>OX333078.1:3229030-3264393 GCA_946863875.1 Alloplasta piceator
TGTGTCGAGAATTTGTGTGTTTGAATGATTACTCATTAAGATTGCAGAAATAACGAATCAGTCCAAAGAATATGATCGTGTGATCCATGATTTTTCGTTTGAAATAGGAAGCATGATCTCGAGAATACTCCAGAATACGTTTGTACAAATATCAATCATTTCAAAATATTCGAAGAAAAAGATTGAAAAATATTTTTAAGGAATAAAAAATTCAATTTGCCTGGTTAAAAAGGAAGTCCGTTTTCAAAATTTCAGCTCGATTATATGTAAGATATTTTCTTAAAAATTGGAAATTTTCTTAAAATTTAAATGGAAATTGTTTTTGTGAGAAAAGAAAATGAGAAATGAAATCAGAATATAATGTTTTATGTAAACAATTTAACAGAACTGTGATGAAGAATTTTTCTATGCAGGAAAATATTGATTTTATTATTGATTGAAAAAAATATGTGTTTGAAGAATTCAGATGAATGTCAGCGCATTCTGAAGTTGCAATTAACAATGACAAGTGCCAAAATCGTGCTATTATTTCAGTCAATAAATCACACACAAGAAAATATTAAAAAAAATATCCAAATAAATAAATATAAACAGAAATATCGACGAAAATCAAGAGCTTCGAACGACAAAAAGAAGAAGAATAAAACAGTAATCGAAAACTCCAAAAATAGAATCGAAGACAGGTTTTGATGAGCCACTCGATAAAAAAACACACACAAACAGAGCCTCATAAAAACCGGCTCGTGAATAATAGACGATAGAGAAAAGGAAAAAAAATAGAGCGAGAGAGAGAGAGAGAGAGAGAGAGAGAGAGAGCGAGGTGTGATAAAAAAGCTAAGAATCCGGTGACGCAGATAGATTCTTTTCCATAACATTGTCAGAGAATTTCTACGATTCAGAGAAAATCGACAAGAGTCAGAGGAGAGAGATAGAAGAATTTTTCATGTTTTGCAAGAAAAAAAATTCCGAATAACGTTTCGGTTGATTTTTTTGGTTTTTTTTTGAAAATTCTTGTACTACCAAAGCTGCTATACTGTCTGACGCTGGTGAGGATTGACTGGGAGGTCAGTGAAGCCTGGGGAGTGGTTGTAGTGAGGTTGCGAATATCGAGACTGCATTGGGGATGTAATGCGTGGCTTGCCGAAAAGCTGCCAGAGCTGCTCGAACCTTCTCCTTCGTAGTTGCTGATCGTAGTGCTCAGGCACTTTTGTAATTTTCTTATACCGTGGGAGGAGGGTCTCACGACGGTATTCCGAGTTCCAGTATCGGTGGCAGCCCTCCGGTAAGATACGCTACCACCAAAGTTTCCGCCATCATCCTGATGATGGCTCCCAGATGAATTTCCACCGGGAACAATCTCGTACGGATTGTTAACATTTCTCGTTAATTGGCGCGACGTGTTCGTCACAATTCCACCAACACCTGCACCACTACCACTACCATCGCCGCAAAGACCACCGTCGCCTGTTCCTCGTACAATACTAATTCCTCCATCATTACTATCACCATCATCACATCTTTCACCGACAACAATTCCGCCGCTTCCTCCTCCTCCTCCTCCTCCTCCTCCACCGCTCATAGCGTTCCTTCCGGTCGTTGGCGACAAGCACATCCCGTTCATCTACAAATCATGGTAAATTATGAAAAAAAAAATATAGCGATTCTTGGTTAAAAAAAAAAATTTTGTTGTTTTTGTTTGTGCGGAAAAGAAAGACGAGAAGAGACGCGATTCCACTTTCGATGACTATTTTATCACGTTTAAGGTTTTTCAGTCGTAGAGATTTTTTAGCAACAATCTCTTGGGATTTGTTGGTTTCGATGATTCGACGAAGTTTCGAAGTTTTTTTAACAAGCTTTTATTAGTTGTTAATGGAACAATAACTAAAAAGTTAAAAATAATTTTATTCCGATTGGAAACAAGATTTCAAATAAAAGCGTGTTACACCCTCTTCTTTTCCTCTTCTGTTAAAATGTAACTCGCTTTTATTTGAAAACTTATTTCCAATCGGAATAAAATGATTTTTAACTTTTTAGTTATTTTTTATTAACAACTAATAAAAGCTTGTTTAAAATTGTTTTTTTTTCGTTTATTTATTTTTTACTTTTTAGTATTTATGATATTAAGTAACAAGTTTAGTAATTTATGTCTAGTTTCGCGAAATTTTTTGCACAAGAAATGTTTCGCAAAATTTTTTGCACAAAAATGATTTTGCAAAATTTGTTAGACAAAATTTTTTCACACAATTAATTTGTAACATTTTTCTGCAAAATGTATGCAAAAAAACTTGAAACAAATTTAACTCATCCTTTGCTTTGATATTTTGTGCTCTTTTCAATGGACTTCCGGTGAGATTTTGTATTTGACAGAGGAGGAATTTTCTTTGGTTCTCTGGATAATCGTTGAAGACGACAATTTTTTTGTAATGGATGAAAAAATACTGTTTGTGGAAACTTTTTTTCGGGGAAGTTCAATCACAGGAATTCTTCGTTTTTCCTAATTGTATTTTCTTGACTCCTTTTCAAGTTTCTTCGTTTAGATACTTTTAATTTTAGTCAAAAAAGTGTCAACTTTTTTCGGTATTTTCCATTCTTCGAATCTTACACCGTCAATTTTGTTTACACGATCAGGATATCTTTATAAAAACCTTTGATAAAAGACTCGAGATAATATGTTGCAATTTATGTTTTTTTATCAATTCCGTAAAATTGAAATAGTCGTTCAGGGACCGCTTATTTTAGACAAAAAGAGTAATCATTTTTTTATCGATTTTCTTCTACCAAAAAACTCCCAGAATTTAGCACTCATAATTATCTAATATGCAAAAAAATCCTCAGACTTTAAAAAAAATATTAAAGCCGACTTGGGCAAAATTTTCCTAAATTTCAATTGTAACTCCGTTTTTTTTTAAACTGAGCGAGGAATTTTTTGACATCAGAATACAGTTACGAAAAATCTGGGGAATTTTTTCAGCGATTTAAAAAATTCTAATTTCCTTGCCTCGAGATTTGTTCAATTACAGAAGTATTACAATAGGCCTTATATTTTTTTCCTCCAACTTTTTTATTTCCTTTCGTTCATAGACCAAAAAACGCCGTGATAATATCTCGTTGAAAACGAGTATTTTATCTTGAATCGAGGCAAAACGATGCTCGTGAATAATCGATCGTCACCGAATACAATCTCGGACGAGGTCATCCTTATGATTTATTGAACAACAATATTCGTGGAGCCGGATGTATGGCATATCATCAATAAACTATATTAATCTATGTACACGAATGACACAATTCCATCGCAATAATTGCTTATTTAAAATTAAGCGCCATCGCTAAAATATGTAGAGTCTTCAATATCAGTCAGTCATCATCGATATTTGAATAAAATAAAATACAAAAAATTTCATCAATCTTTGAGGGACGAAAAACAAAGGACAAAAATTACTGGGAATAAAATCGATGAACTCTCTCCCTTGACAAATGAAAAAAAAAAATCAATGATCATACCCGATTGCCCGAGTGTCGTTGAAACTGAATATTTTATTTTTATCGTACCATTATTATTGTTATTATCATTACCATTGCTCATATAAACGTGCAGGCCACTCGAACGTTCTCAAAAATGCTCCAAGGTCAACATATTTTCACCAATACATTTTTTTCTCGCATTTTACATACAACTGGTATTAACAACGAATACCATCAATACTTTTTTTTGTGATGCTGGATGAATTTCAAAATTTCAGGGTTTTAGTCACATATACCGCTAGCTAAGCAAAAATATTTCATTTGGCGAACTTTGTAAAATTAACAAAAAAAATTAATAACCAAAAATTAAGCAAGCTCACTGTGTTAGTGTTTTATGTACGTACGTGTCGTGTAATTAGTGTTGCTAAATTTATATTATTCATGTATTATACAATAATGAATCTGATTAGTATTGACAAGAAAAATGTCCTCGAAACAGCACAATGAAGAATCTTTATGCAGGAAATACACGTACAGATGACGAAAGAAAAACCAAATTTTAAAAAATTGTGAAAAAAAATTAATATATACAGAGCCGAGTATGAAAAATTGAATTAAGCAAAGTATTTTTCTTATCTAAGCTAATCAATAATCCTACAAGCAACGTGAAAATATCCCGAGTCTCAGACTTTTATTGTTTCATTAGTTGTTTATTTTTAAATATTTTTTATATTTTTTTTAAGCCAGGCAGTCGACGATCTGAAATAATCGCAAGCTCGGTGAATGCACAAAAAAAAAATTGAAATTCGAGAACGATTATTTCAAATCGTCGCAATAATTGGCGTACAATGTTTAAACGGGCCTACAAAATACTGAATCATAAGAAAATTGAAGAAAAACAAAATTGAGCGCTCATTGCAACGTAATATTTTTTTTTGTATCATTGTTCAACGCTTTTTTCTCTCTTTCTCTCTCTCTCTCTCTCTCGCTCTCTCTCTCTCTCTCTTGCTCGGCGATGAACCCAAAAAGTCGTGAAACCTTAATTTTACCTGAATCAAACTTGCTGTCAGGGAAGACCGCGAAATTGATTTGAACCTGAAAAAGTGTTGAAGTACAATATTCTCACGCTCCGTTTCTCGCAGTGTTGTGTTAAGAGAAGAATATTTGAAAAAAAAAAATAGAAAAAAAATTGCAAGTTCGTTTTTTTTCACACAAGTCACAGTCCGTTCGTCGAACGATTATTCGAAACTTTGCAATTGTCAATTAATTATCATATAGCACATATTACATATGTATGTATAAATATATATTAATATTTACGACGTAGATAATTCAACAATTTTCAAGAAAAAAAAAATAGAAAAAGAAATATACTCATGTACGTTATACACGAATGAAGAATGAGTCAATAAGAAGAAGCGAGGATTAAAATTGTGGAAAAAGAAATTCAACGTTGAGAAATTGAATTTTTACAGAAAAAAAAGTTCTCGCACTAAAAAACGACTTAATCGTACGAACTAAGCATTCTGCAACTACATGCAAAAACGTTAAAAAAAAATCTATCACAAACTTGTTACATGTTTTTACAAAACAAAAATTATGACAGCGCTTGAAATTAGCGAAATTGATTCTTTTTCGTGAGCGATTCTGCATAATTCCGATAATAATTATAAATGTTATATTTCAAAGGAATTTAGAATTAGCATTTTTTTTTTGGCGCAACGATTTTTTTTTCTCGCATCAAAATGTAAGAATGTTGTAATGTATCGGTTTACAGGGGTTGGAGGGGGGGTTGGAGGGGAATCTACGCTGCATACAAAATTCTACTTATCTACGTTTTAGTAGGCACCCTCTACACATTTATCAGCATTATCGCCTAACCACTACTCTTGCCTCCATCTTGGCCGTGATCTAGTTTTTCAAATCTTTCGTTTTTTTTCTTTTCATACGTACTTTTATGTATATACGTATAAATATACAAAGATTATCAAAGTGTCTGCACTCTTCTATATCGTACCAAATTATCGCACACCTTGGCAAAAAACGTGAAAATAAAAAAAGAGGGTGACGACTGGGTATGTATAATGCGGTGTAGTGAGGGGTAAATTAATTTAAAAAAAAAATACAGGGGTACTCTAGATGAACTAAACAGACTTTTAGAAGCTCCTAGCTTTGGTACATACGCTTAAATTATTTTAATCATTATTCATTAGTTATATATATATATTTTTATTATTCGCTCTCTTTCTCTGCAATCGTTTTTTTGCTCTTTCAACGAATTTACCTTAATGAACGTGTACCAGTTTTGCAAACATAACGTGATTCTCCTAGACAATCGGACCATTTTTTCATATATCTGGAAAAAAGACATTAATTGTAGAATCACGTTTATTTTTTCTTCATTGTACTAATTTCTTTTTTTCGACACAACCACTACGAACTGCTTTTTGAAATTTGCTAGCACTTTGGATGGTCTTGGCACTACATTTTGCAAGCTTCTTTTTTTTCCTTCCTCGCAAAGCACAAATTGCGCTGAATAAAGCTTTTTTTTCTCGTATACCTCAACGACGTCAGGCAATCACGAATTTTTGTTCAAATGATAGTGAGAAAATAATTTTTTTTTAATTTTTCCTTTCCCCCCTCAGTAATTGTTACATTATCCACGATCGAACTGATTGACTGACCATTATTTTCAAGACTCTACATGTTTGTTTGTTTTTTTTTTTTCAAATTTCGCAAAGGATTCGTGAATCACAATTGCGTTACATCGATTCTTCCTAATCTAAAAGCCTTCGCGTTTTTTTCCTCTATCTTTCATTTTTGAAAATTTCTCGTGAGCTTCTCCTAAGCCTCTCTTGAACGATTAAGAATAACGAGACGAAGCATCGACGATACAACGGCACCTTTATGGTGGTGTTTTTTTTTCATCCACCAAAAACGACATTTTTTTGTTCTTCCACCAAAAACAACGACATTTTTCTCTCTTTTCCAAACAGCAGGAAAAACATTTCTCTACCACAGAGCGAGTGCGATCAAAATTTTGTCAAATGAACGGACAAACGAAAAAAAAAAACGTAACGAAAAAGAAACACACTTTTAGCCGCATGCTTCGATGACAGAACAAGTGGTTTCGGATGCTTGTGTGACAGTGACAGATTCAAACATTGACACTTTCTCCGAGATAGATAATGACGAAAAAAAACAAAAATAAAAAAACGAATGAAAAAAAAACATTGTACAAATATCAGCACCGAATAATCGCAAATACAGCAGCTAAACTGCGCCCCTGAGATACGTGAGTGAACGAATGAGCCGTTAAAAAACAAAATTAGAATGAACAAACAGACTATGTTTCACATACCACACGTAAATATTATGCTCAAAAATGACAGAGATGAAAAAAAGACAAACTAATTTCACTCACACATCACACGTCTAGTATCGAGAGTCAACACGAATTCTATTTCTCTCTTTTTTCTTTATTTCACTTGCTTTGCGTTATTTTGTTATTGTTAATCAAAGAGACATGTAAGTTATGCATATTAGAATTTAAAAAAAGTTATTTTTTTTTAAATAGACACTCTGCGCTATTTTTCTACGTTTGATATGGAAAAACTTACTGATTCTTCTCATTAGATTTCCGGCGAAAGACTCGACAGCTGTGTTATCCTCGTTTCTCGTTGTACCGACATTTCCACCGTCGTTCTTTTGATATTTAATATTCGGCACCGACAATAAACGCGTTTTACCGCTCTTTCCCTTTCCCATTCTCTTCATTTCCGTTATTTTATCGTCATTCTCGAACAGCGGCAAATCAATAGGTCTTGTCGCCGATGACGTTTCCTCGGCGATTCCGACCATTCGCGACGAATCGGAATCTCGTCTCTCGTTATCGGCACAATTGTTGCTATTCGTCGTTGTTTGCGACGTCGGCGTCGTTGACGTCGTTGTCGTCGCGATACTCGTGTCCGGACTAATCTTCTCCGTCTGATGCGACAAACGTTGAGCCGCCAGATTCGATGAAACGTCACTTTCCGAGGACTCGACGATTCTCGACGTTTCCGGTAACTCCGATGTATTGCAGTAGAACGTCGATGACGTTTGTTTCTGCTGTGGATTGTTGCTCGCCTGTTTGTGGTATTTTTTTTTGCACACGCCCGTTATACAGATTTCTCACAGATTTGAGATTCAACGATGGAGAAAAAAATAACAAAAATGCGTTTTTAGTTTTTATGAACGATGACGAATCAAGGGGATACTTTGAAATAATTAGTTAGATAATGATCGTTGATTTACAGCAATGATCGGCATATCGATTTTTTCGTCAACGATATTGATTTTATTAATCATTTTTTCGAAAAATTAATAATTAGTCAAAAAATGTTACTAATTTTTCCAAAAAAATTAGTAATTAGCGAAAAAATATTACCAAGTTTTACTAATTAATTTTAAAAAAAACAGTAATTTGTAGAAAAGTATTGTGTATATTTACGTACTTTTGTGTTCGGATTGCGTCATGGTTATAAGCTCAAACAACTCTATTAAAAAAGTTGTTTTATCGTTTATAATAACTATTGAATATTTTACACATTAGTATTTATTGTATCGAATGTCGTACGACATCACATAAGTTCTTATTAATACGAATATCTAATCAGTACCCATTAAAAAATGTATGAGTAATTTTTTCATTTATTTATTACTTTTTCCTGAATTAATACAACATTTCTCCAAAAATTATTGATTTTTTTGTTATTTAGCAATATCTTTAGTTAGTAATATTTTTTTGCTAATTACTAATTTTTTAATAAAAATTAGAAATATTTTGTCACTAATTCCGAATTAAAAAAAAAATACCATAATATGTTCTCACTAATGACTGATGTTAAAAAAAAATTGTAATATTTTTTTGCTAATTATTAATTTTTCGAAAAAATTGGATAATAACAATAGATAGATTTTTTTTTCCCGATCACTGATTTATAGATGGATTGGACGATGCAAATCCTTGAAAAGCGATGATGAACATTTTTGTATTTTTGCAATTTTATTTTATTTTATTTTATTATCAATTGTTAGACTTGTAAGACGTAATTAAAAAATTCTAAATTTCAGGTTTTCCATGAATTCCAGAACAAAAAAAAATTTCTTGAGACTACTTGTAAATTGAGATTAAATCAAACTTTTTCAGCTATCGGACTTCATCGTTTTATGAAAATTCAGAAAAAATTAATTCGAGCAATTTTTCAGTCATATAAAATTTTAAAAATCTAACAATTCTAAGAATCGTTTGTTTCAGAAAAGTTCCTCTGTGAGAATGGCAAAAAATTATGAGAGATGCATTGGAAGAGAAGAAATTTCGCGAGTAAAAAATACTCAAATTTTCCATTTTCACAATTTTTCATTTCTCCACACGGAGCTAATTATTCTAAATTGAAACGTAAAAGATTACCGAAAATATTTTCCCACGGAAGTTTTCTGAATAAAATCGAATCACGAGAAGGAATTTTATCAAACAAGCTTTCCTATTCAATATTATTTTTCAAAAAGTTTCGAGTATCCCCTTGGAACGCCTTTATTCGAGAAAAAAAAATCGAAATTCGATATCTGCGATAAACGATTGTTCGTCAAACGGCACTCACGAATAATAATCGATATCAAACGAAACGAGAAAAAAAATCCGAAACGCAAGGAAACAAGCCATGATTATAGTCGTCAGAGTTGAGGGATGAGGAAACTAAACTCGTTTAAAAAGCACGCCATTCTTACTGTCAACGGTTAATCATGCTGAGGAATTTCTTTTTTTTGTTCTGTGCACCCTTAAGATTAATTTTAGTTTTATATTTGGTAGTAGCAGCATCAGCAGGCGGTAGTAGTAGTAGTAGGCATCGTAAAGCTCTTTTCTGTTTGTTTAGTTTTTGTTCTTTGGTTTTTTTTTTTTTTTTAAAGCTCTGACATAAAATCATACAAGTACCCCATTGTTGGAAGACGTTGACGACGACGACGACGGTGTGAAGGTATTCTTGATTTTCAAATCAACTCTGCTGAGCTGTCTCTTGAATTGTCTCTTCCACGGTGAGCTCTTTCGTATTTCCGTCTCGTCCTGATTGGCCAACTGATTGCCAACTTTACGAGAGTCCCTCGTCGAATCTTCATTATCGTTGCCGCTGCCGGATTGAGTATCATCGACGTGCGACGATTGCTGATTCAACGAATTCGGTCCCGACGATATCGATGACGACTTTTCCCCTAACGTCGCTAACAAAGACTCGCTTTCTGTCGTCGTATCTCGCTGGTTGATCTAGCATAATGTACAGTACACGTGTGCACCAGTCAATCAGTTCAAAATGCGCTAAGACATGGATCAGATTTTATAGAGTCGTGAATTTCCCTATTTGGTTTATTTTTTTTTTCCTCAATTTTCCTCTTTCCAAACGAGCTCCGAGAGCTTTCGTACGAAATATCAAGCATTCACACTTGAGTCCCTTTATCATTAAAAATGAGAAACATCGAAATCACATGGTCACTTGTCACTTCCCAACGTGTCAGCTGAATTATTTTTCATTTCATTCTGTTTTCATTGTTCCAAAATTGTTTTTTTACTCCAAGAAGAGTGCAGACAACTCGTCGGCAACGACGAGAGAGAGAGAGAGAGAGAGAGAGAGAGAGATTCTACTCGTTATTATCGTGCCTGAGCTATTGAAATTCGGTGACCTAAGAATGCTCCAAAAAAAATCTCCACCAGGGAACGAGAATATCGTCGGATTTTGTGAAAATGTTGGAGGCTGTCGAGGTCCACGGAGGCATTAGAAAAGATTTGACTTTTAATTGCAATTTTTACACCACGACCTACGCTAGAGGGTGTCTACTGTCTTTTTTTCTTTCTTTCAATTCTTATTGCCTAATTTCCTCGAAATACAGAGCGACTGATTTTTCGGAATGTGATTTCTAGAGATTCAACGATGATTTTCTTTTCAATTTTCTATTTTTGAAAAAAATAATTGAGCCAAAGGACATTCCGCAGAATCAGTCGAGCAGATTTTTGACTGAAAACTTTTTCTACCCCCGAATTCAGAAATAGTTTTTTTCCTGTTATCCATGATTTCACGAATAATTCAGTTACTAAAATGTAGAAATAAAGAAGAACCAAAAGCACACGGCACATTCTCGTCAAAACGACAAACAAACTACGAATTAAAACAGCAACAAGGCATTCACTATGACAATCGTGCGCAAAACATTTATCACACTGCATACATTTTTTTTTTTTTTCAATCATTATGATTTTTTTAATCGATTTGTTTCATCGGTCTTGTAACGAGAAAATAGAAATGAAGTGGAAAAGGGGGGGTTTGCTGTTTACGCTTTCAGATATCAACAATATGTAACACACAAATTGAACAATGTAGAAATAATAATAAGCCACGATCATGCAATTGATGCTAATAAATTCCTGTTGTTGTCACCTTTTACCATCGTCGATGTTCTCGCTGTAAATTTATTTATCTAACGTGGAAAATGCATTTAATGTTAAATATTTTAAATCTGATTTGGTTTTTTTTTTTAATTTTCTTAAAAAATTTGCGTCGCGCAAACGGGAGAATGCATCTAAAAAGAACAGGTTTTTTCTTCTCTGCTTCTCAACAATGAAAAATGCCACACAGAATCGCGTTTGTTTTTTCCCGTTTTTTTTCTCCCCCGAGTTTCAAATTCACGAATATACAGCTAAAGTGTTATCTACTTTCATCTCGCAGTCGCTTATCGAGCTGCGGTTTAATATCTCGAAAATGCAGGCCACGGCTTGTTTTTTTTTGTTCCCCTCTTTTTCGGCCGAGACTTTATTCACCCAGATTTCTCATATGTGGGTCATGCACATTTCTATACTATTTGTAATATAAAAAAAATAAAAAAAATAATATAAAATATATTTAGTAAGCAAGTGCAGCGAACAAAGCTGATTAACGATTAAATAAGCGTGTAAGTATCGTCATAATCGCGATAACGTTTCGGTGTGGCTTATCGTGGAGATTTATTGGAATGAAAATACATATTTGATGAACTACCCGCAAATTCACGTGATGTCAAAAAAGAATTCGTCTATTATGTCGAGATATTTCCGTACAGTGTTTCATTATCCTTGAGCAATTTTTTTTTTTTTTAAGTTTGTAAATAGTTTTCATCGAGTAATGTAAGCTCATGTACGTTCATGTAATTGTAGTGTAAAACATTGCATTGTACATGATACACGATGCTTCTAGACACACACTTCTAAAATATTTCCTCTAGTGGTGCATTTATCGTTCAATTTCAATAGAAAATCGTTTTTTCTTTGATTTGGTAATTTTTTGAAAAATTAATTAGAACGCTATTCCGAGGCCGTTTAAGGATCGCGTTGAAATTCCACTGATCGCGAATAAAAATCAAAACTCGACAGCAAAGTCGAGGTTCTTTATTTCCTTTTCTTTCGAAACAACTTTTTTCGATTTATTTCCATCGCATGCAAATAAAATGAAGCCGTGTACACAAAACTCAAGCGACAATGACGCGAGCACAGAGACAGATTTTGCCAATTCCACTCAAAACAATGAATCTCTATAGCCACAGACATTTTTTGTTTTTGTTTTTAATTATATATTCTCCGGTCATTCTTCGGTATTTCAGCTTTTTATTTTCGTAACTCAGAAATTTTTGAAACTTTGCCATTTTGCGGTAACACTTGGAGAGAGCTTTTGCGAATTCTTTGAGATTGTTAGGAAAAAGGTGTTCAAAATATTCCTCAGAAAACCTTTGCTCTGCTTGTAAAAAACACTTCAACATAATAGACTAATGAAGCTATGATCAAATTCTTATCGAGGAGGAAGAATTCTCTTTCATTCTCGCTAATATTTCTCGTGCTCTATTCTTTTTTTTTTTTAAAGGAAAATTATTGCGAAATAGGTGAATTGAAAAATCAAAAATTCAGAGAAAATCTCATCAAGTGACTGCCGAAAATCTCGAAAATTTTTTTGGAGTTACAAAAATAGTTGCTGAAATACTTGAAAATGCCCCAGATTTGCGTTATTGACATTTACTTTAAAACGAAGCGAAAAAAACTATTAAAAAAATACGTTATTGACATTCGGTGCCGTTTTATTTGTTCGCGTTTCGAAAAAAAAAATCGACAGTCTCGCACGTCAGTATTTTGCCTATAACGCGAATATAAGAACTGTTGCATTATCCCTCAAAATAGTACATGGAAAATGACAAGTGTAACCAGTATTTGTCGATTACTTTCTCATACGGTCATATTTTTATATTTTCTTGTTGCCCTACTTGATGGAAAAATTCAACTCGAAAGTCGAATTAATCGATGGCTTGAGAATTTGAAAAAAAAAAAAAAATTCTCTCGGCTTCGGATTTCTAATATTCTGCCGGGGTGCATCTATATTTTTTATCGATATATCGAAAATCGATCTACTTAACGAGATAACGGATTTGCATGTTGTAAATTTTGGTCTCCCCCCACCAAACTCACTACAGTTCTGTTCTAGAATTCTATGATCTAGACACCACATAAATTTTGTTTTTTCTCGTTTGATTATTTTTTTTTTCAACTTCGTTGTTCCTAAATAATTCCTAGTGATATCGTGACGAGAAAAGCTCGACGGAAATGCTATAACGAATATATTTCGAGATCTCTAAAAAATAAGATTAGCGACTGGTCGAAGGTGTAAAGTATACATATATATGATTATATATGTATAGATATATATATGTATATCGATAGATTGAATATTGAAAGGTCAAACACGGACTAGCAAAGAGGATATACAGAGAGAGGATATATAAGAGAGATAAGTGAAGCCTTCGTGTCGAATAATGAAAAATTTACCTGATCTATGCTCGGACTTCTGGCCTTGTCGTCGTTATCGCGCTTAGACTCGTCCTGCTTCTTAGGACTGCGCATCGCACGCTGATAAGGATCCGTCGAATTTCCAAGATCTCCGGTTCCCATTACGAGCAGCGTCACTTTTTGTACAATATCCACAATAACTAGACCGGATTCATTTCCATAAGCTAATCTGAAAGATAGAAGATAAAATTTTCATATCGTCGATGCATCGCTTTTTTTTTTCAAATATATTTTAATCCAATGAAAAAACTAAAAAAAATATATGAAATTTAATTGAATTTAGCTTCATTCAATTTTTCGCTGTATCGAAAAAAATCTCGATTCAAATTTCACTATCATCGAGTAATATCTGTAACAGAGTTGTAAATAATGCATTACTTTGATAATGCATTACTGTAATTATTACCCATGACACTGAATAATGTGTAATGGATGCATGTGCCATTACAAATAAAAAAAGTAATGTGTAATGGATGCGTGTTCCATTACAAATAAAAAAAAGTAATGTATAATGTATGCATGTTCCACTACAAATAAAAAAGTAATGTGTAATGGATGCATGTGCCATTACAAATAAAAAAGTAATGTGTAATGGATGCGTGTTCCATTACAGAAAAAGTAATGTGTAACGTATGCACGTTCCATTACAAATTACAATTTAAAAAAAAAAGTAATTTGCAGTGGAGAATATTCCATTACAAATAGAAAAATTGCCGTGCTCGTATTAGAAACTTGCACATTGCTGTCTCATTATTTTATTTCGCTCACTTAAAGTTCATCCAAGATTATCACAAGTGATCCATAAAGTTAAAAAATAGAAACAAAAAAACAGACAGTTCATCATTAAATATGAAGTACGAAAATGTACTTAACCCCAAAAATTATCCCACTTTATATTTATATTGAACTGGCTTTTACACGCTGTTACCCATAATTATAAACAATCTAATAAAAATTACAAGTTACTGATACAAAATTTGTCGCTTTATTGAATCCCTAAATAATGTGCATGTTCTTTTTTTAACTTTATGGATCATTTGTGATAATTGTGGATGAACTTTTAGTGAGCGAAATAAAATAATGAGACAGCAATGTGCCAGTTTCTAACACGAGCCCGGCAATTTTTCTATTTGTAATGGAATATTCTCCACTGCAAATTACTTTTTTTTAAATTGTAATTTGTAATGGAATGTGCATACGTTACACATTACTTGTTTATTTGTAATGGAACACGCATCCATTACACATTACATTTTTTAATTGTAATGGAACACCCATCCATTACACATTACTTTTGTAATTTGTAATGGAAAAGTTGTCCAATACACATTGTTTAAAGTAATGGGTAATGCATTACTTTTACATTACTATTTTCACAACTCTGATCTGTAACTACTGCAATTTTGTAAAATTTTCGTGTGAATGTGTGAAATTTGACAATTGCCAAAAAGAATATTATCAACGCTCTGGTTTTAATTTTGCACTTCAGCTCAAATTTCAAAACTCGATGACGATAATGATTTATAAATAAAAAATTGACAGATAACTTGTGGGTTTTCAAGCTTTATAGAGCCGTTCGTTTCTTTCGAGAGAAAATCAATGAACAAACTTTATCACATTCATTTCAGTTTCTGGAAATTTAGGAATCGGAAAAACTTCAAGTATAACATTTAGTCATTAGGACGAAAAAACTCCTTTGCTTTTTTGTAGATTCTGTTATGAAAAAATGCAAAAAATGTACGATGACAAAAAAACTCACAGGCCATAGGATGAATTTAAGCTGAGAGCCGTTATATTTTCGGGCTGTTCGCCGTTAGCCCCTGACGTCAAACAAATTAATGTCGCTTGGAAGCCCGCCGCTCTCTTTTGCAAACCGCCGCGAACCTTCAGCGGATGATTACTCTCGTTCGGATGATTCTTGGACTCCTCTGTGCCCGGTATACAGGGCGAACATTCGCGTTCGGGCGAGCCGTCGTTCTCTCTTCCAGTGGTGTGCTCGGACGTTATAGATATATCGAGTGTCTGAAGGAAAATTCATCGTTTATCGTCAATTCACGCTCACATGTGCACTAGGGTGGGCCGAAAATCCGCTTTTTTTTAAATACTTTTAGCAATACCGAAAATATTGTTCATTATGCTACAAAAAAAATCTGTGTGAAGGAAAAAAAATTTGACATCCTAAGGATCAACACCTAGGCTCGCCCAAGTTCGTTAAAGTTCAGTGTTGAAAAAAAAAAAATTCGGCTTATTTTTATTGGAAATTTAATTCTCTACAAAGAAGGTCTTTACATCAAATCATGTAGGATCGATAGTTTCTAAGATAATTGCTGTTTTAGTGAAAAATTTGTCATTTTCCTCTATATTTATACTTGTTATGGGTAAAAAAATATTTGATAAATTTCTTATTTTATAGGAAATTTAATTGTCTACAAAAAAGGTCCTTATATGAATTCATGCAGATTTGATGGTACCTAAGATAATTGCAATTTAGTAAACAAATTGTAATTTTCGTCTATATTTACATTTGTTATGGTTGAAAAATAATTGATACACTCCATATTTCGTAGGAAATTTAATTCTCTACAAAAAAGTTCCTTATATGAAATCATGTAGGATTGATGGTTCTCAAAATAATTGCAAATTTACTCAAAAATAGTCACTTTTCTTCCTGTAAATATTTTTCCTATGAAGAAAAAAAATTACCTTCCTTTTTTATTAGATTCTCTACAAAAGCAATCGTTGAGTCTATTTACTTCAATATTATATGTATGTTTTGAAATTGTCGCTTATTGTAATAATTTTTATTCTTCCAAACAGTTGTTTTCATAATAACTATTACAAATTGGCTACGTTTTCCGTAAGTAACATTTCCTGTGAGTTAATTCAATAGCCGGGTTCATCTATGACTCTTTCTGACTGACTGACTCTTTCTATGTGACTGACGTTACATCGTCAGTACTAAAAAAAATAATAAAAAAAAGGAAGGTATTTTTTTTCATGGGAAAAATATTTATAGAAAGAAAAATGACTGTTTTCAAGTAAATTGGCAATTATTTTAGAAACCATCAATCCTGCACGATTTTATATGAGGACCTTTTTTGTAGAGAATCGAATTTCCTATAAAATAACATGATTATCAAATACTTTTTTACTTATAAAAAGTATAAATATAGAGAAAAATGACAAATTTTTCACTAAAACAGCAATTATCTTAGAAACTATCGATCCTACATGATTTGATATAAGGACCTTTTTTGTAGAGAATTAAATTTCCAATAAAAGCCGAGAAATTTTTTTTTTTAACACTTTGAACTTAAACGAACTTGGGCGAGCATAGGATATTGGCTCAAAATTTTTTCCCTTCACACAGATTTTTTTTGTAACATAATAAACAATATTTTCGGTATTGCTAAAAGAATTTTTAAAAAAGCGGATTTCCGTCCCACCCTATAATGTACACATATACCGTGACGCTGAGCGAATAGATGGAATCTCATGAATTTTGTAATTTGTGTATTCGACCGAACGATTATAAACTCACCACAACTTCCGACGTGCTCTCGACCTTCTTGAATTTGAATAGTACAACATGTCGGCCGGCACCGGCAATAGCCAACTTCCGACTCTCCGGGCACAAAAACATGAGCTGTATTGCGAGCGGATCCTCCTCGGTGTCTATGCTACGGGTACGGCTCTTCTCGAACAATTTTGCCGTCTTTAATTTATAAAGAACTTGAAGTGAACCGGCCGAAGCGTCCCAAAATTTGATACTACCGTCAGCGTGGCTGGGCAGATGTATGAAAAGAAAACAGTTTTCACGATAATTAGTCCTTTTAAGGGGTCGTACGCTTTTTTCGACCTTCTGACTGCGTATAACCCGTTAATGAAGAATCGATAAAAACAAATATATCAGTGACGGAATATCTAGCAAAGTATCCAACAAAATTATGAATTGGTAATTTAAAAAAATATATATATATGTATCACTACCTATAAAAAGGTCTGAAACGTTTTTTATGCCATTTCGCCGGAAGTCAACATAGACTAATTTAACAAAAGGCATAAAGGGGGAGAGTTCGGCTTTGTTTCCCGTTTTTTAAATTATTTTTAAAATTTATTTTTAGATTTAGACTCTATTTTGAAAACAGCTGTTTTTCGCCTTTTTCCCCCTCTCTTCGCATGCACCTATTGTCTAGAAGAATTTTTTTAAATACATTTTTACGATTGGATTCATAGAGCGGAAAATTTGAGCTTCAATTTCCTTTTTTTAAAACCTTTAAGCGATTTTTTTCCCAAAGTTATTCTGCTTTTGTGAAAAAAGAATAAATTTGAAAAATCCCGTATAACACGAGAACAAAGAGGATTCATGAAAGACTTCAAAATAGCAAAAAGTTGCGTCTGTTTTTGTCGAGTTCAGAGGAATTTTTTCAGATTTTTTTTTCCAAAATTTTTTTTGCTCATTTTCTGGGTCGGAGTTCAGATCATTCAATTACCATAACTCGAGAACTATGGGATTATTGATAACATTTTAAGAAGGAAAAATACTTTTTTTTTACCATTTTCAACACATTGGAATTTTTTTTCAATTTTTTTTCCTAAATTTTTTATCTTAGTCTCAACATGAGAAAACAAAATGTTAGAAAAAAAATCTGAAAAAATTCCTCTGATCTCATCGAAAACAGACGCAACTTTTCGCTATCTTGAAGTTTTTCATGAATCCTCTTTGTTTTCATGTTATACGGGATTTTCCAAAATTTCTCTTTCTTTCACAAAATAACAAAATAACTTCGGAAAAAAAATTGCTCAGTTTCAAAAAAAAAAGGAAATCGAAGCTCAAACTTTCCCCTTTATAAATCCAATCGGAAAAATGTATCAACAAAATTTCCTCTAGAAAATGGGTGCACCTGAAAAGAGGTAAAAAAGGCAAAAAACAGATGTTTTCAAAATAGAATCCAAATCTAAAAACAAATTGTAAAAATAATTTAAAAAGCCGAAAATAAATCAGAATTCTTGCCCTTTAAAACATATAGCCGGCGCTAATCGACTAGTTACAATGCAAATTACAAATGGACAAATCTAAAGAATAAAAAAGAAAAAAATAGAAAACAATTGCAACATTTTAGAAGTAAAAAATTTACTAACCCGGTAAGAATAATTTCATTGTAACTGCTTGAATTTGGACTCCACTCGCCGCCCGATATCGGCCATTCTTTTTCGCTGAAGCCCGTTTTTTTCTGTGACTTTGATCCGACCGAATAGAACGCAGGCACAAGATCCGACGGACAGTCGGCGAAATATGCGCAACAAGTAACCGCCGATTCGTGCAAATCCATGGGATATGGATTCTCGAAGCATGGAAAACCCGGCGTCAGTAGATCAATGACCACGAGATCGTTTTGCAATAGAACTACAACAGCATAGGGATCCTGAAAGTCTGAGGAAAAAACAAACAAAAAATCGTTTGAAAAAATATAAAAAACCGCAAAATCCTGCTGGATTCCGCAAAATATCGAGAAAAATAATCGCTTGTTTTTATTTTACGTACCGCTGGTCCACGGGCTTTCGCAGAGCGTTATAAAATCGACAACATTGTGCTCCATTTCAAGAACCGTCGTCGTTTTTCCCTGCATAACCGTGATGCTCGGCGTTCGTCCTGTCGTGTCGTAAGCCAAACCGCCGGAAAATATGATGTATGCCTCTCTGTGATGCAAATAATGAAAAAAAAATTGAAATTGAGTTTTTTTTTTAATAAAGAAAAAGTGAAGAAAAGGAACAAATTCGTTCAACGTCGTTGAATGGGAAATTAAAAAAAAAAAAATGATCGATTATATGTGAAAGCTCACCCATTTCTCGACAATTTCCATTCGACCTTTTGAATGGGTTTGCAGGGTTCGGGCTCGCCGTCCTTCGTCGTTTTCGCTGCAAAGTTTCAACCCCAGTCGTATCAATCACGCCCGATCACGATATTTTGTCGCAAAGAGAAAAAGAAAAGAAAAAAAACGTTCCTCTGTCTTCGGCGAACCCCCGAAAATTTATAAGCTCGCGATTAATTACAAAACGTTCTTAGACCGCCCGCAGACAAAAACAAAAGAATATACGGCATTATTGGCGGGATTTGGGGGCTCGGAAGTGTCCTTAGTGCTAGAGATGTAAAATGACGGTCATTTACAACTCTGGTCAAATGATGCAAAAATGACGGTCATTTGACGGTTTTGTGACGTCACTTTTTTCAAGTACATTTTTCAAAGTCAAAATGAGCGTTATTTTTTTTTATCGTCATTCGTCTTCGTCAAATGACGAAATTTCGTCTAAACAGTTGTAAAATGACGGTCATTTTTTTTAACGTCACAAATCAGTCATAAATTTTGGAAATTTCTTTCACGAAATTCGAGTATATTAGACTGATTCAAAAAAGCGACTATTTTTATTTTTCCGCAGTAACATATTTAATACTTTCGGGAAGGTGAAAAAAGATGCCTGTTCAAATTAGAGCTCTTAATAAAAATATTCAGCGGTGGCACATCGCATATTTTGATTTCCCATTTAAATAACACAGGAAAAAAAAATGTTCAAACTTTGAAATTTTATATCTCGGCTTCAAGTGAATGTACCAATATGAACGACACATATTATTGTAGAGAATTGAACGCTCTACAAAAAAGATCTCTTGTGATTTTTCGATAAACCCACTCCTTCAAAAGTGATTCACGTTCTAATATATGTGTATATTAGACTGTGAATATGGGTGAACTTATGTTGGTAATTTTTTTTTTAATTAGGTAATTTATGTTAATGCAATTTAAATTTTTGTTTCAGGAAAGTGTTTACGATATTTAGTAATAAGTTTCAACATTTTGCCGGAAACTAAAAAAAAAAGTGAAATTTACTCTAAATTTAACATTAACCTTGAACTTGAAGCCGAGATATAAAATTTCAAAGTTTGAATTTTTTTTTTCCTGTATTATTTAAATGGGAAATCAAAGTATGCGATGTGCCACCGCTAAATATTTTTATTAAAAACTCTGATTTTAACAGGCATATTTTTTCACCTTTCCGAAAGTATTTAATATGTTACTGCAAAAAACAAAAAATAGTCGCTTTTTTGAATCAGTCTAGTGTATATAGTTGTAAAATGACGGTCATTTTTTTACGGTCACAAATTAGTCACAAATTCTGTAAATTTCCTTCGTGTAATTGCGGACGAATTGGTCGTCACAAATCGGTCATTTCTGCACCCGGTCATTTGACGGTCATGCGACGGTCTTAAGACGGTCAAATGACGAGCCTTGTGACCAACTCACGTCTCTAGTCCTTACCATGAGGGTGATTAACATTCATCGGTTTGACCGTACGTAATATCCATGTCGAGAGGGAACCGTCGTGATGACTGCACATAAATTGTTTGCCCTCGTGATGCCATGATATCGAGCGCAATGGCTCATCCGTCTGACATCTCCATTCGGCACTTTTTAATTTCAAATCCCACAGCACTACCTGGCCGGTCTCGTAGCCAATCAGAATCTGCAAGAAAAAAAATCCACGAAAAAAGATCCATCATTGTCAAGCCGATCACATTTTTTCTCCCCATAGAGGACACTTCGTTAGAATGAGGAAAACAATGATTTGCAAGAGTTCTTGAAAATATCTGAGAAAAAAAAAGAATTTGTAACTAGTTTCGTCATACAAAAAGGACCCCTAAGAGAATACTTCCTCATCCGGTGGAAAACGGTATGAGGAACAAAACCTCAGAATTTTGCTTCCTCATAGAGAAAGCAAAATTCGATTTGTTTTCGTGAAATTTTTTTTTTCGAGATTTACATGTCAGTATGTTTAAAATGTCCTCATGAAATCATATTTTTTAAAAATGTCCGGATGTATGTATGTATGTGTGTCGCTGCCTAAAAAAATTCGAACATGTATATCTCAATACCACATTGAAGTAGCAAGCCGAAATTTTGGACATAAGCTGAGCTCCACAGCCTCTTTGTTTGTTATGAATTTTGCAAAAATTCATTAACGTGTGCGAATTTTATGCGACTTTTAAATTTTCAAAAAAAGGGCGTGGTTGCTCTAGCGTTCGCAAATTTTGCGATATCGGGTTAAAAAAAGTTATACCGATAGTTTGAGTGAGAAATATTGTTGGTATTGAATTTCGCGAAAATTGCTCAAGGGGTTCGTGATTTATACATTTTTTAATTTTTTGGGAAAGCGCATGATCGCTCTAGCTTGCACATATTTTGTTATATCAGGCTAAAAATTTCTATGATGGTAGTTTAATGGAAAAAGTTACTTGGTATTCAATTTTACAAAAATCGCTTGAACCGTGCAAATTTTAAGCAATTTTTAAATTTTCAAAAAAAAAAGCTCGATCGAAAATTTTACGATACAAAGCTGCTGTTGTATTGCTCCGATGACCAGAGGTAGTAAAAAAACTTGCAAATCGGAAATTTCCACATCGTTTCCAGAGTATTTTTTCGTATTTACAAAGCTTCCTCTATGAGGAAGTCAAAACTGTGACAGCTAACATTTCCTCATAGAGGAGGATTTGTAAATACGAAAAAATACTGAGGAAGCGATGTGCAAATTTCCGATTTGCAAGTTTTTTAAATTATCGTACAATTGCTCCAGCTTTTTAATATAATTGTATTCAACATAATTAATTGAATGAATTCAATTGAAGTGAAGATGATGAAAGAAAAAGAATCATCGATAAATTCGACAGAAATTAAAAAATCCTGACAAGAGAAAAAGCTCCTCCTGGAGAAAGCTTTGTGCGAATATCGATAAAATGGGAAATCAACCTGCGTGCGAGTTTCAATTGCAAGAATTTTCATTCTCTCTCATTGTTCTGACAATCGTCGCGAATTTCACGAACAAACTTTGCTCGTTTGTCGTTCTGGCTTCACACTCGAGGGAAATTAATAATTTTATCGCTCGTGAGTGTTGCCGAACCCTTGTCCCAAATCCGTGAAGGGACAAGGGCTATTTGCAGTGAATTGCAATCAACTCGCATATGTTTGCATTTATGTGTGCAAAACGTTGAATCAAAATGAGTTGATTTCCCCACGGATTACGGAATTATTCCCTCCAACCGGAAAATATTCGTCCAAAAATGATTCCAACGCTCGAGGGATGCTTTCTTGTCCAGTTTAACGTTAATTTGTCGTCACGAACCTTGCTCAAATCCAGGGGATTGTCGCTGAGATGTATCACCGCGCCAGGATGTGTTTTCCTGGATCTGAAACAGGTTGAGAGAAAAACAAAAATCATTAATCAAAACATAACGAGGAAGAATAAGAATAGACAAACGAACCAGTTTCAAATATCTCGAATATCATGAGATACAGAATTTTTAATCAATAATTATGAAATTTATAATCCAATTCCAACCAGGGTTGCGAAATTTGTAATGTAGAAGTAATACATTATTCATTACTTTTAGAATGTAGTGTGTAATGGGAAACATTTTCATTACCCATTACAATGTAGTGTATAATGGAAAACATTTTTATTGCCCATTACAATGTAGTGTGTAATGGAAACATTTTTCATTACTTATTATAATGTAAGTGTGTAATGGAAGAAATGGAAGAAATAACACAGGCCAAAAAATTTTCATTACACATCAAGTTGTAATGAACGAGCAAAATTTTGTCGATTACACACTACATTGTAATGGGTAATGAATTTTTTTTTCCATTACATACTATTATAATGGGTAATGGAAATTTTTTCCGTTATACACTACATTGTAATGGGTAATGAAAATGGCAATGCATTAAAACAAGTCATGCATTACTTGCAACCCTGATTCCAACTACCAATTCTTTCACTAGAACTTCCTCTAATGATTAAACTATTGTAATTGAAGAATTGAAAAATTATTAATTCTCTTATCAGGGGCATCTGATATAGATGTAGATTGATAATTGAATTATAATTGAAGAATTGAAAAATTAGTAATTCTCTCATTAGGGGCATCTGATGTAGATTTCCATCCCTATGCTTCAATTATATTAATTTCCAGAAATGTATGGAACTCAGAATCAGGATGAGCTTTATACCCTCATTTATCTTTGAATATCCCAATATTGATGTATCACAGTCAAAATATTCCCGTGCGTTACCGCAACTCCATATCCAGTGTTTATTGATCCGGGGAGGGGGAGCGAGGACGATACGAGCTGATGAGGTTGTAGGAACATATGCGAGGGAATATAGGGGTTGAGTTTATATCACGGTTGAGCATGACCCCGGCGGCGGGCGTGCACACACGCGTTTTTATATATCCTCTCAAAGGTAGGCACACGTGCCAGTGTATAAGAGCCGTTACCGATAACGCAACATGAAAGTGCAACTCGGGGACAAAAGGGTCCGAAACAAAAAGAACGAGAGAGAGAGAGCGCGAGGGAGAGAGAGCGAGCGAGAGAAAGGGTAGTATTATACGCCGCTGGGTTTCTGTGCGCAATCTGTAAAATTGCTCCACGCTGCAACGAGCAAATACAAGAGAAAAAGGACATACGTTAGGAGAGATTTTCCCGTTGTTTTCCAGCTTGGTTGTTATTGTTAACGAGCAAAGTTTGCCGAATGCCCTATTACAAGAGGCACGATATATGCATGACCCTCAAATTTTTACAATCCCCAAAAAAAAAAAAATTAGGGCGTCGGACTGGAACTGAAATTTCACAATTTCTAAGGATTGTAAGGGTTGAAAAATTCCCATCAAGGTGAAACTGGCAAACATTTTGAGATTTTAAAAAACCCGCAAGTTCAACGTAAATATTTACAGGAAAATGTTCTCGGAATAACACAGAGACTGAAGTCATATTTATAAAAATTATCGCTTCAAGTTTTTTTTTAATGACCCTTGGGACTTCTGCATCTGCATTTTTCGATTTCGGCTCAGCATAACGTTTTTTTTCGGGAATGTTGATCTAATAGCAAACCGTTTCTGTCGAGCTATGAACCCTGAGAAATGAATATTCATGAATTTATTAAAGAAATATTTTTAAAAAAGTTTTTTCTTCCTTTTTCTCATGAATAAATTTTTTTTCGACTCGAACTATGCTTGATTTGCAATCAGCGGTAAAGTTCCGACGGAAATAACGTTTGAAAACGATAAAATTAAAAAAAAATTGTTTTGCTCATTTTTGGGTGATTTTTCAGAAATCTTTGATTTGCGAAATTTGAAGTGCTCAAAAGTTTTCTTCGGTTTGAACGATTTCAAAATTTCTTTTTCGTACTTAAAGGCTGTCACTGAACTTAGAGAATGGCGTTTGGTTCATTCCGATAACTCCATTTTTGTAGCAATGACAGCACTTTGAAAATCCTTAACAAATTTGCAAAAATCGATGGTCCAACTTAAAAAATCTGCCAAAAATCGACAAATAATCAGAATTGGATGAACCAAACGCGATTTTGAAGCTTTAACGATTGCGAAGAGAATGAGCTCTTGTCCCAGCCGCAATTTAATCTAGAAAAAAAATCACAGTCATTTTAGTGAAGAGACCCAATTTTTGCCAAAATGCATTTAAACAAATTTTTTTAATCAATTTTTTTAGAACCTCATATCGATCTATTTTCCTCCCCTGAACACGAATCTACCAATAGTTTTTTCAAAAAATTAAAATTTTCATGAATTTTCATTACAAAAAACTTTGTAAAACCCCATTATTCTGTTTCTTCTTCCTTCAGAACAACCTTAGTTGTAGGTTCGATTTTTTAAAAGAAAAAATCCATCGGAGGATTGAACGTGGGACAAAAAGGGTTAATAGGTTTTTTCTCCGCGCCACAATTAATAAATTTCATGCTGAGCCAAAATCGAAAAATGCAGATGCAGGAATCTGGTCATTTTTTCCCAAATTCTTGGCCAGAAATCTATCTTGAAAAAAATTGCTCATGGAAGATTTAAAAAAAATTCTACACGTGGAAGCCGCTTCAATTTGCCCTCTTCTCGCTCCATCTTCGATCCGACAATTACCCTTTTTTTCCTTCTCTCCCTTCGTTCGGTCACATTCGCCATTAATTACCCAATCCCGATTGTAACGCTCGATATACGCGAGTAATTGGAACTGGAGAAGAACGATTGGAGAGTGGAGAGTGTGAGAGATGTCGAGAGTGAGGAAATTGGAGACGAGAGCGAGCCTCAAAGTGTACGTTTTCCCTTTTATTTTTTGCCTCCCCTTTGTGGATATTCCGTGTGGTCGAAGAGAAGAAACGCGGTATGGTTGAAAGCTTTGAAAGCGGAAGACCACGGGCTTTTTCGTGACCCCTTGCTAACGAGAGCACACACTACCTATATAGGTATATAAAAACACTCACACAGTGAAAAAAGGGAGAGATAGGGTTGGGTTACCCAGAAAGATAACTATGCAGTAGGGTGAAAACTTAGCCGAGGCAAAATCAGCGATTCTCTTTAGCGATATCGCGCTCTCCCTTTGCACATTATATTAGATACGCAATTTTCCAACGAAAAAAGAAGGAAAAAAAATTACCAGAGAATATGAAGAAGAAAAGAGAGGTTTGAAACCGGAGGAAAAATTGCATCGAAGCAAAAAATCCAATTAACGTGAGAAATTTCATTGAGAAATCGAGGCAATGGGAAAACCTTGATGGAAAAGTGCTTCCCAAGCAAAAAGGTTGTCGACGAGTCATTGCCAGGGTAAACGCCAGTGTTCTCTCTTGGGAAAGGCATTATACGTGTATGTGTGTGTTTGTGTTGGAGAGTGAGGGCTCTCGACGTGCAAACATCGAAGTTTCTGCTGTTAGAGAGAATTGATTCGACAAGGAAAATCGTGGAAAGTGCCCAACGGGCAACCCACGATTGAAGCAAAGTGGAGAGACGAGAAGAGAGAGAGAGAGAGAGAGAGAGAGAGAGAGAGAGAGAGAGAGAGAGAGAGAGGTAAACGAATAGGTACGTTTTCAGGAAACTAGCCGAGTTGTAAACTAGATCAGGTGTGGGAACAAAACCGGGTGTGGAAACTTGATGGTCGGAGGGAAGGCGCGTTTTCCGGTATCGATGATAGATAGAATGGCATAACGAAAAGTAAAGCAATCGGCAAAAGTGTCGGGGTTGGAGAGCGATGGTATAGAAACCACCCTTCACATTTTTCTTTTTTGTGGTACTGAATGATATCGACCGAGGTGGAAAAAAAGGGCCATACATTTTCCTTGAATACCAGACAGTCTGAAAAATCTGTACGTTTATAGACTGGTATACAATTCATCCGATAAGCACCCTTGAACTTTTGCAGAGATTTTTCTCGCCTCAAGAGAAAAACCCCTGGGAAAATTCGCAAGGGAATTTTACTAATATTTTTTTTTCCGTTTTTATAAATTGTATTAACCAATATTTTGTTTGCCTTTTTCCAATGAGAAGTGTTTTACGAATGTTTTTTATTTTTTTTTTTGCTTGAGGGCACTTTATTATCAGAGTTGTGAAGATAGTGATGTAAAAGTAATGCATCACCCATTACAAATAAAAAAGTAATGTGTAATGGATGCATGTTCAATTACAAATAAAAAAGTAATGTGTAATGTATGCACGTTCCATTACAAATCATAATTACAATTTAAAAAAAAAGTAATTTGCAGTGGAGAATATTCCATTACAAATAGAAGAATTGCCGTGCTCGTATTAGAAACTTGCACATTGCTGTCTCATTATTTTATTTCGCTCAGTAAAAGTTCATCCACAATTATCACAAATGATCCATAAAGTAAAGGTACAGGCCCTCACCAGAGGGCAAGCCATACTAGGCAAAAAAAAAAAAAAAAAAAAAAAAAAAACAACATGCACATTATTTATCGATTCAATGAAGCGACAAATTTGGTATCAGTAACTTGTAATTTTTATTAGATTGCTTATAATTATGGGTAACAGCGTGTAAAAGCAAGTTCAATATAAAGTTAGATAATTTTTGGGGTTGAGTACATTTTCGTACTTCGCATATCTAACGATGAACTGTCTGTTTTTTTGTTTCTATTTTTTTACTTTATGGATCATTTGTGATAATTCGGATGAACTTTTAGTGAGCGAAATAAAATAATGAGACAGCAATGTGCAAGTTTCCAATATGAGCAGGGCAATTTTTCTATTTATAATGGAATATTCTTCACTCCAAATTACTTTTTTTATTTGTAATGGGACATCCATCCATTACACATTACTTTAGTATTTTGTAATGGTACACTTATCCATTTCACATTATGCAGTGTAATGGGTAATAAAAATAGTAATGCATTATCAAAATAATGCATTATTTACAACTCTATTATGTATTTTGAGAATCTATTTTTATTAAATTTTTTCAAATAAATATTTTTGCAGCCTTTGTATGCCTTTCTTTTCCCATGAGAAGATTTTTTCTGACGTATTTTTAATAATTTTGATAATTCAAATTTGTTGCAACAACTGGTGAAAGATTGAAAATAATTTTTTTTTGTATTTTGAGAAAATTAATATTTGATTTTTTTAGAGTAAATATTATTGGAGTAATTCAATGCATTCCGCCGCTCCGAAAATTTAAGAATTATTTTTGTTATTGTAATTACAACAATGAATGAATCTTGAAATTTGTTTAAGATTGTGAGTTAGGAAAAATCAATACATAAATTATGAGAAGCACCGAATAAACCTAAGATTGATATTGGGCTGTTCATCTCTCAACCGCCCGGCTAGCTCAGTCGGTAGAGCATGAGACTCTTAATCTCAGGGTCGTGGGTTCGAGCCCCACGTTGGGCGAATTTTTTTTTTTAATTCTTTTAATAAATTATTTAAGGGGCTGCTAAACGTCCTTCACTTTTCTCCAATTTTTAGTGCAAGAGCGACGGAACAACAATTTAAAACACATTATTCTTGGCAACGAAACAACCGAACAGAAAAAGAATTATGAAACCACCTGTACACATTGATTACGCAAGCGGCCTTAGTTTTTTTTTCATTTCATCAAGCCACCATGAAAAAAATTGGGTTGGAAATATTTTGAGGTTATATTTACATTTCAAAACATTCGACATATTTTTATTGCAAACTGCCGAACACAATCTCGTCAAATTTAACCAGGCATTGTAGATTAATGGCATCGAGACGGTCACATTTTTTTTCGCTCAAATAATGTCAAAGTAGTGGAATTTGTGGAAAAAACTGATCTGCAATATGAATCCGACTAACACTGGCACCTCGAATTTTCCAACACATTTTTCTCAAATACGACTCAATGGATTATAAAAATTACACTGAGGCCGCCGCCGTGCTATTATTCTACAATGACAGGCTTAATTTGATGATATTGTGCTTTGCCGTCGCCAAGAAAAATGTTTTGAATGTCTTGAGGTGTGAATTCTTGTATCGAAAGTCGACATAACCTCAAAACGCTTTCAACACATTTTCCTTTCTCTCTCTTGCACTCGCACACACTCGCGGAAAGGGGGGAGAGGGGGATTTAGCCCTATTCAACTTTATCGAATTTATCAATGATTTATCGATAAAAATATCAATATTGAAATGTTCTAAATTCAATAAAAAATAAAGAAATGACATTTTTTAACGGAATAATCTTTCAGTTATTATCAATGTTAACAGGGATAACAGTGCATGAAGAATTATTTTTCATTGCATCGTAATCCCTTCGATGTCCAAAGTTTCTGATAAAAATATCACACGAGGAATTTTCCATGTGCGTGTGTTTTTTTTTCACTATTCTCGTTGTCCCTCCTCAAAGCGAGTTTTTCATCATTCCGAGTCCTTGATAAAGATCATTCGTGACATTCTTTGTCAAATTTGGTCGCAGTTGAACGAAAAACGAGCTGTCGAGAGACGCACGAGGGTACCATCACCGCCCAAAGTGCAGTCACGTCAAATCAGCAAAGGATTGTTTGAGATCACTGGCCCATGAGTGGATGTCCCTTGAAGCGCGAAAATAACCGCTCCGTTGACACAACGATATCTCTCTCTCTCTCTCTCTCTCTCTCTCTCTCTCTCTCTCTCTCGCTCTCTCTCTCTCACTCTCTTGGTGCTTTGTTATGTACAAGGCCGAATGGGTTCAATACCGAGCCTGCCTGTCATTCCATCAGCCTTGCTGATACCAAATTCCATCAGAGAGATATCAACTGTGAATCATCAAAGGATGCTCAGCATAGAATGTGAGAAGGATCGACGAGCCCCTCTCCCCCCCCCTCTCAGACTTTATTTCTCTCAAAAAGGAAAAAAAAGGAAACTCAGACTGACTGGAAAAAGTAAAAAAAAGCATCTCAATAAGTCAATCGTGAAAGGTAGAAATTTACTTATAGCAGTGATCGGCAAAAAAAAATCTATTTTTATTATACAATTTTTTCGAAAAATTAATAATCAGCAAAAAAATATTACTAATTAAAAAAAAAAAAATAGTTCTTAGTGAGAAGATATTATACGAATTTTTTCCAAGAATTAGTAATTAGCGAGAAAGATATTGCTAAATAATTGTAAAAAAATAATAATTTGTGGAGAAATGTAGTTGTATTAACTTTGGAAAAAGTAATAAATAAATAAAAAATACTAATGCACTTTTTCATAAGCACTGATTAAATATTCGTATTAATAATAACTTATGTGATATCGTATGACATTCGATACAATAAATACCAATGTGTGAAGTATTCAAAAGATCTAGTTATTATAAAAAAATAAACAACTTTTTTAATAGAGTTGTTTGAAATTATAACCATGACTCAAATCTTAAATATACACAATAATTTTCTACAAATAACTTTTTTTTATTAATTAGTAATATTTTTCTTACCAATTATTATATTTAGTATATTTGTTTCATATATTTAGAGAAAACTTGGTATTATTTTTCGCTAATTACTAAATTTTTTGGAAAAATTAGAAATATTTTGTCGATAAATACTAATTTTTTAGAAAAATTAGAAATATTTTGTCACTAATTACTAACTTTTTATAAAAACAACTAATATTTTTCCGCTAAATTCGAATTTTTATTAAAAATTAGTACTATTTTTTGACTAATTATTAATTATTCGAGAAAGTGATTGATATAATCAGTATCGTTGACGAAAAAATCGATACTGCCGATCACTGGCTCATAGCTCCTCATTCCTTCACTATTCCAACCAGACTTCCTTATAAATCAGGATACTATGAGGAAGAATTTATAATTTTCACGATTTTTGGAATTTACAAAATTTTGATCAACTCCATAACTGTGAAATTACGGAAATTGGAGCGTTTTCAAGTACTTTTTGAGAATTTTGAAATTAATTTGCAACTCAAGGTCATGAACCAATTTTGTTGGTATTCAATGCTAATAAATCCTGCAATATGGTGCATTTTCGTAGAATAATATTGAAATGGATAGATGCAGAATTAAAGATATTTGAGCGTGAACAAGCATTGTTGCAAAATTTGACTTCGGATATTTTTAAGGCACAACGAAAATCGTAGCATTGTTATTTTTTAAATGAAAAAAAAAAGGTATCCTTTACGAGGTGACAAAAACAAGGCAGATGGACTATTTGAGCTCGATTAAAAGTGGCAAGACCTATATAACGAAATGAGAGAGAAAAAAAAGTAAAATACGAATAAAAATGACTCGTTTTTTTTCATGGACGTTCCAACGACGAAATCGGCTCGATAAAGGCATAAAAAGCCTGCGCAGAATTTTTAGAACGTAGCAAAGCCATTGTAGATCCGCGTGGACCGTGGCAAGAGAATGAGTAAGAGAGAGAGAGAGAGAGAAAGCTGGAGAGGTCATCGACGAGTCCCTCTCTCATTGCTGCATCTGGGTGGAAATGTGCATCACGCAATACACATACGAGTTCCGCCTCCGACAACGCGCTATAACGTAAAAAATAAAAAATAAAAAATAAACGATGGAGGAAAAAAATATTATCCCTCGAGTGTCGAGGAGGAGGAGGCGCATTTTTCTCTTCCCCTCTCTCTCTCTCGAAGCCTCTTCAGATTCTCGAAGCCCGGGGCCACTTTTTATTCCCCTCACTCGAATCCCACCCCGATTTTTTCGCTCACTGATTCAAATATATTCCACGCTCTACTCTCATTCTCGTCGATTAAAATTATTCACGTTTCCGCGAATCTTTATTTATTTTACGATGCGAAAAAACACTCTCGTGCCAGGCGCAATTTCCATTCTGCGATTTATTGACTCAAATCAGCGATGAATATAATAAATCAATCATGCTGAATGCGTTTGCTTTTTTGTTCATGAATCGACCAATGGAAAATTCTTCTTCGCGCGAGACGGCGATGGAAATAAAATTTCAGAGACGCGAGTGGAAAATTAAATGAACTTTGAATGGTAATTACGATAAATTATCGCTTGTTTCAAACATCCAGAATCTGCATAAACTTGACACATTGAAATATAATTTTTTTTTTTCATTTTATAGCTCAGATTTTGTACGAATTACGAAAAATCGAAATTACGATTTGAAATCGTATTTACAAATCTATTGTTTCAATTAACTCCAAATTGGGACAAACCATATTTTATACAATTTGCTATTATGTGACCAGATGATTTTTTCACATGGGTCATTCCATGTCAAATCGACCAACAGTTGAATCGACTTCTTTCAATTTCGATGTAATTTGTCCAGAAATTTTCGTTGTTAATAAAACAAAGTTCTACCAATGGAAAAAAAAATCCTGGGTTTGTTCAATTTTTTTTTACTTTACTCCGCTATCAAATCTTTAAGGATGTTGAGTCCCAAATCGCAAATAATGAGTAAATTCTGAAAATTTGGTACGTTTTTGGATGAATTATTTAAGAGGTCGTGTAAAAATTTCACGACGATTAAGAAGCTATTTATTGAACAATTAACATTAAAAGATTTCATAGAGACTCAACATCCTTAAAAAATAAACTTGGAAGATTTAAAAAATTGGGAAATTTTGAATCTTGCATAACTTTCGAAATGTTTTTTTTTATTTTTTGCTTTTGGTAGAACTTCGTTTTATTAAAAAGGAAAACTTCTGATCAAATTTCATCGAAATTGAAAGGGGTCGATTCCAACTCTTGGTCGATTTGACATAGAATGACCAATATCCATTTATCAATAACAAATGTTTCGAGTCATTTTTTTTCTCGCCGAAGGAACTTTTTTTTCTACAGCTTACGATTGTCATAATTTTTCAAAAAGACAGCAAAACGCTCCCAATAAAATTTTTTAAAAAGTATCCTTTCATACTCAATTTTAGTCATTATTCTCAAACTAATGAAAGTCTATTTTCTTCACTAAAAAACTCATGATATAAAAAATACAATAAAAAAAACTGTCCTCTGTGTCCCAAGTTTATGCAGAACTCTCAATGCGGATTGTAAATTCAATCTTCTTCGTGAAAATAGTCACCGACCGATTTTCCTTTGTAGCTACGATATTGCAAAGAAAATTCGCTATTAATTCGACGGTGGTTTTTCGATGAAAAAATTTTTGCAAACGCGAAAATCGCCCTGGACTGCGGCGAAAGTATCGAGAATCTTCGCTACGAGCGTGTCCTACTTACGATTAGTTCACGCTGGCGGAAGCTCCGGCGATTCAGCTATAGCTTTTAACTGTATATAGATGCTTGTCGGAAATGGGGTATTGATGCATTCAGACACATATATATGTATATATATATATATACATACATAAGGATATCTAAAAACTCACACTTCTATTGCTTTGTTCCAGTTGATTATGTATCCAGATAAGACGAAGGTCTCGATGTGCAGCACGTGGATGTTGCCCCTCTCCGTGCCAACGTAGAGCCATTTACTCTGAAGAGGTAGATGCATGCACGTTATCCTGAAAAAAATACCCAAACATAAGTTTCAGAACTAAAAACGTTAAATTGCGATGGGCGAGGAAAGTGGGTGATAAAAATGGATTTTCGGCCCTGAAATTCGGGCAAAAGGGAACGAGGATTCTGGAAAAGGGGCGAGTGAGAAATAAAGGCTTTTTTCCACGTTGCGCCTTCGTCGGTGGTTTTAATATAGACGTCGAGAGTTTTAAGTGCACTCAGAGGAGAGAATCTTCAAGCGAGGCTGAAAAGAAGTGGAAATGTAAAAGGTATGAAAAAAAGGAGAAACGTAAGGGAAATTTTTTTTTTCCAGTATCAACTACTAGTTGCTCTCCGGGAGAGATGAGCAGTATATAGACTGCAATCAATGCAGATGTGGACTGGTCCACCTGCGAGAGAAGGAGGAGGAGGAGGGTAGCCATTGGGATGTCCCGAACGTCCATCCCTCAAAAACTCGTTCGCTCCAAATTCATGACTCTCGTGGGAGAACTTATTTGTGCGAAAAATCTATTTTTCGAAAATATATCGGAGACAAAATATTTTCGACAAATGTTACTATTTCTGGGGGGAAAATATACGACGTTGAATTTAATCCATGAACGGCGACAGCGGTTTTCAAATGGAATCAAATATTTTGTTGAAAAAGGCAATTTTTTTAAGGTCTACTTTAGAAAGCAAAAAAAAAATTTAAGATTTTTTTCTCAGCTCCTTTATCGGATGTAGCGATATAACTGTTTTTACAACGTAGTTTCATTCTTCGAAAGTACAAAAAAAATATTATACTTTATTTTGATTCTGTGAATAATTTTAGGCGCCAAAGTCGGAAATGTCTTTTTCCATGGCCGACAGTTACTCTCAGGATTGGCAAGTGTGAAACAAAAAAATACAAAAGCATTTTAAGGAGGAAGGTTCCTTACACAACAATTTACAATTAATGAAAAATCGATTTTTAAAAAATGGCGCATTTTTGAAATGAAAATGGACCATTGAATTGTTCACCATTTATTGCAAACATCCGCCATTTTTTTTTAAATTGATTTCTCATTGACGGTGGTAAATTGTTGTGTAAGAAACCTTCCTCTTTGAAATGTTTTTTTATTTTTATGTTTCAGACTTGCCGATCCTGAGATTAACGGTCGACCATGGAAAAAGACTTTGGTGCCTTCAATAAATTATTCAAAGAATCAAAATAAATAATAATATTTTTGTTGTTCTTTCGAAGGATGAAACAATGTTGTAAAAACAGTTTTACAGCCATATCTGATAAAGGAGCTGAAAAAAAATCTTAAAGATTTGCTTTTATTTGCCTTCTAAAGTAGACTAGTACCTTAATTCAAAAAGATTTGATAGCGGAGTTAGTAAAAAAAAAAAAATTGAATTACCTTAACGATGTTGAGTCTCTATGAAATCTTTTAATGTTAATTGTTCAATAAATAGCTTCTTAATCGTCGTGAAATTTTTACACGACCTCTTAAATAATTCATCCAAAAACGTACCAAATTTTCAGAATTTACTCATTATTTGCGATTTGGGATTCAACATCCTTAAAAATTTGATAGCGGAGTAAAGTAAAAAAAAATTGAATTTCCTTAAATCTTGTATCAAAGATCTTAGATGCTAGGCAAGGAAATTAAAATTTTAAAAAATTAAATATCTGACTTAGAGAAATGCTTAACAATTTTCAAGCCACAAAGTTTCGATTACAAAAATTATTTAAAAGAAAACTTTAATCTGCAATTTTCCAAATCTTCAATCAAAGAGAAACGCACCGGGCAATTAATTTTTTAAAAGAATAAAATACGTTACATCCTCCAACGCCGTCAGCACTTTCCAGCAGAAAGCTAATATTTTCCTTCCATTGCCAGACATTTTTACCCGTGAAATGCATAAACTATCAAAGATTTTTCTGCGAAGAATAATCTCGTTCAGCGGTGGAATCTTTAAGATTGGAAAAGTTGCAATTGGAAAATGTTAAAAAAAAACGACTATGCCACAGAATTTATCGAATCTCGTATCAAATGAAAACTAAAGACAAACTTAACGTCAAATAAATAGATCACATATCAAAATCTCTCCCTGGATTCGTCCATTCCCACCCTCTCTCTTCGCAGCCCCTTCATAAGCTTCTCTTCCTTCCTCTTCCTTTTTTTTCCTCGCCTTTTTTTCTCCCAATAGGCAGTCGCGTTGTCTCAGTTCGACGCAACA
>OX333078.1:3864593-4159731 GCA_946863875.1 Alloplasta piceator
TTCTTTTTGCGTATTTTCGGCAAACGACACCCCGAAATGCGCTTCGAGGCATTCCGAGGCTCTCATCGCCGTTATTTCTCGATCGTAACCGATAGCGGAGTCATCGGAGGTGCAGCGGTTTGCGTTGAAAAACGTAAACTCCAACGATCGTTTAATCACCCTTCGATTTTTTATCGCGCTCACAATCACGCGATAGAATGTGTCTCTGCATATAGTTATATAAGCTTGTACGTAATTAAACGACATATACTTACGCCTGCGGTCATACTTTTGGTTTTTATTCGACAGATAGCGAAGAGACTTTGTACTTTGGAACGCGCAGGGCGAAAGTTCTTAAGCTCAACGCAATTCGAATCGATCGTATCTTTCGGAGATACAACATAGTAGGGCGAAAGGGAACGATGAGAGAAAATACATCTGGTTCTGGCGATGGAGGAATCGTGAGCATTTGAGTTCGACCTGACATTTCTGAAATAAGATTTATTTGGACTGCCCGAAGCACGAGAGAGACGTTCTCACGGATTTTGCATTTAATATTACGATAAGTTGACGAGTTTGACAGAAAATGTAAATTTTCTTGTTTGGAAATGACAGTATTTTACAGATTTGTAATTCCACTTTACTAATAACTCTACTGGAATTAACTTTCCTTCAAAAAACTGATCGAATTACACGTTTGGAGTGGTAATTATATTCTGGTTCAAGACTTACTTTGTTCCACATTCAAAATTCGTCCATGAAGAAATTTAAATACGTCGAAAATCGTGTTTTTTTCTTTCTTCAATCATAAATTGTTAGAGATCATTTTTTTAAACGTGATAAGCTAAAGATTTTCCATCATTTCAACTTGCAATATTTAATCTTATTAATGGGCTTAGATTTATTTCGATATTTCAATAATATTTTCTGGGACAGATTTTTGAAAATCGTGAAAAATATTAAAGAATCGGCCAGAATTCATCCAAATGTGGTTTTGGCCAATAAAAGAGTGGGAATGGCTCGTTGGATCGAAAAATCAACATGGGAAGACGAAAAGCCGACACATTTCTGTAAATTTCAGGGATTTATTGATGAAAGTCTCAATAACGTGCGAAGTAGTGATTTTTGTCTGATTATGCTCTAGCTTCATTTTGGTGGACCATGAAAATTCGCTTTCTGCAGGCTAGAGTAGGTTTTAGAATATTTCTAAAACCTATTGTAATCCAAGACGATTTCTCCATCCGAATTGCATAAACTAAGGAAAACAAAACCTAATGATATTACGCAAACGTTTATTCGAGCTATTGAAAACTAATTAATCGTAATCCCTGTTCCGTAATTACATTGCGACTCGTTCGATATCCGATAAAGAACTTTCAAAAAATCAGGGTGGTCCTAAAGACAAATGAAAAGGCATCCATTCACTGTCTCAAGTTTTGACGCGAGTCTTTATTCATCGTCTTCGAACAATAGACTCGTTATTAAATTTACGTTTTCGATCCTGGCCGACTGTTCAAACGATTTCAGTCCATTATCTACCAGAAATCTTTGATTTTTAGCCAGTGGAACCTTCAGCGAAGCTTAATTCCAAATGATTGCAGGAGAGACTCATAATTTCTCTCAAACGACAAAGACCTCTCAATTCAAGTCCAGCGTTGTGAATTCAGAGTATCAACCCAAAAATTGTAAATTGCCATTTTTTCTTTATTTGGCTACTTGGTTACACTGAGAGAAAAAATTACTAGAACCAATGAAATAAAGTTTTGAAGGCAAAAAATCATTTTTTTCATTATTTGCCAAAACATATTAGATTGGTTCCCTTATATATTTACTTGGTTCATTTTTTTCAGTCAATTCCATAAATTTCATAAGTTCCATAAGTTTCAATAAACGAATTTACTTGAATCTAACAATATGTTATCAATTATATGTAATATGTTGTTTGAATCAAGAATACATTTTATCATTCAAAACATGCATGTCTTTCAATACAGGAAGGACTGAGAAAAAAAATTGGTAGAATCAACAAATTAATTAGTCCAATCAACAGGAAACATGATTGATTCGATCAAATGCGTGGTGATCAATTGTTGCTAAACATTTTATAAAAAATATATAGCCTTTGCCAAATAATTTAATATGCATAGTTTAGTGACCCCAAAAAAAGATTGATAGAAAAAAAAGACAAATCTGCGCCAATTCTCCGATCTAATTTCTCTGTCCGACCGAGATTCGAACCCTCGACTCTACCTACCATCATACCTATCCTACCTAACTACCTAACACGCTACCTATTACGCTATGGACCACTATACTATGCACTTGAAAAAAGTTAGGAGTTTTTTAAGTTTTTTAAGCTTTAACCATTTTTGTATACTATTAAAGTATACTATAGAAATGATAGTTCTTTGCTCGAAGGAAATAAAAATTTCATCATTCCAAACAAATATTCTATTGGAGTAAAATAATGTGTTATTTATTTTACTACAGCTTCTTTTAAAATAATCACAATCAATTTTATACCTAATAAATATTGAAAATACTACAGAAATATTTTTAGAAGTAAAATAATGATGAATTTATTGCAAAGAAATAATTTTGTTCGAAAAAAATAATTTCGTATTGAAGTCGTTTTTTAGATTCAAAAATAATCTCATGTTTATGATGCGATCAATGTAATTAATCCAATGAATACAAATTTAATCAAAGCTATCATGCATTTAATTGATACTATTAAATAAGAGTTTAATATAATGGAGTAATATAGATTCGTGAAAATATTTTTTTAAATGAAGAGTGATTTTCTTGGTACAACAAATAAATAATCGAATTAATACTTTCATTTAATAAATAAATTCATGTTCTCAAATTCAGTAATTTTTATCTCTCAGTGTAGATACGATTCCATTCAAATCTAGGGAAACTCGATCGCAATCGGACAAATTGATTGCTCAGATTGCGTTGACTCGAAAGATCGGTTGTATCGGATATCTTTGATCTTGTTCCTCGTCGACACGGTGATAAATTCAATCCCGTGGAATTAGAAATCACCAAAAAAATCTAAACTCGAGGTCCTCCTGTGGTTTCCGAGGAGCACTCACGGATCGTGTCTCACGGAAACACGCGCGATTGACCGACTTGTCACGCATCAAAAGTCCTCTCCGATAGCAACGTTTTTTTAATCCCTTCCTTAAACTTTAAATTGGTCAGCGCGCACAAGACGGCCTTCGCACAAAGCCTTTGAGATAAGTGGGGAGATCGTGAAACGGTTTCTAATTTCCATAGAGCGTCGATCCGCGTTCGATAAATGTAGGATCGAGTGGGGATGATTGCAGTGATCCACGAGATAGACGCGAGAGTGAGAGGTTTTTCGAACGAAGGAGAAAAAAAGTTGATATCACGCGGAGGAGAAAAAAAAGGACGGTGTAAAGTGCCCGAAGAGATGTGATGGAATGCGTAGGTGAGAGGTGGGAGTGTATGGCTTGAGTAGCAATCTCATTTTTTCAGGATTGTTATTCGGTGTAACTCGCGCGATGTGATTGGAGCTCAGGACGAAAATGCGTTTCATCCTCTCTCACGACGCCTTAATCTTCTCGTCCTCGTTTCTTGAGTGCCATCCGGCGACTCCACGGTCACCACGAAAACTACGATTCGTTTCACAATGATGATCGTGATGTGCCCGATGGAATTATTAAGTCGCGCGAAAGATCAAGGGAGAGAGAAAGTCCGCGCGAGGTCCCAGCTGAGCAAAATGGTCATTTTGATGCCGATCCCCTGACCAAATAAGACGGTGAATTGCCACCAGTTTTAAGTAGATACAACCCAGAGCCGTAATGATCTCGCTAACACCGGCGCTGCAGCAAAGAGCCAGAAATTAGGTCTCATCAGGGAGAGCGAAGAGTTTCTAATTTCCGGTGCGAGTAATGCACTTCGCACGAGCGTGATTTCCGGGTAAACGATGCACGCGAAACAGATATATCCAAGTATGGGGGTTCGGTAATCCATCAAGAATTAATGAAAATTCCGATCGGTTCTCGCATGGGAAAATCGAGGAACCGGGCTGCGTGAGTTCGATTTGAGAAATTGACTTATTCCACGTCTGTATTTATCAATACGGATAATTGGAGAATGGAAAAAAGTCTCAATAACTATCATTATCCATAAACTTTTTCTTCCCATAAACTTAATCCTTCACTGTGTTTCACGGATTTTAAGAATCATCCAAGTCGTTATTAGGGATGTTCGATTCTGATTCGATTCTTTGAAAGATCGATTTTTTTTTAAATCGATCTTTTCAATCGATTTTTTCCTTTTCGATCTTTAGGTGAATCGATTCTTGACCTTAAAAATCGAAAATTCGGGTTTTTTTAAAATCAAATTCATTATCTATTCAAGACTGGCAATTAAATAAAAGTTGACAGAATGTTACGGTTACGTCAACGTCAAGGTTAAAAGAAAAAAAAGTATGTGAAAACGTGAGAAAAAGAGTTGAAAAAATTAAAAGTTGAAACATTGAAAACATGACCCAACGGAAAAAAAATCTAATGTAAAAATATACAAGATATCTAACAATAGCAACTTGTGCAATAGAAAAAAGTCTGGTTTGTTAAATATATTCATAATATTCTTAAGAATATATTAAAAAGTGCAAATGTGTAAAAAAATGAAACTATGTTTAGCCAGAATGAAAAGTGCTTTATATTTATTCTTCATTTTATATTAAAAATAAATTAATCCAATTTAATCATTTTCCGTGGCAAAAACTCAATAAACACTTGCGCAAACTTTAATTACTAATTAATTTTTTTAACGATTTTTGAAAATGGATTCTTACGAAATCGATTCTTTGGCTTCAATTTTTCATGAAGATCGATCTTCTTGATTCGATTCAGAATCGATTAGAGAATTGATTTTTTCCAAGGAATCGAACATCCCTGTGTCATCTTATCGCTTGCACAAACCTTTTTCTACATTTTTATACTCTAAAATTGTATTTTTTGAAATAATTTGAATTTCTAGCCAATTAAAACACTCTTCAATCTCTGACAAAATCAAAAGCAAATATTGTTTTTTTTAGATTGAATTTTTTTTTCATCACAAAACTTCCCCTGTGAGGAAGAAAAATTGTAGAGAAAAATATTGGATCCATATTAAGGAATAACATGGGTTTCAAAAATTAAAAAAGGATATTTTTCCATTTTTTAATGCAATAAATAAATTATTATACTCACTATTTGGAGCATATAAAAGAGCAGGATGTAAACAATATTTTTTCAAATTTTCATTGAAATTTTTTGAAAATTCAGCAGGTGGGAACTGGCTTTCGGAGATCCCCAAAAAAGTGTCCTCGTGCTTGTCAGGATAACTCACGATGGCTTTATCTGAAATGAAAAAATCAAATTTTGTCTATTGATAGATGATTGTAGCTCGTGATTGAACGAAGGATTTCGAAAAAAATTAAAATTTGATTTTTTTGCAGAGTTTCGTGCAAAACAGTACAATTTTTTGTATTTTCAAGAAGTCTGCAAAATTTCAACAAGACCGGTGCTTTAGTTTTTGAAAAATCGGTCCACCGACTTGAAAAATAGTGTTTTTAGAAAAAACGCCTAATGAGAGGAATTTCTGAAGGCTCCTTAAAAAGCATGTAACCCCTTAATCGAGGAAAAACTTAACCGCGAATCGTTTAATCTCGCTGCAAGTGGCGCTGACCTCGTGCATTTGAATCAGCCTCAAAGTGCCAACACTGGAAGCAATTGCGGCTCCTTTTTCTGAGTAGCGAAGTCAAACGTTTATTGTGATTTAACAACGAAACCGCGACGATAATAACAACGAGATGTAAATGAAGCGGAGTATAGGACTTGACGTATTAGAAACGAAAATATGGTGTAACCTTACGTTTACGTGTTACATACCGCGTATATTGTACAAACAATCACGACCAAGTCGGATCTCTCCCTCGCTCGGGGTCTTGTTAATTAAACGTATTGTTCAGCGACCCGTGTAATTTATTCGACTATCTCAGCGAGAGAACTTTTCTAATAGCCATAATTCCACCACCTCGCGGGTTTATAAACTCAAGCACTCACACTCACAGAAACTCAAAGGCGAGTTCACCTCCTGTGTCCCGGCTATTTAAACTCTGTCCTTTTCACTCTAACGTGCGGTGTATAACGAATGAAAAAAAAGAACGGGGTGTTGTACGTTGTTTAGTGTGAGCAAGTTCCCTCATGATAGAATATATGGCTCGAAGCGATTCAACCGCGGTCAGCGCGAGGCAGCGCTCATTATTCCACGAAATCGCTGCATCATCAATCCTGACGATCAACGCGCACCGGAGTGACTCCAGAGACTCTTCGTCCTCCTCCTCGTCGTCCTCTTCGTTTGTTCTCGATCTTTGTATCGGCGCGACTCTCGCCAGTCTCATATCGTTATGATCGTGTATCGTAATCTCATACCCCAACAGAACACGACTACCGTAATGAATACAAAGAAACAATGGTGTAAAATGATGAGATTAATCAGAGAACATCAACAGCATCGGATCGTACCCGATCTTTCCGACACTTGATTTCGGGCAATCGTAATTCTTCTCCAGGACTTTGACTCTGTAGAGAAACTCACACTTTCCGCATGTCCTTATGGTCCATTAAATTAGTCAGCAACAGTCCCGAAGTTTGCGCAGCATCAAAGAACCATTCGCAGAATCTGATTGGAAATCTCCAATAAAATATCCACTGAGAGAAAAAAATTATTGAACTTGAAAACATGAATTTATTTATTAAATAAAAGTATTGAATCGATTATTTACTTGTTGAACCAAGAAAATCACTCTTCATTTTGAAAAATATTTTCACGGATCTATTACTCCATTATATTGAAATCTTATTTACTAGTAACAATTAAATGCATGATAGATTTGATTAAATTTGTATTCATTGGATCAATTACATTGATCGCATCATAAACATTAGAATATTTGAATCTAAAAAACGACTTCGATACGAAATTTTTTTTGTTTTTGAAGAAAATTATTTATGGCATAAACATGAGATTATTTTGATCTAAAAAATGACTTCAATACGAAATTACTTTTTTCGAACAAAATTATTTTTTTGCAATAGATTCATCATTATTTTACTTCTAAAAATATTTCTGTAGTATTTTCAATATTTATTAGATATAAAATTGATCGTGATTATTTTAAAAGAAGCTGTAGTAAAATAAACGTATTATTTTATTCCAATAGAATATTTGTTTGAAATGATTGAATTTTTATTTCCTTTAAGCAAAGAACTATCATTTCTATAGTATACTTTAATATTATACATAAATTGTTAAAAATTATAGAACTAGTTTTTTAATTGTTTTCTTACATTCGTATCTTCATAACTCCTAACTTTTTTCAAGTGCATAGTACACAGAGAAAAATGTATGGTAGAAAAAGTAACAACAATATATTTATAGTCTTTCCAACATTTATGTATGGTTATACGAACAATAATTTAGCAATTCGGACCTTATGATGGGTCAACTGAACTATTTAAATTGTTCTGAATACCATATAATATTGTTGTTGCGTTATTTAAACATACACATAGTAGAAAATTTTTCTCAGTGTTGTAGTCCATAGCATAATAGGTAGCGTGTTAGGTAGTTAGGTAGGATAAGTATGATGGGTAGGTAGGGTCGAGGGTTCGAATCTCGGTCGGACAGAGAAATTAGATCGGAGAATTGGTGCAGATTTGTCGTTTTTTTCTATCTATCTCTTTATGGGGTCACTAAACTATGCATATTAAATTATTTGGCAAGGTCTATATGTTTTTTATAACATGTTTAGCAACAATTAATAAACACGCATTTGATTGAATCAATCATTTTTCCTGTTGATTGGACTAATTAATTTGTCGATTCAACAAATTTTTTTTCTCAGTGCTTCCTGTATTGAAAGACATGCATGTTTTGAATGATAAAATTTGTTCTTGATACAATCAACATATTACATATAATTGATAACATATTGTTAGATTCAAGTAAATTCATTTATTGAAACAGAAATTTATGGAATTGACTGAAAAAAATGAACCAAGTAAATATATAAGGGAACCAATCTAATATATGTTTTGGCAAATAATGAAAAAAAATGATTTTTTGCCTTCAAAACTTTATTTCATTGATTCTAGTAATTTTTTTTCTCAGTGTCGTTTCACCGGATACCTCTTAAGGTACCCAGAATATAAATACGTTAATAAACGATGAGATTAATGATAGGACATCAACACAAACAGTAGAGTCCGGTTGTGCTTGATTCTTCCGACACTTGATTTCGTTCAACCCGGTTGTTGTTCTTGACTTGTCAAGTTTCGATTGGTACCAAGGTCAGCATCAAGAAATCCTCCCCACTGGTTCCCATCATCCATTAAATCAGTTGGCAACATCGGTCCCAAAGTTAGAGCAGAAAAAGAATCTGATTGCTAAGATCTCCTCAATAAAATCTAGCAGGACACTTCCGAACACATCCGGAACATAAATTCGTCAATTTCGATCCTAGTGTCGTATTTCATTATTTCCGCTTCATTCATGTCCAAGAGATCAGGGCCAATCTAGTGACGTTGACCGTGAAATACGTCCTCCGCATTCGTCGGACACTTGGTCTATCGCTGTCGCGACTTTTGCTAATGCGGCCTGCGCGTGGAAGATAACGCGGAAGGCAGTGGCGAAGCCAATGACAAAAGGAAAGAACATTCTCGGCAGAACGATTTATAGATCGAAAAGGTGTCGGACGGAGTTGGGAATGCGCGATACGGGATGGGTGAGGTCATGCCGGACACATCTCCTTAAAAACGCGATCGGTCGGGATAATAAGCTGCATGTGTGTCTCTGGCTCGTGCGCCCAGTCTGTCAAGTATCTGCCGAGTAGAACCACATTGATATTTCATGCCCCATACCGATGTTCTTACATTCACCACTTCTATACGCGTTTATATCGTGTCCGCGAGGCGACATGACACACGACGCCGCGAAACTCGGACCAAGGTGGCCAAGGCGCATTACCGAGAGCGTCCTGACACCTGGACCGATGATGCATAGGCCCGTACAGGGCATTTCCTGCATTAGTATATCATTTACATCCTCGTATATCTCTCATTATCTGCCTACATGCGACGCATGGGCTCTTCCACCCTGAGGACTTCTCTCTTTTGGTCCTGTGAAACTTATGCATTGACCACTTCCCTTCCCTCTCGTTTCATCTCCCCCACAATCCGACACGTACGATCACAGCAAAGAGGACTCGTTCTCGGCTTACAATACGACGTCGAGGATTTTGCCCATCTGGTTCCGTCAATGTGGTCAACTTCCCTGGAAGGCTATGCCTTCCCTGTACGAACCACCGAGAAGCGCGATGCGATGCGCGTTTTTACACGGCCTTTGAGTACAAACGCAGATGTCACAACGCGGGTATCGCAGCGCTTGACCATTTCCAGTCCACCTCGAGATTGCAACCGCTGTTGAGATCCTCGAGATCACGCCGTTTCTTTGTGTTTGTCTGAGAGACCGCGAAACCCGCGACTTTAATGACTGTTCGAAATGGGAAAAAAAAGTCTTTAGCGAATTCCTCGCCACTTTGGAGTGACGGAATTGGAAAACGTTGCATTGGGCAGCCTCGGTCTTCTTTATTCGTTTGAACATTGAGTTTTTAACGCTTGTTCTTGGAATTTTGGGTAGTTGGAGAGTTGGAGGACATATGGGACTGTCAAATACTGGGTTTAGGTTAAATTCTGATTTTTAAATCGGTCGATGAAACTTTGACTTGAATCATTTAAGTTGATTTCAACGTTGATACGTCCAAATTGATGTTTTGGAGATTGTCGATCATGACGAGAGCGTTAACGAGCGTGACTAACGGTAAGTTTCACGAGCATTTTGAATTTCAGTCCAGGAAGTTCATCATCGCGTAGACAAATTAGGACTGGACGATATCCCTCGCTCTTGCTGACTCTTTTTTCTTTCTCTCGTTTCCAAATCTGACTCGTTCGTCCCCTCCTTGACTTCGTCGACACTTTATAATTGCTTCGCATTTCTGCTTTTCTACTTTTTCCACCGCAGAACATTTCCATGTCCACCGGTCTGTGGAATTGTAGCTGACAGCTCGTTCGGGGGATTCTAGAGCGTGTGATTGTTGGGTCTCATTGGGTTTAATCGTTGGGGAACTCTTGAACTCTCCGACACTCGTCAACGAGTACGCGACGAGTTTGCCATGTGACGAGCCAGTCGCGATCGAAAGCCAACGCAATGTGCGTGCATACCGGTTTTTTGATGACTCGTGCGTTGGTCGTTTGATGTCTTCGCACTTTTGAGACCAGAGGCCAAATGCGTCTATGAACTCTCGCAACTTCCTGCTGACTTCTTCTAACAGCTGACAGAGTTGATATTAGAATGACCGCAAGATTTTTAACACTCGCATTTGAAAGAAAAGTTTAGTTTGAGAAGTAAATCCTTTTTTCTTGGTAAACAAATGGTTGTAGTTTTTAAATAATCAATTGAATTTAGATACGTTTTTACTTCAATCCCATCAATTTTAATTAATTTCGCTTCCTCATAAGGAGCTCCTTTGTTTGTTATGAATTTTGCAAAAATTCATTGCCGTTTGCGAATTTTATGCGTCTTTTAAATTTTCAAAAAAAGGGCGTGGCTGCTCTATCGTTCGCAAATTTTGCGATATCGGGTATCAAAAATATTGTACAGATAGTTGATACCTTGAGTGTTAAAGATTATTGCTATTGAATTTCGCGAAAATCGCTCAAGAGGGTCGTGATTTATAAAATTTTGAAATTTTTTATAAAAAGCGCGTGATCGTTCTAGCTTGCACATATTTCGTGATACCACTCTCAAAATTTTTATAATGGTAGTTTAATGAAAGAAGTTACTCGGTATTAAATTCTGCAAAAATCGCTTGAGCCGTGCAAATTTTATGCGATGTTGAAATTTTCGAAGAAAAGGCTCGATCGTTTTAGCGTCCGCAAATTTTGCAATATCAGGTTAAAAAAAATTATGCCAAAAGTTTGAGTGAAAAATATTGTTGGTATTGAATTTCGCGAAAAGGGTTCGTGATTTATAAAATTTTTAATTTTTTGGGAAAGCGCATGATCGCTCTAGCTTGCACATATTTCGTTATATCGGGCTCAACATTTCTATAATGGTAGTTAAATGGAAAAAGTTACATGGTATTCAATTTTGCAAAAATTGAATACCATGCGATGTGCAAATTTCCGATTTGCAAGTTTTTAAAACGTTTTCATTTGGAAAGGTCATCAACGTCGTTGAATTTCGGAAAGAGACGTCTCTCTTGTCTGCGCGCAAATTTAAGCTCCGAGGATCGACGCGGAAAAATTGGCTTTTCTGCGTCCTGTTCGAGAGAGAGAGAGAGAGAGAGAGAGAGAGAGAGAGAGAGAGAGAGAGAGAGAGAGAGAGAGAGAGAGAGAGAGAGAGAGAGAGAGAGCGAGAGAGAGAGAGATTGGCACGCATGCAGGACGTTTCCTCATCTGTGGTGTTACCTAGAACAGTAAGGAGTCCATAGCGTTGCTTTCTAGCCTAGTACAAAAGGCCACAATTGACGCAAAATTCTTTGTCGGGGCGCGTGGATTACGTCTCTTTGCGGGCAAAGACTTATGAGGCCCGCGAACACATATGGCCCCGATATACCAACTTCGCGTTGCTTGTATTGGTGATATATATCGCGTGGAACTAAGCGGTTAAAAGGCCCAACAAAACACACAGATGCCGCCGACTCTGTGTTCATTCGAAGGCAGTTATATAGCTCTGCAATGGATTGCGAAAACTCCGCGGGACGCACATCTATTAATACTGAATACTGAACCCATATATATGGGGAAAAGGGGGTCAAAATGGACCCCGACCTAAAAAATGTTGTTTTTCGAAAATTCAAGTAAGGGAAAACATTAGAAAAACGATTTCTTTCGTTTCTAGGCATCGCTTTGATATTCAAGATACTTGGTCCAAGCTGCAATTAAATTTTTGGCGAAATTCAATTTTAATCGTAATTGCATTGTCAAATACATTTTTAACGATTATGGAGGTGGCAGTCTTATTCATGGGTACCTCATTTTGGCCCTCGGATTATCCAACTATTTCAGTAAAAATACGTCATCAAAACACTATTAGAATATTCTGGGGTGTTTTTTCTGATGCGATAAGAATGACAATTTAAAAAAGGGATTTCCAACTCTCGCTAGGCAATTGTCATGAAAATGTCGAAATCTAGATCTGTTTTTGCGTGGGTGAGTCTATTTCGGTATATCAATGCCATTTATAATGGTGATTCCCTCATTTTGTATGTTTTAGATTTTTCATTTTTTTTTTTAAATTTTTATCAATTTTGCCTTCAGTGTTCAGTTTGCCCCAACATCCCCTATATGCATATATATAATAACGCGCAAACGCGATCGCGGTTCTTATCTTTGTTGATGTGGGTGTTATCAGAGCAGGGTGTGTCACGCCCTGGCTCTGCTCTCTCTCTCTGTCTCTCTCTCTCCTTCTCTCGGTTTTGCTGGTTTTCTCTCCACAACGAAGATGGAGAACCGTAACGAATAGATCTCCTTCGAACGAAGGAGCGAGCGAGAGAAAAGCGAGGCGATTGCACCGGTGCAACTCTCTGCGTTTGCTCCTGTGCGCGGTTGCACACACTCAACCGATAGTACAAGTTAACATGTAAACTCGGTATGCACACATATTTAGCGGCTATGCGAGCGCAAAAACTCAACGTGACTATCCTTTGAGCCTCCGCCCGAGAGCTATCCGGATACGTTCCGTTTGGCTCGTTTCTTATATGCGCCATTATAAATGTGCCGCGTATTTGTTATTTTAACAGCGTCGTCGTCGTCGCTATCGCCCAGCGACAGAATTTGAGAGACGCAAAAGATACGCTTTTTTTATTTTTTAATGGCAATTCGCGGTTTGTGCGAGAGACTGTTCGATGAGTTATTCAATGATCGGTCGATTCAATGTTTTGAGATGCAAGAAATATGAATTATCTTTCAATCGTGATTACGATTATTTTGCTTAGTCGCGAAGTTTTTTATTTTTTATTATTTTTTATTACACACATTTTTGGGAAAAAATAAATTGTTAATTACAATTTTATCTCAGATAAGTCAGAACTCGTTACGTTTTTCTCTGAATACTCTATAAATTCCCTGAGGAAAATTTATTAAAATATTCGTCGATAACAAAAATTGAAAAAAAAAAAACAGAGTTGAAACGCTTTTTTCGATTGTCATGGAATTATGATTCTCTAATAAAAATGAACTAATCGAAATAGAATTTGATTTGCAAATTTGACTTAAGTAAAACTGCGCAAATACATGCTGAATCATTTCGAGTAAAGTTTCTTATTTTGCAGCAAAATCATTGTTAAACATTTTTTTTTTTTTTTATACAGAAGCTTTACCCAAAATCTACTTTCCGGTTAATTAATTTCTCTTGCGAAAAACGTACAAAGAATTTTTTCAAATCCAAGTTCTCCATTTTTATTTTATTTCTTTATTATTTACTTATTATTTATTTATTATTTATTTATTATTTATTTATTATTTATTTATTATTTATTTATTATTTATTTATTATTTATTTATTATTTATTTATTATTTATTTATTATTTATTTATTATTTATTTATTATTTATTTATTATTTATTATTTACTCTATTCTCTATTAACTTGACTGTATTGTGGGGGTTGTTTTTAAGGATGCTTTGGCATGCCATAAACAACAATATTATCAATAATGATGTTGCTAAAAAATTATTAATAAATTGTTTAAACAAATTGAATGCGTTAATTGTTCTGAATGCATATGATTTTTTTTCAGAATTTTGCTTCTATTTTGAAATTCCCGTTTTGAAATTTTTAGAATGCCTGTATTTATGTATTTATTGGCCCAGTGTCTTTGAGACTTTTCAAAGCTGTCGATAAACTGTGTGCAAAAACATATACAAAATTGGCAGTTTCATGTTTGTATTTCAGAATGGTTTTTATAAAATTTCAAAATAGAGAGAAAATTCTGAAAAAATACATATGCGATCAAAAAAATTAACGCATTCGATTTGTTTAACAAAAAAAAGAACTTACTGAAAAATTGTTGAATAATTATTTGTTTAAACAATTTATCAATAACTTTTAGGCAATATCATTATTGACAATTGTTGCTTATGGCATGCTAAATATTGCTGGATTTTTTCAGATTTTTATTACAAAACAAAATTTTTGGCTAAGACGGTCCTTAAACGCAGTCCAAAAGATTTCTCCGTGATTGAGGAAAATTGAGCATTACTCAGAGAAAAGGATGGGTGAAAATCTGGAGCAAATTATTAATTTGTAGAATTTTCCAAATTAAAAAAAAAAAATTTCAACATAACACGATTAAGGAGGTGCGCCAGGACGATTTCCCCGACGCAAATGCATCAACATACAGCGTAGCGCACTCTGATGCATGGCTGCAAGCGTCAATGACACTCACGCGGTTTTATCAGGCTCTTTGCCTCCGACAGTGTGAGCTGAACACAAACGTGTGTGTGTGTGTGGGTGTTATCAGAGCAGGGCGTGTCGCGTCTCTCCTAGCGGAAAGTGGCTTTCGTTCGGGCTTGTGCATATAAGAGCCGCGTGATCGGGAGAGAGAAATCCTCGACAGGAGCGCTTGCAACGTGACTCGAGCATCTCTCTTTTGCAGGAGAGTTCAACAGCGCGCGCGAGCGTCGTTTCTCGGTTAGATCCGTCCTCGTCGTCGTCCTCGGTCGAGAGACCTCTCCCTTCGATTATTCAGGTCCTGCAATACACACACACGTATAAACACATATGGGGCATTCCACGTCAAATCACGTGGTCATCGGCCTGACCCCCTCTGATTTCGATGTCCAAATAATCGAGGCTTTCGTTTGGCCCAAAATATGACCTCAAGGTTTAAGAAATTTTGATTTCATTTTTTAGGGGTTGCCCGAGCTAAAAAATCATTGAATTGAGGGAAAACATAAAGAGGGACTTTTTTTAAATTAATAAAAATTTGTCACAGAAATTAGGGCCCAAAACACATATTCTCGTCATAGTTCGATAGTGGGCCAAAAATAATTTTTTTTTTGTATTTAAATTTTTTTTAAAATAATTTCTTATTTTGATTGTTTCTTGTAGTGAGAAGAACAACAACAAATTTTTTTTTCCAGCGAAACTCGATATTTTTTCTTGGTTCGAGAGTGAAACGACAACATTTTTCGAAAATTTATTAGCCTCCAAGACCTGAAATAAAACGGATGATTCAAACACAGTTAGAAAATTCAAATTAATAAAAAATAGTGATAATTTTTGGCCCATTATCGAACTATGACGAACATATCTGTTTTGGGGCCTAGGCCCCTCTTGATGTTTTCCCTCAATTTAATGATTAGCTCGGGCAACCCCTAAAAAATGGAATACATTTTTTTTTTTTAATTTGAGGTCATATTTTGGGCCAAACGAAACAATTCATTGGATACAAAATCCGAGGGGGTTAGGCCGATGACCGCGTGATTTGACGTGGAACGCCCCATATACGCACAAGTCCCATCTGTCTTTCTAGCTCTTTATTTTTCTCTCGAATGTCGCGAGCGTCGCATTGCCTCGGGCGACTCCCCCTGAACTTATCAGCTCTCTCGGGCGGGTATTCGAGGCCCCATATAAATGCGGGACGACGAAAACCGCAACCAAGGGTTATCGGGATAACCTCCCGTTGGATTCGTTATTCGCTCTCACCCTTCTGGCCTGTGCCGATGCCAAGAGGCTCTCGGAGGCGCCAGGACGCCATTTTTTTTGGGCCGACATCGCGCCTACTTCAAGTTTCTGTTCCATAGAAACGAGTTGGTAATAAAACTCGATAATTCAAAGGCGGATGGATATCGAAATGCATTCCCGAGTTATATAATAACAGAGAGGCCGAGGGGGTGAATATAATTATGCAAATCTCTCTCTCTCTCTCTCTCTCTCTCTCTCTCGCTCTCTCTCTCTCTCTCCCTCCCTCCCTCCCTCCCTCTCTCTCTCTCTCTCCCTCTCTCTCTCTCTCTCTCTCTCTCTCTCTCTCTCTCTCTCTCCTCTCTCTCTCTCTCTCTCTCTCTCTCTCTCTCTCTCTCTCTCTCTCTCTCTCTCTCGTCGGTGGATATCGCTAACATTTACCTTTGGCTCATAACTGAATAACACCCATTGATACAATGCGCTGTATCTGAGTAGATTATCATTATGTGGTCCGTAACCACGCTGTAACACGAGGATAAAGTCGGATGGGAGTTGAAGAAGCAGAGAAGGCGTGAGGGCGATCACGCGTGTGGATATTGTACAGAGATTTTCATTTTGTCGTGAGCGTAGGGGAATGTGGGGCAAAGTGGACACGTGAAAAATTTCAAATTTGGGGGCAAAGTAGACACGAGCTGAAACTGAAAATAATGTCAAGGTCATAAAATTATTACTTCGAATTCAGACCATATCTGCACGATTCCCGTAACATTTCATACACTGTTGAACAATATATTCAAAATAGAATGCACAAAACACGAAAATCGTAAAATAAAAAATTTTTTTTTACAAATTTAAAAAACAATAATGGGAAATGAATTTCACGACTCAAAAGTCGATGAATATGTGAAAATAATTTGTTCACTAGCAAAGTGAATTCATAGTACATTTTCCACATGGCAAAAATCGGAGCAAAGTGAATCTGAAGATTTACCTCGTTTTTTTTTTTAATTTCATTCGAGGAACGATTCTATTGGGTTTATTTCTCTGTTTATATTGTTGAGTTAATTTTTTATTCGGGCATAGTCGATTGCACTGTCTCTATTTTTGAGAATCACCAAGTATAGATTTTTCTGCATCTGATGTGAGAAGGCGTGTCCTTTTTGCCCCCAAATTTTGTTTTTTACAAAATCAGGCAAATTAGGTTCGGGAATCAATTTTGGGACAGAAAAGTAGTTAAAAGACCGCGTGCTTACCGATGAAAATCGTTAAGTTCCTTAAATGTCCACTTTGCCCCACATTCCCCTATATCGATTCTTGGCAATGATAAAGACTCAAACCGTGCAATTTTGCACGCAGAGTCTTACGAATCATGCCCTTTCGGTTTTGCCTGTAATCAATATATATTATACAGTCAAAGGATCGATGAGTTAACTTTGATATAGTTAACTATAGCTTCCCTCGAATTGAGACAGTATTTTATCCGGAAGGCGAATTTTCCTGCAATCATAGTGAATGGAAAAAATAAGGTTTTTGGTCATCGGACATTTTTCTTTAATGATTATATATAATTAAAATTTTCTAATAAAAAACACCCATAAATAAACACTGTTTGTAATATTCAATGAGGTTTTCGGGAATTCTGCTAAAAAAAATAAACTAAAGGGATTTTGAATTAACATGAGTTTTGTCGAACGGAGTATCATGATTTCAGGAACAAATTGAAACTTAGAGGAATTATGTTATTTGATAAATATTGAATTTCGATTTGTGACATTTTTTTCATCGTTTTGGACTTTTAAAAATAAAAAATTAAAATTTTGGCTCTGGCATAGGGATAGGTATAGGTGCATATAATCTGCAGATGTTAGAATTGATTGAATGATTTTTCATAAATAGTGGGAGTCAATTTCAAAAATAGAGGTTCGGTTATAATTGTTTAGTAAAAGTTGAAGAAAGCATATTTTCTTTATTTTTTAAAAATGAAATGAATTATTATTCTTTTCAAAAATTTGAGGATATAAAAGAGCAGCATTCAAGCAATATTTTATCATTTTTTCAAATCATTAAATTGTAAATTTATAAATTTCCATTAGAAAATTTGGAAAATTTCTCTCTCTTCGGACTAACTTGAAACTTTGGAAAAATATTCTAGACATATTGTACTATTACATAAAAAAATCCACAATGTTTTTTTTTTAATTTTCATACCTATGGCAAGCTCTAAATTAATTTTAGCAATGACCGAAGATCGGAATGACCCAAGCGAGTTTTACGTCACAATTTTATCGACTAGCCATAAAAATGGTGAGCTTAAAATCATTGTCAGAGGAGTAAGCTCGAAGGAAGGGTTCGAGTGATTACCTTCGGGTCCAAAAATTAACTTATCGGAGCTCATACTGTACATGCCGTACTCTATTTATCGGCCGTACGTAGCCGTGTGCCGACCCGAGACGCCGTTAAATATATAGAACACGTGTATCATGTGTGTACGAGAGATTTTAGAACGCCCTATGTGAATTCGCAAGCAACGAAGCCTCGGTATGCGCCCGTATACATTACATTACAGACCTCTGGACGTACTGTATGGATAGTACTATAATGGAGGATATATACATGTGCATATATATACATATATATGGGGCATTCCATACCAAGTCGACCTGAGCGTGACCCTCGACCTCGCTGATTTCGTTTACGATTTTTTATATGATTCTTCCAACTCAAAATGGCACTCAGAATTTTGTTCGGATTTTTAAAACCAAATTTGAGTACGTTATGATTTTTTGAAATTTTTTTTCGAAAACCTCGAGCGCCGTAATTTAAAAATCTGAACAAATGCTCAAAAATCCGGTGTCAAAAATAAAAATTTTTGACTTCAAATTCATGATGTCCATAGTAGGCTTTCGCTTCCACCTCGATCTTAGGTTTTTATGAAGAAAACGTAAAAAAAAAATAGATTTAGAAATTAACCAACTATTTTTGGAAATTGTTGGATAACGATAAAAATATTCAATCCTGGACATCATAAATTTTGGGTAAAAAATTTTCATTTTTGACACCGGCTTTTTGAGAATTTTTTCAGATTTTTAAATTACGGCCCTCTAGGTTTTCGAAAAAAATGTTCAAAAAATCATAACGTATTCAAATTTGGTTTAAAAAATTTGAAAAAAATTCTGAATGCTATTTTGAGTTGGAAGAATCATATGAAAAATCGTAAACGAAATCAGCGAGGTCGAGGGTCACACTCAGGTCGACTTGGTATGGAATGCCCCAAATATGTTCTATGGGTACTTGCTTCATGAAATAGTGTACGTGAGTGTATGAGAGCCAAGAGCGCAACTGCAGGACTATTTTATACCTATACAGGATACAAAACGTCCTGTTTGCCTGCGCGTCTATAGAAAGTACGCCCACTGCGTGACACGCAACTCCGCGACTATCTATCCTCTATCACGTGGAGCAGCTTGAAATTTCTAGAACCCTTCGGATCATCGTTTTCAAATCCTGAGAAATTTCGTTTCTTTAATTCCACTCAATTGCATTTCAATTAAATGTCATGATTCTCTTGGCAATTCTCAATGTCCGCATGTGAAATTTCAAAAAAGTCAAAAAGAAAACTTTTCCTGACCCATCATGAAGGTACGTCCACGTGCAAAATGACTTTGGTTGATCCTTGACACCGGGCAGTCGAGATTTTTTTAATTTTCGTTCTCCAGGGATTCAATGGGTGAGTTTGGAATCGGAAATTGCCTGGAGAAGACGAATATGCTATTTGTGATGGTAAATTTCAGAGGAATCATATTTGGAGGTCGTGATGGAGAGTTTGGTGACCACAGACCCAGAAAAAAGATCTAGTACATTTAACTAAATCCTAGTCAAGCCAAATAAATTTTTTTAGTTGTAGGCTGGCCTAATACAACTCTATTCGTGTCAACGACATTTTTTTTTTTTTAATAACCTACTAGGAAAATATATTGCGATCTAATAAATTTTTATTTAATATTAATGAATATTATTTCAAACTGAACAAATATGTATTTAAATGAAATAATTTTTTTTTTTAATATTTACACAATATATATTTTTAAACATTTCAATCTTTGAATGTATAGCTACACATATGAAGTCTACAATTTCGTAAAGCTTCGTCTTTTCTTTAACAGAAGGGAAAAGAAAAAAGACCCTTTTTCATGGTAATCCTTTTCGGGGATTCGACCATCTCCAGACGAGCTTGGAAAGGATATAGGCGTCGAGAGGCAGGTTCGCTTGTGCGAGAGGTAGCCACCTGGCGGATTTTTGGGGTACTGACAAATCTGCAGATATGATCGGATGAGATTACGGGTGAATAGGTATTTAGTAACGACGAATAGAATTTTTCTTCAACGCCTGTTTCTCGATGACAGGGAATTCAAATAAATAAATATAGTGGAAGTAAATATCGCCCAAAATTGGATGGAAAGAAAATTTTCGTTAAAGTAACTAAAAAATAATCAAATAAACGATTATAGTACCTACGTCTAGATCTTTTTTCTGGGTGCAAACAAATCGTTAAATCGTTTGCATAATTAGGTTGATTGCATTGGGTTCAAAAAGTTGGTGAATCAGAGAAGATTCTTAGCTCCAGCGTTATATATATACATATGTATATGTATGTGCCGGATTTATCTGTATATAGCAGTTGCACTTTAGTGCATTATTCAGCGCAGCGGGCGCGAATGTGATGTAACCCGACTCCGCCCCAGTTACCTACACGAACGCACACTCCACTTCGGCATTACACAGAGATCCCTTGATTTTGCCGTTGTTGCTTTTCCTAGAGCTGCAATATATATCCTCTATATGAAGGCTTGGAAAGACGAATTAACTCGATAACTTCGATTTCGTTGTGCATATATTCATTATAACGGCTAAACACTCGTCGATCATAACGGTGCATATAATTTTCAAGGTAATTGGGTCCATTGTACCGATTCAATTTTCTACAACTCGCAATCTTTCCAACACGAATTTCATGATCGTGTATTCAGATTTGTAATGGGACGAATCCTTTTCAATTTTCCATTTCCAAATCTAAATTTCCTCTTTCAAATCCCAGTTTTGATTCCATTCGTAGAATATCCATGATTTTGATAATGTTTGCTCCCCAATTAATCATTTTCTAAATTACTCGACTCAAAATCTGTCCAATCTGTTCCTCATTTACGATTAATACGATATATTTTTAAATTTAACGATTCCTTTGACTCTTTGAATTCCACGATTTCGTCAAATCTTTCAATTTCTTCCTCGCATCGAGGATTGTTCGTTACCAACGAAACACGATCTGACAAAATAAGAATCATTAGAATGGGGCTTAATTCGCCGAAAGCATCCACTAGAAAATAACCCCAGCTTTATTTACGAGACCCGACGACTCTCGGCTATTAATCTCGAATACCAAATGTACGATTCTCATTCTGCTGTACGAGTAATTGCACCTCCGCTCCCATTCGCGTATACACGCGGAAGTCAAGTCAATAGCCGATATTTCAACGATCCCCAGCGACGAAAAGAGAGTCGAGGAAATAATATCCAATCGTGGAATACGAATAGCAAACAGAGTGAAATACAGATCTTTCATCGTGTTCAACCCTTTGGGATCCTCGCCCAGGGCTGAACACGACTCGACAGAGTCCGTTGCATAAGATGGACTTTTGTATTCGCGTTTGCGAGAGCCAGTTTTTGCCAAAAGATCGGCACACTTTTACCACTTATTTCTCTACCAGAAATGGATCTACCACGATAAAAATAAAATCCCTCCACCTCTCGACAACTTTCCCATTTGACAAACGTACCAGATCACGAGTCTCCGGCTTACCAACTCGGCCGGTAACTTACCGACGCTGGAGCCCGCCCTAGTGAATAGCCGCGCGGTCGGTAAGAAAGGGATCGCAAGATTTGAGACCCGGAGACTGTAATACATATATTTCCATACTGTTATGGGGTAAATACTGCGTCTGGATCAAAGTGTGGGCGTTTATTGCGAGCGAGAATCCATCGAGCGCGGGAGAGTTTGAATTTTTAAATAATATTTTATGCAGCGGCGAATCTAGGCGTATATAGTTATACATGTTATGTTAAGCTATCGTCTATACATATATATTCCGGAGAGCAAAGCAGCAAAGGAATTTAGCCTTATAAATCAGCGACATGACTGCAACGCGCGGCGGTTTGTGTGTGGCGGCGGTGGCGGCGTTGTGCCACACCTTTCCCTTCTTGGGGCAATCACGAGAGTCGTCACCGGGGTATCGGCAAACAGCATCCCCGCAGCATATACTCGCTCCTTCGTTCGATTTATATATACAGGGCATTCCGCGCCAAATCACGCGGTCATCGGCCTGACCCCGTCGGATTTTTATGTCCAATGGATCGTGGCTTTCGTTTGGCCCAAAATATGACCTCAAATTTTTTGAAATTATTATCCCATTTTTTAGGGGTCGCCCGAGCTAAAAACGAAAGCTTTCATTGGACATCAAAATCCGAGGGGGTCGGGCCGATGACCGCGTGATTTGACGCGGAATGCCCCATATACAAACGTACGTGTGTGTGTGAGTTTATTCGATAGAGTAAGCGCCGGATCAGAGAGCCGGTTCGTTCGCCTCTCCTGTTACGTGATGAGCCGTAGGGCAATCTTTCGCAAATGGCGTTATTTACCGGGGTTATTCGTCTCAAAAAAGAGTAGAAAAAAGCCATTTTCTTTAATCTCTCGATTTTACGGGTGGCGTGGACCTCTCTGGGCCAGACTCTGCTGGTTCTAACCCCAGATCAAGCGAAAAAAAGGCTAAAACTTCTCTCGCGATTTCGCTCAGATCGGCACAAAAGTTCACGCCGCAAACTAATCGTCCGGGAGTCCCCACCCCTTACTTAATATCACCCACAACTTGGGGCAACTTCTTCGCGGAGATGAAGCGAAAGAGCGAGGAGGGAGGCAGATGGAATACACCGAGCATCGAATTCCTTTCCCAGGGGATTCTTTGGGAATTCTAGAATTTATGTTACGTGCGATATATATACACAAGTGTAAACACAAAGTCTCGGTTGAACGGAGCCACCGTGAACCGAGACACCCGACTTGATATAATAAACCCTGCGTTTATGCGCTTTTATGCGCAGACACGAGCAGATTATCTTCGAGCCATAAGGTTTTCCGTTAATTAATTAACTGTGCCAACGATTATACACGCTAACTGTGCGAATTATCGAACTCCGTGAATCGTGAAGAATGCATTTGAGATTTTATATGCGAAGGCCTCTTCGTCGATGGACCATTATCGAAGCTGTAGGATAATTCGAAAAGAATTACCGATGTTTACAGATCTCTGTGGGAAATCAAGCGATCTTGAGCGTCATTTTTCTTTCCTCATAAGAGATTTTCAAGTCAGTATCATAAAAATGTCCCAAAACGTCGAGAAATCGCATTTTTCCAAAAATTTCCGGACGTATGTCTGTGTGTGCAAAAATGAATTTACCTGGAGAATGGTTTAAGCGATCGATTTAAATTTTGGTATACAAGTAGATCATCTATGTCCCTTTACTCAGTGCAAATTTTTTCGAGTTTGCAAAATAATGTTCAATTTGGCAGGATTTTTAATTCTTTGCAAAATGTTTATGGACGTTCTAACTTTCGTTATTTAACAGTCATCACGCTAAAAAAAATTGTGGAGATACACTTTATAATAGGGATGATTCGGATCGAATATAGAAAAAATCGCTTGAGAGGTTCGGTTAAACGACAAAAATTTAATTTTTCGCAACAAGTTTGTAAGTTCTCTAACTTTTGTAATCTTGCAGCTATTGAGCTGATTTTTTTTTGTAACGATACATTCGATGACAACGAAAAATAATACTGAATTTCAGAAAAAGCGCTTGGGAGGTTAGGTTCAAAAAAAAATTTCATTATTCGCCAAAATGTTGTAAGTTCTCTAACTTTTGTAATTTTGCAGCTACCGAGCTGATTTTTTTTGTGACGATACATTCGATGATAACGAAAAATAATAATAAATTTCAAAAAAAACGCTTGAGAGGTTCGGTTAAAAAAAAATTTAATTTTTCGCCAAAATTTTGTAAGTTCTCTATCTTTCGTAATTTTGCACCTACCGAAATGATTTTTTTTTGTGACGACACATATTCGATGACAACGAAAAATAATATAGAAACTCAAAAAAATTGCTTGAGAGGTTCGTTCTAAAAAATTTTTTAAAATTTTCGAAAAATACTTCTGGACACTAAGTTTCCTAATTTAACAGCAATTTTAATTTTTTTATAAAAATCCTAACCAATGACATTTTAGTTCTACTCAAGATCGACCTTCCACGGAAATATCCAAAATGCTTTCCGAGCAGAACTTTTTGAATTTTTCAAAAGGCCACAGATTCGATGTTCCAGAGTTTTTACACGTCTATTAAGGGGTGGCTTTTCATTATTCATGAAAGGAACAAAGAAAATAATTGTGTTTCGTTGAACGACTCGCTGGTCCATTATAGACTCGTTTAACCAGCTTTTGTGTGCAATAATGTTTATCGTACCTAACTATAGTTATACCCGCCTTATCGTATCCCTGAGATCGACCGAATCACAGAGATAAGGTAGAGTTAGTCCGGGATACGACGCAGTCGTAATCTAGGTACTCGTTTCTACGGACTTCTTGGGCTTTGGTAGCGCGCACAGCCAATATTTTATTTAACTCTCTCGCTGTGCACAGACATAATTAATTATTCTTCTGTGATGTATGTATAAAATATACACATACACAGATTCGCACGCGGCATTAATTACGAGACCGCACTGAAAGTTTCAGATATTACATATCTGTGATTTCTGAATTAATGCAACAGGTAGTTGTGAAAACTTTGATTATGAAGCGAATAGAACTGTGTAATGTACTTTGCGCAAAATTGCACGTTATGCGGATGAATATTCGAAAGTCAACGTTCCGGGACATTTTTACGAAATCACGCTGAATCTAATCCATGAATTGGATTTTTTTCAAAATCCATTATTCTTCATGACCCTCAAGATTCCTGCATCTGCATTTCGATTTTGGCTCAGCGTAACTTATTATCTGTAGCGCAAAAAAAAATCCTTTTTCTGAAAAAATGTGTTTTTTAATGAAGTCATAAAAATTTCGATTTTTTGCGGATATTATTGGTAGATTCGTGTTCAGTGAGTGAAAACACATCGATATGATACTTTAAAAAAATTATAATTGAAATTTTTTTTTTCGCATCTTGCCCAAAATTGCATTGCTTCAGTAAATTGGCTGGGATTCTTTTTCTAAATTGAATTTCGGCTTCTCCATGCGCTCATTCTCTTTGCGATCGTTGTAGCTTGAGAACCCCGTTTGGTTTATCCGATTCCGATCATTTTTCGATTTTTGGCAGATTTTTAAAGTTCGACCATCGATTTTTGCAAATTTTTTAAGGCATACTTTCCATTTTTTTCGGCGATTTTCAAACTGCTCTCATTTCTACAAGAATTGATTTATCGGAATGATCCAAACGCCATTTTCTAAGTTTAGTAACAAACTTTAAGTACGAAAAAGAAATTTTTGAATCGGTCAAACGGAAATGAAGTTATGAGCGCTGGAAATTTCGCTATTTTGAGATTTCCGAAAAGTCGTCCAAAAATGAGCAAAAAATTTTTTTTTTCATTTTTATCGTTTTCAAACGCTGCTGCAATGGGAAATTCACCGCTGATTGCAAATCTCGCGGAGTTTTTGTCGAAAAAAATGTATTCACAAGAAGAAGCAAGGAAAAACTGAAAAAATGTTCTATTCAATGAAAATTCAATTGCCCTAAATTAATTTTTTTTTCTCGAGAAATAATTATTGTCTCCTTAAACTCACCAGATGTCTGCTCCAACTCTGAGCAGCTAAAATCGCGCAGATCGATGCGGAAAGAGTCATCTGATACTTTTTTCGGTTCGCATAATTTAATACATTTTCTTCGAAGATCTTCCTGATCGTTCGTTTGACAGCGACGAGCGCTGTGGCAAAAGGAAATATCGAACGTCACGTCGGCGTCGTTTGGATCAAGTCGAAAGAGGATGATGTCCATATATAAAATTTGTAGGAATTAATTATGAAATTTTTTTTTTTTATGTATTGAGACCCTCGTCATTATCCCACTGATATACATATATACATGTGTATCTACCTCACAGATCAGATTCCACCTACGATCCAGCAAATCATCCGACAACGACGTGCCAATGACGACACTCCTGTCTCTCGTCGTAACATCACGGTCGTTCTCTCTCTCTCTCTCTCTCTCTCTCTCTCTCTCTCTCTTTCTCTATCCATCTCTCAAAGTCGCTCTCGTAGACTCGTATGACATGCACAGATCACCACGCCTTTCTCAGCCCAGGGGCATCACATAAGAGCCGTAGAAGCATTAGATTCCGGGCCTTCGAGTACGCATCTAACTCGCCCAACTCGAATTAGCTTGTAAAACGCCTTCCCTGCCATTAAAATTAAAAAAAACCCAACGGTTGTAATGAAAAATAGTTGGTTGTTTTTTCGAAACAGAAACATCGTGAATAATCGATGGGAGAAGGAAGAATGTTAATATTCATTATAAAACTAAAATTATCGCTGATTACTCTTAATCGTATTGAAAATGACCTCAAAGGAGTAACATTTTTCACGTTAATGGTTCACAATTTTTCACGAAATTAGCATTTTACCCATTAATTATTTGTGTATGATGGATAAATCGATGACTAGTTGAGCTAAAAAAATAAGGAAAAAGAAGAGAGAGAGAGAGAGAGAGAGAGAGAGAGAGAGAGAGAGAGACGGATGCGATAGATATCAATAACAATATCTCGGTTGAAAATGATTATTATCGCGAGGAAATAAATTCACGATGTTCGATCTATAGATCCTTGTGTGTGTGTGTCTGCATGTGTATAGTCGATCGAACGATCCTGAATGCCTTGGAAGATCTCGATCTCGAGACAGCGTCGTGACGATGGATTCAAATCGAGGATCCAGATCCTCCTTCTCCCTCCTCTTTGATCTCTCGCAGACAAACATCGTCGACGTCGTTATTGTGCGTATGTTCGTATTAATATTTCTTTTTTTTTTTTTAACTCATATTAATATTAATCGACCGAACTAGTTTAACCGCGTGCTCGTGATCGAGACGCAAATATAAAAGTACAACATGAAAATTATATCGCGTGAAATTAGCATTCCAAGTGATGATTTCTCACACGTTCCGCCGCAGATTTGCCATATATTTATGCACATTTATGCTCGTTGAGCAGACGCGACGATACGGATGAGCGAGGAAACACAAGCCTCGGAGCAGAAGGGCGTAACTCCGCATAATTCAAAGCTCAGAGTAATGTGAGACTCTTTTTTATTCGCTGAAGAAATCGATATTGCACGTCGATCCAATTAGCTCTGACCTCCGAGTCCTCTTCTCTTCCTCGACCATTATGTGGTTCTTCTATAAATATATATGAATGGGGAATAGGGGGCAAAATGGACACCATAAGAAATAACGATTACCTTCGCTAAGGTTTTTCCATTGCCTTAAGCGGGAAAAAGGGTCTGAGATACAAAAAAACATTTTTGTGATTTTTTTTTCTGAGTACCTTATTTATTAATTTTTTTTTTTAATTTTCTACATTATTAAGCATTATTGTAAGAATATTATGCTAAATTTTCATATCAAAATATTGAAAAATAAGCCGATTGTAGTGGTGAGGACCGAGTAACCTAAAAAAAAAGTTTCCATGCTGTAGTCAGGATAACTCGTGATTGCTTCATCTGAAATTAAAAAACAAAAAAAAATTCTTTAGTACATAAGTTAATCTTGGATTTGAAAGAAGGAATTAAGAAAATATTCATTTTTGAAATTTTGGTATAGGTGCAATAAAGAAACTCTGATTTTTTCCAAAAACTGCTCTTTTTGTTTAATTAAAAAATAAGTTGTAATTGAAAAAAAAATTCTTCTTTCAGAATCGAGTATTTAGTGTATAAAAGAAGTGTGCAAAGCTTGGGCGAAATCGGTCCAAAGGTTTTCGAGAAATTTTGACTACCGACTTGAAAAAAAAGTTTTGAGAAAAACGCGATTAAAGTTTGATACATGAATAAAATAGAGAATTTTTTTTTTTTAACTTACATAGAATCGTCGATTCCAGCTCCATAAATTTATTTGATAATCTTGGCCATATGGTTGCGCCTCGATAACTTTTTTATAAACTCAATTGTCCGGAGCCCGGAGACTCAATTGTCTATAACTCGAAAAGTTTTGCTCCTTATAACTTCAAATTTCTGACAATATTTCTTATAAGTTGTAGTATCAGAAAAAAATCGATTTTCTGACCCTTTTCCCCCCTTAATATCCAAGATACTCGGATCAAGCTGCTTGGAGTACTTTTGCATTTAAATTTTTCAATTGTAATCCTAGTTGCATTATCTAATATTTTTTTTACGATTATGGGGTGGTCATTTTGCCCTTGGTACCTCATTTTCCTTCGGCCCTCGGTTTATCCAAGTTATTTTAGCAAAAATAGGTTCTCATAATTTTATTGAAGTATATTAGGCTTTTTTTCTAATGGGATGAGATCAATAATTTTAAAAAAACATTTTCCACCTCTTCATAGACAATTGTCATAAAAATGTCGAAATCGAGATCTGATCTCATTTTCGGATTTTTGGAATTTTTATTTTATTTGATAATTTTTTGCACTGTCCATTTTGCCTCCAGTGTCCATTTTGCCCCCAAATCCCCTGTATATTGACCCGACACACGTGACTCAGATTCATCGCGATATATATTTTTTTTACTAAATTTCAAATTTCCACGAGCATTAAAATAACAATAAATATGGATGATCTCGAAAAAAACGAGCTGCAGAATGAATCGTCAATTATCGTGTTTATGATGCGAAGGATTTCGCAAAATTCGTAAAGATCCAGACTCATTTCCAGACGATAAAGTCGTAAATGTCCTGAGAGAAACTTCACTAAAAAAAGGGAGATAATCACTGAAAAAAGGATGTGAAATGTCAGGATGCGTTGCGTCCTTCTGCTTGTAAAATGTTTGGATTGCAAATCCCATGAAAGTCGAATCGTGGTCAAGGAAGATCGCGAAAAGAGCGCAATCTTCGGGGCAAAAGATGGTCGAGATCACGATTGCCAACAGGTTGCTCCGTTCTTCGAAATTAACAACAATAATGATAACAACAATAATTCATTGTGATAGCCGAGAGGGATCGATACACGATTTGAGTCAATCAAATCTGACCTTATGGAGCAACTTCATCGTCGCAGTTCCCCAAGTACATATGTACATGGTTCATCTTTTATATACAAATATATATATATATATATATATATATATATATATATATATGTAATAGTATACACCACTTTTATTAACGATAATACCTTTGCTGATAAAAATAATTATCGATCGGTCCGGTGAGCGATTTTCTTACCTCTCTTTGTCACGATCATCGCTCCGGTCATTCCCGCGCTATATATACAAGTATATGTAACAGTGAAATATCGGGTATAACCGCAATCGCAATAATTACATACGAATCCAACTCCATGAAACCGCCCATTCGCGTGTTTCATTGATTCCATCGGTGGCGGATTTCTTTTTTCAATCTACTTTTTTTCAATTCCAGCGTTTCAAATAGTGTGCCTGTTTAATACCACAAAACTGTGCACAATACTAGAATGAAGGTATATCATTGATCCTTAGAAATATTGAAATATGGTGGGTCATTCCATGTCAAATCGACCAAGAGTTGGAATCGACTCTCTTCAATTTCGATGAAATTTGGTCAGAAGTTTTCGTTTTTAATGAAACAAAGTTCTACCGAATTTTTTTTTTTTTTAAAGTTATGCAAGATTCAAAATTTCACACTTTTTTAAATCTTTCAAATTTATTTTTTAAATATCTCGAAAACTATTGTAGTTACGAAAAAATCGTTCGAAGTTCGTCTTGAAGAGTATACTTGTGGCTGCGAAAAAAAAAATATTCCGAAAAAAAAATTTGAAACATGATTAATTTGAAGAATTTTGTATTTCTTAAAATCGTGCAAATCCACTTTCAGCATTAAATTTTTGGTTCAATTATTTTTATATAATACCTTGTACTGATCTTAAAAGATCCTGACATTTCCAAAAAGGTGTTTTTTGTTTTTTCAATAATATGAATTTTTGAATTTTTAAAAATCGTGTAAAATCACGACATTAAATTTTTTGTTTAATTTTTTTAAATATAATTTTACCTTAGACTGATCTTGAAAGATCGTTAAATTTTCAGGATGGTATTGTTTTGTTTCAAAAATATAAATTTTTGAATTTTGTTAAAAAAAAAAAATGTTTTACCAAAATTAAAAGATCCTGAAATTCTCAGTATCTTTTAAGATCAGTCCAAGGTATTATATAAAAAAAAATTAAACCAAAAATTGAACCAAAAATTCATATTTTTGAAAAAACAAAAAAAACATTTCTTTCACTCTAGGACTTCAATCCTGATCAGGAGCATTCTTCTCAGTTTTACTTTAATCTGTAGAAAAAAGTTTTTCCATAAACAACTCAATATTTTATAATAGTTGGGACACAAGATATTTATCATCGCGGTGACTTCCTCCAATGACAATATATGAAAGGCGTTTCAAATAATCGTAGATCAATAATAATGATTTTCTTCAGCGTTTTTTGAAAATTAATTTTCAACAGGACAAACAATTGTGAACGAAAAAATCTTCTTGAATTCTTCATCAAATTTATCTTGAAATTACTTTGAAGTTGAGAGTCGATTTTAGACCATGAGGTCAAAATTTATAATGGCGTTCAGAGACATCGGTTATATGTAGATGTAACGACTGACACGGGGCTGCGATTGAAGTACATGAATTACATCGTTATTTACATGCTACGTTAGAGGATTGCACAACTTTTATACACAGTTCAATCTATCATTTTTGCAAGCGATGGACGTTCTCCCGAGTTCTGCTCTGCGCCGAGATCGGTCAGAAAAATCCTCCACCAGTGTGTGCCCAACGGCATCCGGACGATTTTCCGAGAGACTCTTGTATATACCTCAAGTTTTAACCAGAGAGCCGTTTGTTTCAGCCTCATAAGCAGCATTGCGCCGTAGGGAAGACGTGCTTCGAGAACCTGTAAATATATATATATATATAGACGAAGTCTGAACCTAACCTATCGAGCAAACGAACTCATTTTTCTTATTTTCGATACATACGCCTTCGTGGTTCGTTCGCTTTTATTTCTTACTTCTCTTTATCCTCCTTCTTACGGCACTTTTCTTCAGTCCCATCAATCGTAATCCAATTTTCATATGCCAAGACCAGCCAAACTTTCCACTGCGTTTGAATTCAAATCTGGAACAAGGGTCTTCCTTCTCCTTGAATTAGCTTGATTCAACACAGAAAAATAGATGCATCCGTTTCCTCACAAAGTGAGCTTTGTTCGGACAAACTAATTTTTTCTGCCAGTATGTTTGAACATTTAAAAATGTGGGGAAATGAGGTTTGGAAAAAAATGTCTTGTCTGGAAAAATTCAAATGGATGTAACTGGAAAACCTCTCAAACTGTGGTATCGAAATTTGGTGGGCCAGTATATCAGTTATCGCCCTTTGCTGTGTACAAATTTCGTTGAAATTGCAAAATAATTGTCAATTTGGCAAGATTTTTTGCTTCTAAATCGAACTTCTTGACGCGATGACTTCTTCGACTTTCTTCAATGCTTTTTCCATCTCTCGTGGCTTTTAATCGATTATAATCTTGAAACAGAAATTCGAAAGACTTTTGTCGGTGCTTTAAAATCAGAACGTGCATTAAAAATGGTCTCTTTCTATTCTCCACGACGCCGCGCAATTTTTTGATCGTATCGCGTCATAAAAAAATGTTGTTCCTGCAAATTAATTCCCCTATTTGCATGGCAATTATATTTGCATATGATCATTGACAAGACTCGTGGGTGCGTCCAAGAAGAGCACTCGCAGTATCGATGGTGCAAGGTCGTCGAGAATTATGCAGATCCTCGATCGTCGTCTAATATATCCCCGACGATCGATCTTCCACGGATTCACAAGCGCGTGACGATAATATACATCATTCCCGGCGAATCATCTGACTCTGAGATTTTTTGCGTCTAAGTCTACGTCGAAGCCCTATCCATAGTCCATATATCCAATCCATAATCCGCTCAGGCCGTAACGAAACCTTAGGTCCAAGTTTTTTCCTGAAACGTCCTGAGTGTTCACAAAAAAAATTGAAAATCTTCACAAATGCAGAGATGATGAGCTTATTTGGAGAGATTTTTCAAACGTGGTACTCAGTTTTACATTGAGAAAATTAGTTTTGGAGGTTTCGTTATCGATTGAGAAGGTTTTACATACTCAAACAAATTAATGTCACTTCGATTGATTTGAAAGTTTGGGAAAATATTTTAAACATATTTTACTATTCGATAAAAAAAATTAGGAAAGTAGATTTATTGAAAATTTTCAACTTTTGCAACCCCTTAACGTACCTATTGAGTATCAATGACTTGAGTGTTAATGAATAATTTGAGGATTAATGACGTCCACGCTCCAGATCCCAATGGCAAGTAGAGCTAAAATACCATGTAACGATTCAATGAAGAAATTAAATATTTTTAGGCAGACGCCAAGATTACAGGATAAGCCTTATTGCATTCGCCTTGACGACGACGCCTCAGGACGAATACAACGAGCCTTTACTTGTTTTTTTTTTTTGGAATTTCAGTTGGAAAGGACGGAGTGGATGGTGTGGTGGGTTAATTCTATCCTAGATTTACTATAACCTCATTATTGCTTGATTCTTGTGGCTGTGGTATTTTATATATAACTCTTTAAATAGTTTTAGAGACATAAACACTAGAGGCTATATGAAAATATAGTATGAACATAGGCTGAGGTAGGATAGAAATAGGCCACCACCGCTGCCACTGGGCCTCTTTCCATGGACATTTTGGGATGAATGATGGCTCGTTGGATTCGTCACAGTGAGCTGAATCTAACGCGCCCTATTCCGATGATTGAACCCTAACGGGTGGGTTTGTACAATCCTAAATGTACCCGAAATGTGTGGTGGATACATTTTTCCAGAACTAGGCTTGGTCATGACCATTATCAAACTCGTTTAGCATTTCTGAACCCAAAGTACTTCCAAACCGAGTCCCCAGAGAATAGGTACACTCGGCTGGTATTTACACAACCTATAAATAGCACGTAATTAAAAAACTACCAAAGTCCCATGTGTTTGGGCCACGGTCGTACATACAGATCTTGCAACGACGGTGGTGGGGGAACGTCGCCTTAGCGTCCACTTTTTACCTTGACTTCTCGCCGCAAGGGCCGCGCTACTATCGGAGTCTTGTACTGGGCAAGCGCACTGCGCATGAAATCCTAATCTATTTTCTCATATGAGAAATATGCATAAATCCTTCCAAACAAATAAAAGATAGGAATGCAGCAATTAACATTGATAATTATTATTTCTAGTCGCACAAAACCACAAAACTCACAAAATCCAAAAATATCATGCACGCAGCTATTCACCGTTGCCGCAGGTTTAAGGTGTGAGGTTATTTTTCACACAAAGTACTCCTACAGTAGCGACTCGTAGTAGCGTCACCACGCACTAATTCGTGGACGCTAAGACGACGTTCCCCCACCACCAAAATTCAGCTTCGTAGCAAGACCTGTATGTACGAGCGTAGTTTGGGCTCATTGAATTAGTTTTGACTAGAGGAATCCGCTGGTGAAGTGCTCCAGCATATATGTTTGGAACATTTTTATTAAGTATTTCGAAAAAAATTGATAAAAACTATTAACTATTGGTCGAAGTGTTTGGAAAAGCTTAGTCAAGAAATAAAACTAAAAATCGTGTTTGGATTCGTCGGACTTGTCTTGAGCCCAGGGAGACTCTAATATGCTGCTCTAGCATGAATATACTCATCCAGTGTTTCAAGATCCCATGCCTAAAATAATATTGAAGTCCCAAAAGCCAATGACTAAAAGCAGATAGTCCCATAAAGTGGCCACCTGCGATAATTATTGTATCTTTCGCATACTTTATTGAGACGCAATAGAATCACTCATGGTTATTTATGATCGTCCATTATTATTTTAAATTCATGGTTGTTTTACGACTTTTTAATAGATTAGTGAATGTAAATGTGGTTAAATCAAATGGATTGCGATATTAAGGCGGTTTATCGTGCCAGATAGATGTTCAATGGAATTTTCCTTATTGGTTTTGTTTATTTATGATATCATGCCCAAATGGATGGACGCATTCCAATGTTTATGGCAAATTGATTGCGAGCATTCCAATGTTTATTGCAATTTGATGTTCTAATGGGTACAAATGGCTATTTAATTCATAAGAAGTTGTGAATAAAAGGGCCGTCCGAACGTTGCGATGTGTTCAGTATACGATTTGCTTCAAGTGTCGAGTGTCATATATCAAGGTGAGTTACATTCATACAAATTTCTTATCCATTGTTTTTTCTGCCTGCTGTTAGACTTTTCGTTATAGTATTTGCATTGGTCTTGCCTAGCGAACTAATTGTATTATACTTATAACCAATGGTATTTATATATTTTTTTTTATTCGCAGTGCGATTCCATCATGTCCCGTACTCCAACGCAAGCCCAACTGAGGAACATAGATCAGCTTGTCGGACAAATCAGAAGCCGTCAATTCACACTGTCACAGCTTCCGCCTGATAATGAGCTTACGAAGAACCAACGTAGAATGGTGGAGAACGACAGGAAAATACTGCAGCTCATGATTAGTTATCTTTCGGATGTCGTTAGCCAATTTGATGTCATGCCGCCGAGTGCTGCTCAGATTTTACGTTGAGCATACAAATCCTTTTGGTAGCAATCTTATTAGTATAAGATAATGACCATGTATTCATGTTTTCTTTGTTAGTTCTAGTTTAGTTGGTTAGTTTTAGATGAACGTATGTACGTAAATATATGTAATAAAAATGGCAAGTATTGTTTTTTATTGTAAAGTAATTTGAGTATTAATGACGTCCACGCTCCAGATCCCAATAGCAAGTAGAGCTAAAATAATATGTAACGATTCAATGAAGAAATTGAATATTTTTAGGCATCAGACACCAAGATTACAGGATAAGCCTTATTGCATTCGCCTTGTCAAGACGAATCCAACGAGCCTTTACTCGTTTTGGAATTTCAGTTGGAAAGGTATGAGTCGTTGGTGTGGCGAGTGTGGTGGGTTAATTCTATCCTAGGTTTACTATAATCTCATTATTTCTTGTGGCTGTGGTATTTTATATATAACTCTTTAAATAGTTTTATATATCTTAAAAGGTATATAAATAGCATATAACGCTAGCTATATAGCTAGGAATGTATAGCTAGAGACATAGACACTAGAGGCTATATGAAAATATAGTATGAACATAGCTGAGGTAGGATAGGAATAGGCCGCCACACCCGCCACCGCTGCCACTGGCCCTCTTCCCATGGACATTTTGGGATGAATGATGGCTCGTTGGATTCGTCACAGTGAGGCGAATCTAACTCGCCCTATTCCGATGATTGAACACTAACGGGTGGGTTTCTACAACCCTCAATGTGCCCGAAATGTGTGGCGGATACATTTTTCCAGACATACGCTTGGTTATGACCATGGTCAGACTCGTTAAACATTTCTGAACCCAAAGTACTTCCTAACTGACTCCCAAGAGAATTGGAACACCCGGGTAGTATTCACACATCCCCTAAATAGCATGTAATTGAAAAACTATCAACGTCCCATCTGTCTGGGTTCATTGGATTCGTCTTGAATAGAGAAAGCCACTCGGAAAGTTTTCCAGCGTATGTTTGAAATATTTTTGTTAGGTGATTAAAAAAAAAACAATAATATTATACATTGATCAGGATATTAGATAAAAAAATGTTCTCAAAATTGGTCAAAGTGTTTGAGAAACTTTGGTCAAGAAATGAAACTAAAAATTCGCTTTGGTTACGTTGGGTTCATCATGGAGGGACTCTTCAACGTGTTCTTCCAGTACAAATAAGTTTTTTCATTGTTTCCAGGCATTTTATGGAGAAATTATATTTCATAGAGGAATTATTGCTCAATTATGTATACATTTTATAAAGATTTCTTGAATAATGCAAACATCTGAATAGCTCGACACTGAAAGCAGATGCGTCATTAATCTGGCATCTGCAATAAGTTGTATAACCAGTTTATTTGCAGACTTTATCGTCACGTTGATTTCCCACGTGATATAATTTCTCGTAGATGTTTTATCATTCCTTATTGTTATTCTGTGTTGGAGGTCAGTGGTTGCCGGTCTAATCTTTTCGAAAAATTGATTAATTCATCAATTTAAATGAGATCAAGCTGAATCTGTCACATTGTTATTGTCAAACATCCGCGGGACTGACAAAATTTGAAATTCTATCGCAAATCTTTGAATAAATTGATTTGATTAGTGAATAAATTCTCCTAAGAGGTGAGCATAAAAAGGCAGTGCAAACCTCACGTCGGCCTCACTCCTTGATCCTCTTCCAGTGTTTCAGGTAAGTTGGTATACTAATTAATTCTCATTTGTTGTATTCTCTGTCCGTTTTTAGACTTTGTTTATATTCGGATTCCCGGGCTGGCAGATCTCGGGTCTGATACTTGCTGCTGGTACTATTTGTGTATGTCTCATCTATCTGAAGCTATCAGGCCCATATTATTACTCTTGACAGTTGTACGTAAGCATCATTCTAATCGTGGACCTTTTAATGCTCTCGTTAGGAGCCAAGTACTCTATCAACTTCACCTAAGTACGTGCAATATCGTTACAACCTCTCTTTGTCTCTAATTGTATGTATTCTTCTGTTTAATATGTTTTTTTTTGTCCACAGCAAACTTGCATCATGCCTCGTCGTCCCAACAGCATGCAAATGTTGGAGATTAATTTGTATATCGACGAAATCAAAAAACTTAATTTGATGCTATCAACCTTCGCATCTGACGATCATCTTTCAGCAAGCGACCGCAGAGCGAAAGCGAAGATTAATAGAGCATTGGAGTCCACGTTGAATACTCTGAGGACGATGGTCAGTAATTTTGAATACGTTCCATTGAGAGCTATGTGGGTTCTGTTGTAAAGGTATAAAATGTTACTGGCTTTGTGCTAGCCCTAGGCGTGTTAGTAATTGTAGTGAGTAGTATGGAATAAAATAATAGTAAAAATAAATTTGTGTTTTTCTTTCTGCCTTGCTCCTCTTAACATGTGTACTTACTCTCAAGATAACTTATAATGGAAGTAGGTTAACCTTTCAGCAATATATCTTAAACTTTTCCACTTTGTAAAAGACATAATTAGATAATCAAGCCTCAAGTTGATAGTACAGTAGTCATATCGAGTAAGAAACGAGTATTAGCAGGTGGTGTGGCGAGTGTGGTGGGTTAATTCTATCCTAGGTTTACTATAATCTCATTATTTCTTGTGGCTGTGGTATTTTATATATAACTCTTTAAATAGTTTTATATATCTTAAAAGGTATATAAATAGCATATAACGCTAGCTATATAGCTAGGAATGTATAGCTAGAGACATAGACACTAGAGGCTATATGAAAATATAGTATGAACATAGCTGAGGTAGGATAGGAATAAGCCGCCACACCCGCCACCGCTGCCACTGGGCCTCTTCCCATGGACATTTTGGGATGAATGATGGCTCGATGGATTCGTCACAGTGAGACGAATCTAACGCGCCCTATTCCGATGATTGAACACTAACGGGTGGGTTTCTACAACCCTCAATGTGCCCGAAATGTATGGCGGATACATTTTTCCAGAACTAGGCTTGGTCATGACCATGGTCAGACTCGTTGAACATTTCTGAACCCAAAGTACTTCCAAACTGACTCCCAAGAGAATTGGAACACCCGGGTAGTATTCGCACAACCCCTAAATAGCATGTAATTGAAAAACTATCAACGTCCCATCTGTCTGGGTTCATTGGATTCGTCTTGACTAGATGACAGGCGAAAAAAAATTCTCTTCCCTTTTATCAATCTGCAAATCGACTCTGGCTGATCCGTGTCCCAGAGAAAATATTTGTTTCTGTCATTTGAAGATTAATCGGGTCTAGACGCGTAAATTTATTCATTTCCGGCTCTAGAGAATTCCTAAAATTGCTATAAAAATCGATGTTAAGGATTATTCTGATTATTTGCAGAGATAACAAAAGCTCGATATGCTTCAAGATTTAATTCGACAATACGTTTAAGGTCCTTGGATCATATTTCCTGATTTTCCCCTCGACGTTAGATATCGATCTGTGAATATACTCGCTTCGATACCGAAAGGGAGATCCAAAATTGCGATAAAAATCACACACACGCAGAGCTCAAGGACACATCGAACAAATTGAATTCTCTCTTCTGCTCCTTTGGATCATGAAGTTCGTTCCTTGATCGAGATACTCTCGCGCGTGTTTCGTTCTTTCGCATTGGCGGTCCGATAAAGAAAAAAATGGTCTTCTCTGATTCCTCGTCCCAAGAGAATCTCTTGTCCCAGTTGTAGAATTTTTCTGTGCTCTTCGTCTCTTCGCCTTCCCTCAAACTTCTCGCGCCTTCCCAAGATCGCGTCAAGTATTCCATTCTGACTTTTCTTTTTCTTTTCTTCGTCTTTTTGTCCGTTTTTAACACACCCATTCTACAGCTTCTGCAGAAGGCCAGCTTTTACGACTAGAAACATTCGCTCTTTCTCACTAGAAACAGAGAGAGAGAGAGAGAGAGAGAGAGAGAGAGAAGTAATATATACGACTCATCCTTGATTTTACGAGAACATGGTCGCACCACATTCTCTCCCTCTATCCTCTCTTCGCTTTATTATAGAGAATATAGACCATACAAATGGCGTGCTGCTAAGAAAAATAAAAAAACGGACGAAGGACGCATATCCGAAGATTCTCCGTCTCTTTCTCTCGTGGGTGATCATAAAATCAACTATCCGTGGAGCTCCAACGGTTGAGGAAAAAATCCTGTTTCCACGCGACGATGTTTCGCCAGGGTGAAATTTCGAACCAGTTCCCTACCGATAATTTTATTCGGTGAAGAATAAGAAGTTCATCGTCGTAAAATCGTAATTTGAAGATTTTATGCGTCTCGTCGCATCATGATGAGACTCTCGATCCCGGGATCTTTTATTAACAAACAAAACGCCGATAATAAAAAAATTTAAAGAAGCTCTGTGGCCCTAAATTCACTTTCATTGAGACAGTGAGCCAAAGATTCGTCCACGTTGGTTCAAAATTGTTTTTTTTTGCTTTGTGCAATCTTCTTATCGATCACCGAAATCAGTCGGAGGCATTATTATAATTTTAATTTAATGTAATTTGAAATTCTTTTTAAAAAAATTAATTGTAATTTGAAATTTTTATTCGTTTTGTCTCATCATGATGAGACTTCCTATCCCGAGATCTTTGATTAACAAACAAAAGAGAGATTCTAAAAAAATTATCGAAACTCTGTGGTTTTAAATCCACTCTCAGTAAAACAATAATTGGCGAAGATTCGTCCACATTGAATCCTTTTTTTGCAATGCCTTTATCGACCCCCAAAGTGCCTCAGAAATGTCTCAATCATTCGGAGTCATTGTTTTCTTGTCTCAACAATGATTTCCCACGAAGATTACAATTTGAGACTACCAGAACTGTTCCGGGCAGCGTGACTGTTTATTGGAGGGAGTAAAAAATTAATTAATTGATCAATGGGTTCGCCGATTTCCAGACTATGTAATACAACGTGCTCTGGAATAGATATGCTCGGGGGCAAGACGGGGTTTGAAATTGCCCGAGGCTTTCATGTAATCTCGCGACTAGATTCGCTGATCAATCGCTTCACCCGAAGTTGGGTGTTGGTCGCGATTCCCCGACCTTATAGATCGTCGAGATGCTTGGCTAAATTAGACATATATATATGGATCCTTCCATGTCAACTCGACCAAGAGTTGGAATCGACCCCTTTCAATTTCAATAAAATTTGGTCAGAACTTTTCGATCTTAATAAAACGACGTTCTACCAAAGGAAAAAAAAAATTTTTTTTTTTAAAGTTATGCAAGTTCAACATTTCACAATTTTTAAAATCTTTCAAGTTTATTTTTTAAATATCTCGAAAATTATTATAGTTACGAAAAAATCGTTGTGGGTTCGTTTTAAAGAGTACGCTTGTGGCTACGAAAAAAAATATTCCGAATTTTTTTTGTTTGAAAAATGATGAATTTGGAGAATTTTGAATTTTCAAAAATCGTTAAAATCCACGATCAACATTAAATTTTTGGTTCAATTTTTTTAATATAATACCTTGAACTGACCTTAGAAGATCCTGAAATTTTCAGAAGGGTGTTTTTTTTCAAAAGTATGAATTTTTGAATTTCGTAAAACAAAAATATTTTTTTTTACCTCTAACTTAAGTAAAGTTGAGCAATCAAGTAATTCTGTAATTTTGAGCAGTACAAATTTCAATTAATGACATAAGAATATAAAAACAGAAACATAATTGAATTTGTATTTTCATTCATTTGGTAAATCGCTTTAAGCGTAAACTTAATATACTATACATGTATAAGTAATATTTATGTATATTACTTATACATGTACATTAAGTTTACGCTACAACGCTGTATCAAATTTTACACAAGTTAAAAAAATGTACACGATTTTTAAAAATTCAAAACTTCATATTTTGGAAAAACAAAAAACACCTTTCAGAAAATTTCAGGATCTTTTAAGATCAGTACAAGGTATTATATAAAAAGAATTGGACCAAAAACTCAATGTTGATTGTGGATTAGCACGTTTTTTAAAAATTCGAAATTCTCCAAATTCATCATTCTTCAAATTTTCTTTTCGGAATATTTTTTTTTTTCGTAGTCAGAAGTATACCCTTCAAGACGAACACGGAACGACCTTTTCGTAACTACAATAGATTTCGAGATGTTTAAAAATAAACTTGAAAGTTAAAAAGTTGTGAAATTTTAAATCTTGCATAACTTTCGAATTTTTTTTTTCAAATTCTTTTCCTTCGGCAGAACGTCATTTTATTAAAAACTAAAACTTCCGACCAAATTTAATCGAAATTGAAAGGGGTCGATTCCAACTCTTGGTCGATTTGACATGGAATGACCCATACGTATACCCTCGGGTGAATATATCTCTGGCAGTTTAAAACTTGGCGCACATCGAGAGACCGAGGATTCCAGGTAACGATGTGGAGCTCCTCCCGGTAAAGGAGAAGAAACTGCTCTACGCGACCCGTCGAGGTTTTTCGTCACTCCGGATACCGCGTGCAAGTCGCGATTGGACTTGCCCCGATCCCTTTTTCAGCCTCACGAATCGACCAGTCACAGATTTACTAATTAAATGATATAAATTCTCGTTTAAATTCCCAGCTCCTTTTTTTCTGCCTTTGACGCAACTGAGTGCGTAACAGACGGAATTATAATATTTAAAAAACGCACAGTTTCGATTTTTCGCCCAGCGGCAATGTCAGAAGAGAGTGAACAGAAAATGAACTGGGCGTTTAATTTTAGTTTCGAATTACGTTTATTTTCGTTTGGTGTTCGATATTAATTTTAGTTATCGAAAAAAAATGATACTCGAAATATCGGTGCGCGCGTGTCGATCAATCTTTCACGTTGGTTTACAAATCCAGCCCACCGGATGAATTCAAAGTATTACAAGGTCTAGTCGACGGACTCGAATCAATCGCCATCTCGAGTCTTGACCCTTTGGCACTCGGGCTCGGAGGATCACGTTGGCATTCGATGAATTCTCAATCATTCTGTGTTACAATCGATCTCCTCGAGCGATTTGTATTGTCGTCGGAGGCCAACTTTCCACCCTCGTCATTGCACATCTGTGCACATTGAGTATTTCGCCACTAGGAGGTTATTCAACAAGGAATTCTGTTCTATTGTGAGGAATCGATTCTAGGATCAGCTGACCATTCTGCTTGGATTTTACCATTGTCTGATTTTCAATATGAAACCAAAATCTTCAGTAAAATCTGCGTAGTGTTGATTCGAAAATTGATGGAAGTGAATTTTGGAATTAACTAATCATTTCCATTTAGATTCTGGCTTCGTTCAATTGTTGATATGAGACCGCGCAAGACCGTGACCTTGAGCTTCTGAATCTAGGCTTTGAAGGAGAAGGATTAACGCAAGAATAGATCCAAGTAAACCCACTTCCGGTTTTCATGCTGTATTTTCAAGTTTTTAAGAGGTTAAGAGGTTTTATGGGTCTCGAGGTTAAAAAAACGCTTATTTCCTCTATTTTTATATTAAAAAAATTATTTTGTTCCAAATTTCTAACATTAAAAGAGCAACATTTAAACAATATTTCATACAATTGTCGTTGAAAAAATTGGAAAATTAAGTCGGTGGGATCTGGCTTCCGGCGAGCCCTCAAAAAAAGTTCCTTCGTGGAGTTTTTTATTTTTTTTTGAAATAGTAAAAAAAAAAATGTTGATACTGAAGTGTCAGGAGCAATAGAGAGTCATACATTGAAGATTAATAAAAAATTTGAAGCAAAATATTTGGGTAGAATTTGAGAAAAACGTCTATAGTTGGGTCGTTCCATGTCAAATCGACCAAGAGTTGAAGTCGACCCCCTTTAATTTGGATGAAATTTGGTCAGAAGATTTCGTTTTTAATAAAACGAAATTCTGCCCAAGGAAAAAAATTTAAAATAATTTTCTCGAAAGTTATCCAAGATTCAAAGTTTCATAATTGTTGTAATCTTTCACGTTTATTTTTTAAATATCTCGAAAACTATTATAGTTACGAAAAAATCCTTCTGGCTTCGTCTTGAAGAGGTGGCTCCCAAAATGAAAATATTCCGAATTTTTTTTTTTGAAAATTACGAATTTGGAGAATTTTGAATTTTCAAAAATCGTCAAAATTCACGATCAACATTAAATATATGATTCAATTTTTTTATATAATACCTTGTACTGATCTTAGAAGATCCTGAATTTTTCAAAAAGGTGCTTTTTATTTTTTCAAAAATATGAATTTTTGAATTTTTAAAAATGGTGCAAATCCACGATCAGCATTAAATTTTTGGTCAATTTTTTTTTTATATAATACCTTGTACTGATCTTAGAAGATCCTGAAATTTTCAGGATGGTGTTTTTGTATTTCAAAAATATAAATTTTGGTAAAAAAAATTTTGTTTACCTCTCAGTCAAGTAAAATTGAGCAATCATGTAGTTTTGTAATTTTGAGCAGTAAATAAAAGTAAAAGTAACAGTATTTTGGTAAAAAAAAAATTGTTGTTACCAAAATTAAAAAAATTTACATTTTTGAAAAAACAAAAAACACTTTTCTGAAAATTTCAGGATCTTTTAAGATCAGTACAAGGTATTGTATTAAAAAACTTGAACCAAAAATTTAATCTTGATCGTGGATTTGCACGATTTTTGAAAATTCAAAATTCTCCAAATTCATCATTTTTCTAATTTTTTTTTCGAAATATCTTTTTTTCGTAGCTTCAAGTATACTCTTCAAGACGAACCCCGAACGATTGTTTCGTAACTATAAGAGTTTTCGAGATATTTAAAAAATAAACTTGAAAGATTTGAAAAAGTTGTGAAACTTTGAATTTAACATAACTTTCGTTAAAAAAATTTTAATTTTTTTCCTATGGTAAAACTTCGTTTTATTAAAAACGAAAACTTCTGACCAAATTTTATCGAAATTGAAAGGGGTCGATCCCAACTGCTGGTCGATTTGTCATGGAATGACCCAGTTCGATTTGCTCCAACGTAACGAGCATAGTTGCTGCATCACTAAAATAGCTGAAACTCCGTAACTTATTGAAATTAAAAAATTTCCTTTCGACGATATATTCTTAAAGGTCTAAACTTCAAGAATGTGCACCAAAAAATGCATTATTTCAAAATTCTAGACCAGAATACCCCTCAAATCCTGACCAAGTAAATGACCAACCTGATACTTTAAAACGCCGGAAAGCAACGCGAGTTACTTCCACTTCGTTCGTCAGAAATGTATAGGTACAATGTGTTACACACAGAACATAGCGTAGCATCGTTGGTAACACACACGAGTACCGTATATACCGAAATGTAACGGCACGATAGTCGACGTGATCGTAACTCTTCGTTGGTACGAACAGGGTCGATCTTCGATTATCCCTGGTCAGGATCCTCCTCGGCCACATACCGTAACGCGCGGTTAGGCGTGCATCGGACGCTGGCTGCTCCGACCGCATCTCGCCAGAGTCGAGGCGTACCTGATAAGAGCGCTCGGGTACGTTCTCTTCGTCTTTGGCTCTCCGTCCACGACGCGGTATTCGGGAAATGGATCGGACAATCGTATGTGCGCAGCGTTGAATCTTTTTTCATACGTTCGCACGTAGATCAACACCAACGTGAGACGTAAAAGGGCCTAGAGCTTTGGGACCCGAGGGCAGGAATCTCATTGGGCTAAGGCCTTCTTGTCTGTTGGACATCGGCGTATGTTCTCTGAGCCGATGGTCCAGAGAGCCCAGCTTCTATCGGAGAGAGGTAGCAAAAGATACTTTCTGCTCTAGCCGGACTTTCCGCTGGCCGATCTCAAGAACACAGCAGATAGAGAGGGGGGGGGAGAAAGAATCTAGGAATAGACTTAGCGTTCCTCGCGATGTTGATGGTTATCGGGCGCGGGCCTCCCGGAGCCAAGGCGTGTCCTCAGGATGGCCTTTCTTATCGCGATAACTCGAGGACATCTCGTTGAGCAACAATCCACGTAGAGCAATATGGGCTCCACCCACTCATCCACGATCCGTTTCCATCTCAACGTACAAACACAATTTTATGGTAACTCTTGTGTACGTATCATCGTCTGTTTCCCTTTATCTCACTCTCTGTCTTCATGATTGTATTATTCCTGTCATATTCCCTTGACGGCGCTGGCCATCAAGGCTGGACATTTGCCGCAAATTGAACGATCGATCGATCGAAAGAGCAAATGCTCTTTGGAGGCGTCTTGGCAATTCGATCATGGTTGTACATTATATTGCAATGTTCCGAGATGAATCGCGAGCAAGAAGCGACTCTCATTCGGTATCAACGACGCCGTAAGATCAATAATTATTGGATATATCTCGTGGATTATATCGCTTCAGTTGGGTCTGTAACACAGCAGTGGGTCACGTTGATCTGTATTATGATACAGCCGCTTCTTAAGGCCATTGAATATTATACCCATGGTTACCGCGTCGATTGAGAAATCACGATGATCTCCTTACTCTGGAATCCACAGTTTCAGACACCTCTCTCTCTCTCTCTCTCTCTCTCTTGGTCTCAGATCGATCGAAATATCGTCCTCTAGTCGGCGCGTTAACGCATCAGTGATTCCGACCATCATCCACAATTGATGGGTTTTGTTGGAGATTCGTGATAATTCATTCCTCGATTTATGTCTTCGGACATAAGCGTTCGTGTACAGATGAATGCATTGAAAGCTTCAGAATTAAGATACCGATTCTTTCCTCTCTTATTATTCGTTTCAAGGATCGTCGGATCAACGAAATTCATTTCTTTTTTGTACATCCTCAACATCAATGCCTTCATCGATCTTCAATGAACAATCAGACGGGATTCACTGGACGAAATGGTACATTTTAGACGTGAATTTGATTGTTCCACTCAAAGGAGGCACATTTGCAACTCTGCCACTTATTTCTCTAACCAGAAGTAAACTACCGATGAAAAGTTTCCGGACAAAAACTTCAAAAAAGGTCTGGAACGTTTTGTAATGCCATTTCGCCGGAAGTCAACGTAGACTGATTTAACAAGCGGCATTTTAAAGGGGAAGGATTTGGGCTTTATTCCCTGATTTTTTGATTATTTTCACTATTTGTTTTTGGGTTTGGACTCTGTTTTGAAAACAGCTGTTTTTCGCCTTTTTCCCCCTTTCTCCAGGTGCACCCATCTTCTAAAGAAAGTTTATTTAAAACATTTTTAAGATTGGATTCATAAAGAAGAAAGTTTGAGCTTCAATTTCCTTTTTTTTTTTAACTTTGATCGATTTTTTCTTCCAAAGTTATTCTGTTTTTTGTGAAGAAAGAGGAAATTTGAAAAATCTCGTATAACATGAAAACAGAGAGGATTCATGAAAAACTTCAAGATAGCAAAAAGTTGCGTCCGTGTTGAATGCAGAGGAATTTTTTCAGATTTTTTTTCCTAAATTTTTTTTTCTCATTTTCTAGGTCGGAGCTTAGATCATTCAATGACCGTGACTCGAGATTCGAGAACTATGAGATGATTGATAAAATTTCAAGAGGGGAAAATACTTTATTTTACCATTTTCAATACATTGGATTTTTTTAAAAAATTTTTTCTCCAATTCGTTTTCCAGCCTCAACATGAGAAAACAAAATTTTAGGAAAAAACCTGAAAAAATTCCTCTGCACTCAACGAAAACAGACGCTACTTTTTGCTATCTTGAAATTTTTCACGAATCCTCTTTGTTTTCATGTTATACGGGATTTTTCAAACTTCCTCTTTTTTCACAAAAAACAGATCAACTTTGGAAAAAAAAGCCCAAAGTTTTTAAAAAAAGGAAATTGAAGCTCAAACTTTCTCCCTTATGAATCCAAACGTAAAAATGTATAAGCAAAATTTTCTCTAAAAGATGGGTACACCTGAAGAGAGGGGAAAAAGGCGAAAAACCGCTGTTCTCAAAATAGAGTCCAAGTCTAAAAACAATTTGTAACAATAATTTAAAAAATCAGTGTAGATGTCTACAACAATACACTTCCGTAATATCACTACTAATTAACAAACCTATCGGATTAAAAATCTCCGCCTCGTCAACTCGGCCGGTAACTTACCGACGTCGGAGCGCGCCCCAATGAAAAATTACCTCCGCCCATGGGTCGGTAAGTAAGGAATCGCTTCTGTTTGGCAGAGATGTTGCACGGTGGACTTGTTAATCATTAATGACGTTACGGCAGTGTTTTATTGAGGTAGAAATGCCTTTCTGTTACAAAAAATTAATAGTAGAGCTGTTAGAATGCCTACAAATATGACGAAGGCTCGTTTCCTCGTGGCAGATGCGACTGCAATCGCGCGATAATTTTCATTGACGTTAGATCCGGAAGGATAATAAATTTTCAAAGCTATTGCCATTCCTGAACTACTAGACTGACAATGGAAATCACGTTGCCTAATCGGATGTGCAAATTGTCCGATAACGTTGACCGTACGTGCAGTGTATTTCGTTTGGTTGTCGCGAGCTTATGTCGCGCGGAACAAATAAAGCTCGCCCACCTCAACGTCGGTTTTATCCGAGGATTTAATCTCCACGAGGAGCAAAGGAGAGGATCGAGGCGAGAGAACGATGCATATGAGCGTAGGTCGGACGCGATTTCTCGCTTACTGCAAAGCGTAGAAGCGCGTGCGCTTGTGTTTGTGCTTTATGCCGCATGCAAATGTGCACTAAATGCTTATCCATCGCGAAGTACGTGTTTCCGTGTGTGTATATATATGTATATATATTTCAACGAAAAATGTAAGCTACGACTTACGGTGCTGAACAACAACAAGATCTAACGAGAGAGTCGCGGGCGTGTGCGCTCGTAGACGGCAAGTTTTAGAAAGCGCCGAGCCAAGTAAACCCGGACCGTAAGATAATCCGATAATCCCCGGGACGCTCCTTTTCGCGCACCCGGTGCTCGCCGAAGCTATACTTCGCCGTTGACGACGACGATGGCGACGACGACCTCGACAAATCGCGTCGGAATTAAAAATTTTTAATTACCCGCCGATAAAAATGATATTAATTCTTGCTGAGAGAAGTTTTGCATCGTCAGGGACCCATTACATTTTTTAAGGGGTTTTGTAGATGTCAAAATTGACAGTTTTCCGAGCTATCTGCTCTTCTCTGAGGGATTCGTTGCGCTTTGAATTGTTTTAATTGGATTTAAATTGTTGAAATCGTCATATAATAACGTCCGTATATTAAGGTAAAGTAGTTTAGGTTTTCCTTTAAATACAAGACCTTAATTCAGAAAAAAACCGTCGTGGCAATTCATTTTGCGTGGTATCAGCTGTTTTACTCTACTTTTTGACTCAGTTTTTTCAAAGAATACTTTTTGACTTAGTTTTTTCAAAGAATACTTTTTGACTTAGTCTTTTCAAAGAATACTTTTTGACTTAGTTTTTCCAAAGAATAATTTTTGACTTAGTTTTTTCCAAGAATAGTTCACAATTTTGATTTTCGATTTTGAGCTCAGTTTGTTCTTGACAAGATTTTCCATTGACTGAAAATTCACATTATTGTTTATGATTGTCGTTGATAAAAACAGCATTGAAAATTGGAATTTTGACGCTGGATGAGCGAATGATTGTAGTTTTCCATTGATAATAACAATTGATAAAAATCCAAGTGATGGATCAATGGGGAATCCTTCGAACAAAAAGAGATAACAATAAAAGACCGAAATAGGACAAAAATTGATGATTATTTTTCCAAATAATAAAACAAGAGTATAATTTATAATTTGTCTTAAAACAGTCGACGTTTTTGAAGATTCATCATAATTAATATTTTGTCATTAGCAATTAAAAATAATAATAATTGAGCAGTAAAGATATTAAGCAATACAAAATTTTTTTTCATGATTTTACTCTTAATTACTTAATTAAAATTAAGTAATAAGAAAATAATTAAAAAATTGCACGAATCAAGAGCTATTCGAAAAACCTGCCTAAGTTAAATACAGTTCAGCCCAAATTTGTTAAAAGGAATCGAAACTAAGTTTATTTCTACACCCAGAAAAAAGATCTAGTCGTAGGTACTATAATCGTTTATTTCATTATTTTTTAGTTACTTTAAAGAAAATTTTCTTTCCATCCAACTATATTTATTTATTTGAATTCCCTGCCATCGAGAAACAGGCGTTGACGAAAAATTCTATTCGTTGTTACTAAATACCTATTCACCCGTAATCTCATCCGATCATATCTGCAGATTTGTCAGTACCCCAAAAATCCGCCAGGTGGCTACCTCTCGCACAAGCGAACCTGCCTCTCGACGCCTATATATCCTTTCCAAGCTCGTCTGTGTTTAATATCGTTATTTTTCAGTATGGATATCTAATACATTGAACATTGCGGCAAAACGCAAGATGGTAGAATCCCCGAAAAGGATACCCACAAAAACGGGTCTTTTTTATTTTCCCTTCTGTTAAAGAAAAGACGAAGCTCTACGAAATTGTAAACCTCTTTTGTCTAGCTATACATTCAAAGATTAAAATGTTTAAAAGTATATATTGTGTAAATATTTAAAAAAAAAATTATTTCATTTAAATACATATTTGTTCAGTTTGAAATAATATTTATTAATATTAAATAAAAATTTATTAGATCGCAATATAATTTCCTAGTAGGTCATTCAAAAAAAAAAAAAAATTTCGTTGACACGAATAGAATTGTATTAGGCCGCCCTACAACTAAAAAAATTTATTTGGCTTGACTAGGATTTAGTTAAATGTACTGGATCTTTTTTCTGAGTGTATGAGGCAAAAGTTACCTTCTTGGAACACTCTTCCGTCGATAAATTGAAATGCTGCCGAGCTGGTTGCATTCGTTTCAACGTCTGTTATCGAACAGACGGAAACATCGATCGCACTGGAGAGCTCTCGAAGAAGCAGCGGGATATGCAGCGCGTATATGCATAAATTGTTTTTCACGGGCAAGGCTCTGGACACACGGGAAAAGTATAACGGGTTAAACGGGACGAGGGACTGTGTCGGTAAGAAAGTACACGAGGATTGTGCGATATCTATTTCTATATATGGTTGGATGGAATCTCGTGTCTTAAGGCGGTATTCCAGAGACATACATTTTGAGCTATTTTTCGAGCTCGATAAAAAAAATTTTTTTAACATTCTTTTTTTTAAACATATTTACTAATATTTTGACAATAAGCGAAAAAAATTTCGAGAAAAAAAGATGAAAATTAAATAATTTACAAGCTGGTTAAGTTGGGGATAAGAAAGGGGGCAGTGCTGGTTAATACCTCTTGCAACCTTTCTAGTTATCCGATACAAAATTGAAAAAAGATTCTTAATCAGTAAGAATATGATCGTTATAGCCCCTACCTCAGAGAAAACGGAAAAAAAAAATTCGCAAAATGGCGGCTGTCTGAACAAAACGGCGTTTTTCGACTCCTTTTTCGGTGTTTCATTTTTTTACAATAGTAAAAAAAATAATTTCAATACAAAAGGGTCAGGGGCGATGGACATAGGTACATTGAAGATTGGTAAAAAATTTGAAGTAAATCGGCTGAGTAAAACTTGAGATACAATGTCAACCGTGTTGAGAAAAGTAGTTTGGAGAAAAACGTCTATCGTCCGATTTGTTGGGTCACTAAAATAGCTGTAAGTCCATAAATTATGGCAATTAAAAAATTTCCTTTCAAGGATATATTCTCAAAGGTCTAAACTTTAGGAATATGCAACAAAAAATTATTTTTTCAAATTTCTAGACCGGAATACCCCCTTAAAAACGTTCTCTCTGTGATTCTCCGTCTCTTTCCACGCTCGAGCTTTTAGTAGGAAAAAGAGAACGGTGAAGAAGCGCAATGCCGGGCGCTCTCGTCACGGTCGCGATCCGTGGATCATGATCGAGAGAAACGAGCCACGTCCCGACGGCTGACTTTGAATCCTTCTCGGATCTGCCTCAGCCCGCATAAACCTTCACGTTCGCAGCTTGGTCATCAAACGCCCTAAATCGCGCAATCTTAAGGGGTAAAAGCCCCGATCCGTGCCCTTTTGTTTGCCATTTTAGGATTCAAACGTACCCATCTCCTGAATTCGTTACGGGCGAATCGGGATGAGAAGTTCGTCGCTTCTATATCTCAGGATTTTAAATAAATACATCCAGCAGCTTGGAACGCATATCCCCATTATTTATCCGTCTTCCTCTGCCTTTCTACGTTTACCGATCTTCCTGCTGCAATTCTTCTCTTTCCTCTCGTCGAATCCCGACTGAAGTAATACAATGTGTATAAATCGCATTCTGGATGACGATCGATGTGTTAACGTCAAAGGTATATAGATCTTCGATGCTGAAGGTCTTTCCTGATCCCCAGAGAATATCGCTCGAAGACAATTTTGTGTATTTTGGATTTGTGACCTTGCGCGTCAGAGAACCATCATGGGCTTATGTTAATTCGTCATGATAATTAATTATTAATTATTGGTACCGAAAAATTTGAGATTTGAATGGAAGTCCCGTTTCACAGAGAATGTATTCTGTTTTACGTAGTTCCACTTGATCAGAAATCGATCGATGATTGATGTTTACATTTTTGATTGATAAAAGGTAGCTTCTATTTATATATGTTCCTATTCAAATGAACTTGAAGTGTTTTTTATAAACGTAAAAGTGTTTTGTAATTAAAAAAATGAAATCGATTCTCTTCCAATATATTTTTCATTTGTAAAATAGCGAAAATCTGTATGCGACTTTAAAAATCTGCCAAAAATCGAAAAATTATCGGAATCGGATGAACAAAGCGCCGATTTGAAGCTTGAACGATTAAGAAGAGAATGAGCTTGTGCCTAATCCGCAATCCCATCTAGAAAAAAAATTACAGCCGTTTTAGTGAAGCGGTTCAATTATGACCAAAATGCAACAAAAACAAAATTTAATATTTTTTTTCGAACCTCATATCGATGTATTTTCCCCCCCTCAACATGAATCTACCAATAGTTTTTCCAAAAAATCAAAATTTTCTTGAATTTTCATTAAAAACACTTTTGCTCAATTTTTGCTCCAATTTCAGAAATCTCGAAATAGCGAAATTTCAAGCGCTCATAACTTCACTTCGGTTTGGCCGATGCTAAAATTTCTTTTTCGTAATTGAAGGCTGTCACTAAACTTAGAGAATGGCGTTTGGTTCATTCCGATAAGTTATTTTTTGTAGATATGAGAGCACTTTGAAAATCGCTGAAAAAAATTGAAAGGGGTATGCCTTAAAAAATTTGCAAAACGCGATGGTCGAACTTTAAAAATCAGCCAAAAATCGAAAAATGATCGGAATTGGATAAATCAAACGGGGTTTCGAAGCTACCATGATTGCGAAGAGAATGAGCGCATGTAGAAGCCAAAATTCAATTTAGAAAAAAAATCCCAGCCATTTTACTGAAGCGATGCAATTTTGGCCAAGATGAGAAATTTTTTTTTTCAACTAATTTTTTTTCAAGTCCCATATCGATGTATTTTTACTCCCTGAACATGAATCTACCAACAATTTTTGCAAAAACTGAAAATTTTAATGAATTTTCATTAAAAAGAAAACATTTTTTCCGGATTTTCTTCGTTTTTTTCTTATGAATACATTTTTTTTCGACAAAAATTATGCGTGATTTGCAATCAACGGTAAATTTCGTACAAACACATGATTTGAAAACGATTTATTTCTAAAATTCATAATTATTGGCACACTTCATCAAAGAAACGAAAAAAAATGGCTTGCAAATATATCCGAGCCTTTTCTCCCTACTTTCAACCTCCCGTTCCGACTTTTGAGAGCCAAGTTCATCGAGGCGCTCGCCCATGCGCATACAAATGTTAAAAGCGTGCAGATCTGGTGCATCTTGAACGCAGAATATCGTGAACCCGAGGAAAAGTGAGAGAAACGGTGCTCTTCGCTCTATCCCCCTGCTCTTTTTTTTTCTCTTGACACGGTGGCGGCAGGAGAGGGCACGGAGTAGCTCTTTCAGTAGTTACCGATGTGTTGGTCGAGCGCGGCACACAAGCTCGGTCGCGAGAGCGTGCGCGCTCGCCAACAGGAGAGTGTTTCTCTCAGCGGGAGATCGGTACGGTGGCGCGCGGGCCTCTCTCTCCCTCTCTCCCTCTCTCCCTCTCTCGGTCCTCGCGGACGGGGCCAGTCGCCCTTGCCGAGGAGCCCGAGGCACGGGCGTGGGCCTTTCACTCCTGCTGCCATCCGCATCGTTCCTCTCTCGACTCGCGGATATATATCGCTGCCTCGCTGCTGAACTACTCTCGCGTACTCGCTCACATACCGATATACAAACCGTTCTGCCGGTGAACGAAGGACCTCAAACAACGCGATTTCATGCTCAAAGCAATGTTGACGCACGCCTTTTTGTTATCCCAGCATTCGCGGATATACTTGTACAGATAGACGCATAAAGTACTTTGAGCATTTCAGGCAAAATCGTTCATTTCCTGACCCTTTATTTTTTATTATTATCCATGACAAATTTTTTCTTACCTGAAAAAAAATTCCCTGGCAAATTTATGCAGATTTTTCCCAGTTCCGAGCTGAACAATCCACATTAATTATGCAAAGGGCCCAATTCCAATTCAATTTCAACTTCAATTTCAAAATGTCTCGCCGACAACCCCCACAATATACGCATCGTTAGACTGATTCAAAAAAGCAACTATTTTTTGTTTTTCGAAATAACATATTACGATATTTAGTAATAAGTTTCAACATTTTGCCGGAAACTAAAAAAAAAGTTAAATTTACTCTAAATTTAACTTTAACCTTGAATAACTTTTGAAGGAAGGAGTGTATCGAAAAAATCATAAATATCTTTTTTGTAGAGCGTTCAATTCTCTACGAGAATATGTGCCGTTCATTTTGGTACATTGACTTGAAGCCGAGATATAAAATTTCAAAGTTTGATAATTTTTTTTCTGTTTTATTTAAATGGGAAATAGGGATTTACGATGAGACATATCTAAATATATTTATATCAAGAGCTCTGCTTTTAACAGGTATCTCTTTTTCACCTCCCCGAAAGTATTTAATATGTTGTTTCGAAAAACAACAAATAGTCGCTTTTTTAATAATGCAACGTATATCGAAAATATATCTCGAATATATAAAAGATATTTTCTTCAAAAATTAGTTATTTATATATATTTCGAGATATTAATACATATGGGCGAAGAATATATTTCAGATATTTTTAAAGGAAATTAGAAATACGTTTTGCCTATTTCAAGGCTCCAAAAATTCGATATATTGAATATATTTTCACATATATTTTCCTTTTACAATAGGAATGTTTTTCTGGTTGAAAAATCTATTTTTCAAATATTTGTTGAATATTCCCAGCCTTTTCAACCCCTTCGATCGATAAGATGCACTCTACTTTAATTCCGCGAGGAATTTTTTTCAGTGTGCTTAAATTTGAAAGTACATTCTTAGAAATTGTTATTCAGATTCCAAATGCTTTCTATAAATAATTAAATAATCAATAAATTTCGGATTTCATCAAATCAGTCCATAAATCATGTTTAATCGCATGAAAACATTTACAGAAATTCCACTTGGAAGAACAGAGTTACTTTCTCGTGAAATGGAACAGGCAAATTCGTTTCCTTTAAAATTTTCTTCTCGCAAAACATCTTTTTTCAAATCATTTTCCAGATAAATCATTCAAATCATTTTCTTCCCCAAAATCAAGTCGATGGTCAGCCGGTGCTCGTTTTACGTCGAAATTTCCTGTATCTAGACTGTAAAAATTGTTTGTATTAATTTTAATGAAAAAATATGAAGTTTTTATGCATGTACAGTATATTAAATTTCATATACATTTTCATATACGGCGATATTAATTTTCAATGTTTACTATTTTAATTTTAATATATACAAATATTAAATTCAAGATAAATTTCTTAATTTTCCAATACCATGTATATTAATTTCGATTCCGTATACTTTTTATTGAAATTTCATATACTTTTGTATATGAAATTTAATAACATTTTTTACAGTCTACGTACACATTCCTTCATATTGTGTGTCTCAGCGCGTTTGGCCGTGGCGAGTTTGCTCGAGCCTCTGATTCGTTTCTCCTCATTGCCTCTCTCTCCCCCTATTTCTCCCCTCTCCTTCTCCAATCTGGTTCAACTCGCCGAATCTCCCCCGAAATTCGATTTTATTCAAACACGTATCCGTGTGCTTGTGTGTCGTCATTGACGTCGTCGAAAGCATCCAAATTATACGACGTTCCCAATTATATTTAAATTCGAGTCCAATTAAATGTTTCTTATTCGAGCATCATAAATCACTCGGACGATTCTTCCGCCTGACGCGAAACGTAATCAACAATCGCACAATTAATTAAACGCGTGATTTATAATCAATACTGGAATCAATATATATATATATATATAGATATATATATAATTAAATAATATATAAATAAGGACGACTCATCTCCTTGGGGCTATCCGACCGAGTGCGCACTTATCATGTACACCGATACATATAATACGCTTATTAACTTTTCGTTTTGTCCTCGAGGGAAGATTTCCTCGGGAGAGGACCTAACGGTCCGGCACATGTGTGTTACCGCACTCCTCTGAAGGTGCTCTTTATACACGTAATATACAGTATAATGTACCACCGGTATGACCGGTTGTATGCCAATGAATTTTCCATCTCTCCTGCTCATATATATTATGCATATATATTAGGGCGATTTTTTTGCACTTTTTTTTTTGCTTTCTCACTCCTCACCGAAAACTTTGTTACATATATCTGAAATAACATTCCCTGAAAGTTACAGCCCTTAATATTAATATTGAGTACTTGACCTTCGCGTGAGAAGATTTCCCATCTAAAATATACGTAAATCAAAAACTTTTTTTTTTAAATGACCATTCCGCGGCATTTTATCCTATCCTATTGATTTTAGTCGCGATTTACATAGGATTGAACGATCTTTAAAAGTGTCGGAGACAACGTAAGTGTAACTTACACTGGTGCGATGGTAGGGGTCTCTAAAGTTGATCTTTACCCGAAATTCTCGATTTTTTGCTGTTATCTCCGAAATGATTGACTTAACCGAAAAGTCATAAAGGGAAATTCTGTTGAAAATTTAATTTCCTACAAAAAAGGTCCTCTAGACCTTATTGCTAAAATTGATATTTCTTGAGATATTGAACCTTAACTTATTTGTGATATGAAATTTTTTATGGATTATCGAACCAAAAGTTTCAAATTATTGTTATTTCATATGATATAACCACTGGTGATATGATATGTGATATGGTGATATGATATGGAATATCAACAATTTAAAACTTTTCGTTCGATAAACTATACAAATCTTGTACCATAAATAAGTTAAGGTTCAATATCTCAAGAAATATTAATTTTGGCAATAAGGTCTAAAGGACCTTTTTCGTAGGAAATTAAATTTTCAACAAAATTTTCCTTTATGATTTTTCGTTTAAGTAAATCATTTCGGAGATAAAAGCAGAAAGTCGAGAATTTAGGGTAAAGATCAACTTTAGGGACCCCTACCATCGCACCAGTGTAAGTTACACTTACGTTGTCGCGGACGCTTTTAAAGATCGTTCAATTCTACGTACATTGCGACCAAAATCAATGCGATAGCATAAAAAGCCGCGGAATGGTAATTTTTTTAAGCAAAAAGTTTTTGATTTACGTGTATTTTAGATGGGAAATTTTCTCACGCGAAAGTCGAGTACTTAATATTAATATTAAGCGCTGTAACTTTCGGGGAATGTTATTTCAGACATATGCAAAAAAGTTTTCGGTGAGGAGTGAGAAAACACAAAAAAAGTTTTAAAAAAATCGCCCTAATATATATATATATATGGGGCATTCCACACCGATTCGACCTCGGTCTGACCCTTGACCTCTCCGATTTTGTCCGCAATTTTTTATGGTTTTGTAGTACCTCTGAAAAGCACTCAAGATTTTTTTCAGATTTTTTTGGAGCCATCTGACTCCTGTTTATAGCAAGCTTCTTCGAAAAAAAAAATTTTTTTAAATAGAAGTAGGAATCTGAATTGAGTGGGCCGTTATCCAAACATTTTTGTATGAATCGAAGGTGTGTAAAAAAAATGTTTGCATAAGGGCCACTCAATTCAGGATCTTTCTATTAAAAAAATAAAATTAAAAAAGCTTATTAAAAACAGAAGGAAACATCTGTCCACTTTAGCTCCAAAAAAATTTGAAAATTATCCCGAGTGCTCTTCAGAGATACTACAAAAACATAAAAAGTTGCGGACAAAATCGGAGGGGTGAAAGGGTCAGACCCAGGTGGAGTCGGTGTGGAATGCCTCATATATATATTTATATATGTATTATATTCGCTCTCCGTGGATAATCGGCTAATACCGATCGTCCAACAGCGATTGTACAGTTATGCGTGCGATATACAAACGACCTGTTCAACGATCGTCATTCAAATTTTCCTCTTTAGTCACGTTATAAATAACAATCAAGATTTTCCATAGTTTGCGAAAAATCGGGCGATGCCGATCGATAAAATCGTTGACAAAATAAAAAACAATATTGCGTCTGCAATCAAACGCAGATTAAAAAAAGAGATTATTTATTCGGGAAAGAAAAAATTTGAATTTGTTTAAAAAAACTATGAATCCTTATTGATAAACTTGCAATTTTTTAATATTCTTTATTCATTGTGAGAATTTTTGTTTACAATATTCTTGTAAAAATAGTTGGAAATTCTGTAAATTTGAAAAATTGTATTTACAGGATTTTTCATTTTTAATGGAATTTTAAGGTCAATCGGTTGATTTTGGAAAATCTTCGTTTTCTCAACGCCCATTTAAAAGCCTCGATAAATCGAGTTTGTAATAATCGATCCAAATACATCGATCTCTCCCTACGTCCTCGTCGGCATTTTCGGGGAAAAAAAAACATCCGACGAATGAAACAGTTTTTTCTTCTTTGAACGATCAATCGGCAAACGATCGAGAAGCGTCTCGAGGACGTTCTCGTTTCGTCGTTCTTTTTTCTTTCTTTCTCCATCCATTTGTTGCCCCCGTTCATTCTGCTCTGTTTTGCCATGTACGCCTCGAAGGTTCTTGGTTTCCCGCTCTCATATATATATATATTTATATATATTTATAATAATAATGGAGAGGCGATCGGTAATATATCGGAGAATTCGAGCGAGCGAAACACACGTAAGAAGCCTCTTCAAGGCGATGCGCTCTTGAACCACCCATATATACCATTTTATACATACACATATATATGGCAGAAGTGGGGGCAAAATGGACACCATAAAAACTCATCGGAAAAAATAAAGATTCAAAAAATTAAAAAATGAGGAAATTATCATTACAATCGGCCACTACTAAAATGATTTTACACTTTTGTAAAATACTTTAATACTTTTACTAAAATACTTGGATAATCCAAGGGCCTGAGCAAAATGAGGTAGGGGCAAAACGGCGTACCTCCATAATTGTGAAAAAAAAATTACGCAATGGAACTGCGATTAAAATAGAATTTCACCAAAAATTTAATTGCAAAAATACGCCAAGCAGCTTGATCCGAGTATTTTAAATATCGAGGTGACGTGAAATTCCCAAAAGCGAAAGAAATCGTTTTTTCGATAATTTCCTTCCCTTACTCGAATTTCAGAAAAAAATTAATTTCTACGGTGGTGTCCATTTTGCCTCTTCCCTCACGTCAAATAAACCGGCAATATATGAGCCATACATTCTCACGAGACGAGGCAAAACATCGATCATTACTCGCACCATCTCTCAAGTGAGGCGCATTCTCGTCTCGTCCTTAACGCTCATTTTTCCCTTCTCTCTCTCTCTCTCGCCGCAGAAAACCGATTTTTTGTCAGCCGGGGCTTTCCTGCTTCAAACTGCGCAGCGTATTCTGAAAAAAGGAATAAAAAAACAACAACAAAAATGTGTTCGTTTCACATTGCTCATATTTTTCATCGAAAATATTCTCTTCTCAATAAGAATTATATTTTATTTATTTATAAAAAATCATTGTTCTATCGCAAATTATTTAAATTCATTGATGAGATTATCGACCCTTCGATGAATTTAACGTTCGATCCAAAATTTTTAAGCCAAATTATGACTAACGTTGCTTTGGGACCAATAATTTCTTTTGATAATCCAGATTCTTTAAATTGCAATTTTTACACCAATTATATGAAGCAATATATAGATATTAAGCCGTTTAAAAAAAATCTTTTTGTTTCTTCTCCCAAACAGGCTCAAAAGTTTCATTAAAGTATAAGAAAAAGGCTGTAAAAATATGAGCTCTTGATATTAATATTAACATCGTCCTCATCGCACTTTTCGATTTTCCATAAAAATAACATGGGAAAAATTATTTTAACGTCTTCTGATTTTTATAACTAGCAAACGATCCATCATACGGGAAATCTAGAGGCACGTCTTTGTACAGAATTGAACGCTCTACAAAAAAGAGTTTAAGTAACTTTTTGATAAGTCTACTCGTTCAAAAGTTATTCAATGTTTAAGTTCAATTTTTCGTAAATTTTGCTGATTTTTGGATATTACACCGAAACTAGTTAGTTTTATCGACAAAATGTGAATGTGATGTGTCAAACATAAATAAAACTTTCGACAAATGTTCACCAATAGTTCTCACTATATAATAATTTATCAAAAATAGAACGCTTTAAAAAAATTGTGCAGCAGAAGTTTGCTTAAAAATTTAATTTTCTATTAAGAAATTCATTGTAGTATATCAGTACATTTTTATTCGTTTTTATTTTTAAATTAAAAAAAAAACAAACAAAAAATAAATTTTGTAGCGAATTTCTGCTGCACAATTTTCTTAAAGCGTTACATTTTTTTTATTATTTTAGTGAGAACTATTGATTAACCTTTGTCGAAAGTTTATTTTATGTTTAACATGAAATTCCATCCACATTTTGTCGATAAAACTATAACTAGTTCCGGTGTAATATCCAAAAATCGGCAAAGTTTACGAAAAATTGAAATTAAACATTGAATAACTTTTGAACGAGTGGACTTATGAAAAAGTTACTCAGAACTTTTTTTGTAGAGCGTTCAATTCTGTACAAAGATATGTCTCTAGATTTCCCGTATTATGGATCGTTTGCTAGTTATCAAAATCAGAAGACGTAAAAATAATTTTATTGCACTCCGTGCGCAAAGTGCCACTTTGCGCACTCATACAATAAAATTTCTCAACTCGTGTGGTTGCAACATTCGCCTTCGGCTCATGCTGCAAAATCACACTCGTCAGAAAAATTTTCATCGCACTAGTATCGTAATATACTATTATATCACTCAGTACAATAATGGACGCTTTTACGTCCGCAAGCGGACGTGAAAATGTCCATATTGCACCTCGTGATATAAAATATCGTACATCACTCGTCAGAAAATGTTTTTACGCCCTCGTGATGTAATGTACTATTTCCCATGTTATTCTTATGGAAAATCGAAAAGTGCGATGAGGACGATGTTAATATTAATATTAAGAGCTCATATTTTCACAGATCTTTTCTTATATCTGAACGAAACTATTGAGCCTGTTTGGGAGAAGAAACAAAAAAAAAATTTTTGAAACGGCCTAATACATATATATGTATAAATACATATGCACTAGTGCATAAAGGCAACCGGAGAGTGATTGCGCACGAGAACGAGAGAAAGGCGATATACTTGATCCCCTCGTCGACGTTGTCGTCGTCGTCGTCGTTTCACCGAGCCACGCCACACGCACACATGATATATCATCTACATACACACACATATATATATATATAGCTTAATATTCTTTATATTACCAAAGGAGAATACATTATAAATAACCCAGAGTGCGCTCTCGGTGCAATGACTCATGAGATTATCTCTGGAGTTAGATCTCTCGTGCGGTATGGCGGTCTAATGGTCAGAATTTACGCAGCAATATTGGAGTAAGTAGATAGAGTAGGTGCGTGTGCAGAAAACGCTCTGACTACCGCAATAAAATACACCACAGCCGAGTTCGAAATACGATTTTTTCCGGGTGTTTTCCTCGTCGAGATTGTCACACTTATTCCTCAAAAAAAAAAAAAAGAGGCAGTCCTGTACGATTTTTTTTACTACTGCAACATCAATTTTGAAATTCCTGATTTTACCTGGTTTTTATAATTTATCCAATTTTCATTATTATTGGTTATTTCGAGACCCCAAAATTCCCGCGATTTTTGAAAAATTTCAAAGTTTCTGCTGAAGCGATACAAACTATTAGACAAACTTCTTTGTGCGAGATCAATTCTTTTCTAGAAAAAAGATACCAAAATGAGGAGCTTGATGCAGAAAAAAAAAAATTACTTTTTTCACCTCAATAAATTTCGCCAGCTCTAAGTATGATTATCCATGACTAGAAAAGGCTGTTCTGTAATAGACTCGTTACAATATTACAAAATTTACAATATATATCGGTAATAAGTGGCGTTCACTGGTCCGCGAACTCAATAACACCTTTTCCATGCCTGGGGCCATATTTCGACTATTTTGCCGCCTATTTACACAAAAAAAAGCCTCCGAAAGGCTGCTCCCTCGAACACGCATCTCTCGTTGTTCTGCTGCTCTTCAGAGTCAACCTCGCGGCCAAATAATTTCTGGAAAGTCGCAAATTGTCCGTTCGGAGTCATCCTGACATTTGTGGCCATTGTGTGTGTGTTCTGTGCGTGCAATTGCAGCTACACACATCTTTTAGAGCTCGTGAATGTATGTTTATCGAAGTTCCGTGCAGTTTGAGTCCGAGATGGAGAAATGCAGGAAGTAATGGAGAGAGAGAGAGAGAGAGAGAGAGAGAGAGAGAGAGAGAGAGAGAGAGAGAGAGAGAGAGAGGAGAGAGATGAGTTAAACGCCCACACGACGGATCCATACTAGAACTCAAAGCAGCAGCAGCGAACCGGGAACCATTCGAGTAAATATATATATATATATATATATATATATATATATATATATATATATATATATATTTCGCAGTATATATGAGCGATTCGCGATGCTGCTGGGCGGAATTGTAAATCATAACCGTGATGAATGCTCGGATTTAGCCCGAAGAATATTTTCCCTATAAATTTTCCGAAGAGGAAAAGAGAGACAGAGAAAGATTTGAGGATATGATGCAGTTCAAACGTATAATAATAGTCACAAATATATGAATATCCATTTTTTATACAGAAAAAAAGAAACATAAGAAACTCGGGTAAAATGGAACACTTTAATATTCCTGCTTGCAGCACTCCTCATTTCACATATTTTGAATATATCCCAAATTTCTTTGAGACACATGTTCTTGAATATATACTAGGGTGACAGTTATTTGGACTTTGGCGAAAAAAGTTCGACGCCACCCCAAAAACATAATCAAGGTGTTTCAAAAAAAATCTGTGTAAAGTTTGGAGGCGCTCAGAAAATTTGAACACGCGCCACCGAGCGATTGAAATTTAAAATGTAAAATACATGTATTTATCCCACCCATCAATGATTCTTTTTTTTCTCATTTATATTATACTCCGAGCGATTGAAATTTTAAATGTAAAATATATGTATTTATCCCACGCATCAATGATTTTTTTTCCGACTATAATATTAATGAGAAAAATTTTAATCTTGATACATTTATTGTGCATAGTATGGCGTACAAAACCAAATTTTTTCAATTTTTTCGTTCACAATTTTGTTAATGACAAGCTCTGTAGAGATGCCCAAAAAACATTTAAAATTTCAATCGCTCGATGGCGCGTTTTCCAGTTTTCCGAGCGCCTCCAAACTTTACACAGATTTTTTGTCATACACCTTGATTATGTTTTTGGGGTGGCACCGAACTTATTTCGCCAAAGCCCAAATAACTGTCACCCTAATATATACGGCTGATATATTTCGAGTATATGTGAGAAATAGAATTTATTACTTTTTTTTATCAATTATCATTAATATTATATTAATCCTAATATTATATTATTAGTTATTATTGAATTGATTGAATTATTAATTATTTATTAATATTAATTATTGTTTATTTGGTATCGATCGTTGCTTATTGTATTATTTATTAATTATTGATTTTTATCATAACGAAGGATTATGAGAATTGTCACTCTCACTTGCCGGCACTCCTAACATTTAAAAAAATATATATTTCCATATTAAAAAATGGACTGGTCCATTTTAAAGACCAGTGCCATAATTTTCAACTCGGTCCTGCTTGGAACTTAACATATGTTTTGATTCACAGCTCGCGAGGATACGAGAGAGACAGCGAATGTTCGGAGTTCGTGCTCCGGCAAAAGAGACGCCGTGGGCAGAATCCAGCGAGGATGCGAGTCCAAAGCGTCGAGATCGGCGGAGCATCGTAATGGATTGCGATAGAAGGTCCTTCCGCGCGCGCGCTCGTGGGTAAGCGAATGTTACCGTCATACAATTCTTAGCACAAGCAACGATATGAGCTTGTATATGCAACTTCGCGCTGTCTTCCTGACTCTGACAAGAGGAGGTGTTTAATGGGCCTACACTTATAAATGTATATATATACGCATATATTAGATGTATACGTATCGCACAAAAGCACGGTAAATCCTTGGCTCCGACACGCATCAAATTCTCGTTACCCCTTAACACGAGTCATTTCTAGGACTACTGGTTTTTGTGAATTAATATCTTTGACGTTGAATCTCTCGTTTCATGGAAGATTCAATCATTCACGAAATTTTCCACTTACACAGAACTCCAAATTGGTGGAGTCAACAGAATAATTTCTTCATCAGCATTCTTTAAACTCGGTTTATTCTGATTTCGAGGGTCATTAAAAGCTCAAAAAAGCATATTTGCCTTATTTTTATTTTTCTAGATAAATTATTTTATTTAAAATTTTAAGCATACGAAAGAGCAATATTTAAACGATAGTTTTTAAAATTTTTATTGAAAATTTTTTAAAAATCAGTTGGTGGGACCAGATTTCCGGAAACCCCTTAAAAGGGCTCCTCGTGGTAGATAACTCAGGATAACTCATGATAATTTTATCTCAAATTAAAAAACCAAATTTTGTCGGTTAGTAGATAAGTATAGCTCGTTATTGAACGACGAATTTTGAAAAAAATTGATACTTGAATTTTTGGCAGACTTCTGAGCAAAATAGTACAATTTTTATTACAATTTACACTATATTTAGCAAAATTAGTTCAATAGTCAATTCTGTTTTTGAGAAGTATACCAAATTTGAAAATGGTGTTTTTAGAAAAAAGCAATCTAACCTAGTGAGGGAAATTTCCAAAAGTTTTCTTTCCTAGACTTTTACTCCACTTGAAACTCTGTGAAAATATTCTACAAATATGTATTATATTATTAGATAAAAAATTGATATTTTGAAATTTCAAATCCAAACAACCCCATGTAACCCCTTAAGTAAGAATTAACCAACGATTGAAACAGGCTTTATTTCCCAAATTTTTTTTATTTTTAAAGCTGATTGAAATCTTGGACCAATTTTTGGACCCTCTTTTTGCGTGGTAGCAAAATGGTCGATGCAGGGAAAAAGCGGTTTCCACGTTTTTGGGTTATGGATAATTCTAAATTGGCAAGGTTGAGAAAATAATTTCTTCACGCGGATATCCGTTCACCGGGAAATTATGCTTGTACTCGATGCTTTCGACCAAGTACCACATGGGCATGCATAAAAATACTGGAAAACTCAGTGTCGAGGTATATGGGAGGTGCGCGTCGACGGTCGCCTGACGGTCCCTTATTTATCGACCGAGTCTCGCGTACCTATATAAGCAAAGCCGGCGAGAGCCTCTCTCGCCTTCTTTATTGCTCCTGTTAACGACCACGCATTGTTCGTGTCCGGCTGCATTTGCTAAGAACACTCCTGGGGATGACGTCTCAATAATTTCGTCCCGATATAGAATATGTAAGGAGAGCCAAAGCGACGTGCTCGTTGATGGAAAGAGCACTCAAGATATATATAGCTTATAATACCGATGCCATACACCTTATAACATCGTAGCTCTATAATAAACGCTTCTTCCTTTTTTTCTATTTTCATGCGATTAAAATTATACGTATTAGCTGGAGTACTATTCAAAGTCACTTGGCGGTGAATGACGGTATTTTGCCGAGCTTGGAATTGGCACCTTCTGGCACTTCTATTATCGTTCAAGTAGCAAGAAATCCAAAAACTTGGAAAAATGTCCCGTGGCAAAAGTATTTCCCTTTGCGTGAAAACTGAACACACGTGTTTGCCTCAATTAAATTATATATGCGTGAATTCTAAAGCAATTATTGAAAATTAGATGGAATTATCGCAGCAAAATTTGCTGTTGAAGTTTGATCTTAGATTATTTAATAATTGAATCATTGAATTTAATATGGATTATAATGATAATATTATAATATAATTATAATTCACAATATTGTAATTAAATAGGGTCGGTCCATGTCAAATCGACCAATAGTTGGAATCGACCCCTTTCAATTTCGATGAAATTTGCTCAGAAGTTTTCTTTTATTAGAAAACAAAGTTCCACCAAAGGAAAAAAATTAAAAAATTTTGTTCGAAAGTTATACAAAATTCTAAATTTTACCATTTTTTCAATTTCAAAAAATTTTTGGTAAAAAAAATTTATTTTACCAAAATTCATATTTTTGAAAAAAAAAATACCATTCTGAACATTTTCAGGATCTTTTAAGGGGGGAAACCCATACACTGAGAGAAAAAAAATGGTCGAATATGCAAAATCGTTTAGTTGAATACGTGCAACTAAATATTTAGTTGTACAATCCAAATTTTTATTGCCTGAACAATATTTTGGTCAACCGAAGCGCGGAATTATTCAAGAAACTAATTATTTAGTTAGACCAAATCAATATTTAGTTGTCCGTATTCAACTAACGATTTTGCATATTCAACCATTTTTTTTCTCAGTGTATAAACGGTCGAAAATGACGAGGAATTTCGGGATTTTTTTCTGAAGCAACTACTTCACTAATCGTTTTCAAATTTGGAGGCTATTTTATTGTACATTCAAAGAATTGAAAAACATTTTCTTACATCGAAAATAATTATTTATCAGCTGACTGCAATCAATTGTTGTTGAACGATTTTTCCCCGCGATGTCAAATTGCGGCAGCTGTAGTTTTTTTGTTTTTTATCTGAAACAAAAAATTCAAAAACCATTACATTATTTATGAAAGTACGCTGTCGATAAACCAAGAAAAAGTTAAAAAAATTGAATATTGTAAAAATGGCGGCGCTCAGAAAAAAAGGATCGGATTTTCAGTGAACATTTTTATGAAAAAAATGGTTGTACATTTTTTTTTTTTAATAATGGAGGTTCATCGACTAGGTTTTGCAATTCTGTGTCTAAAAATATTTGGTTGAAAGGAATCGGATAAATACTTTTTTTTTTATCGCTGCCGCAAATTGCGAAAATGTAGTTTCGAGTAAATCGCGTTTAAAGTTTCGGGCAAAGAAAAATCAAAATTAAAAAAATGTTTTTTAAGTCTTCGAATGTACAATAAAATAGCCTCCAAAGTTGAAAACTATTGGTCCCGTAGTTGCGTTGGAAAAAAATCGCAAAATTCCTCGTCATCTTCGACCATTTATATGGGTTTCCCTCCTTAAGATCAGTACAAGGTATTATATAGAAAAAATTGGACCAATATTTAATGTTGATCGTGGATTTGCACGATTTAAAAAAATTCACAATTCTCCAAATTCATAATTTTTCAAAATGTTGTGTCGGAATATTTTTTTTAAGTCAGATTAACCCAGAAGAATTTTTTAATAACTATAATAGTTTTCGAGATATTTAAAAAATCAAGTTGAAAAATTGAAAAAATGGTAAAATTTTGAATATTGCATAACTTCCGAAAATTTTCTAAAAAATATTTTTCCTTTAATAGAACTTCGTTTTATGATTGAAGTGAACTTCTGACCAAATTTCATCGAAATTAAAATCGATTTGACATGGAATGACCCAATGATAATATGAGTTATTGAATGTAATAACTTAATTATTTAATTATTATTTAATCTTATGACTTTACGAGTGAAAATTCAAGCTCAACATCAAAATCAAGATTTTATTCTTGACAAAAAAAAATGTTACTCCTGATTCGCGCTTGGGCAAGATTTAGTCTTGATGGTGACGCAGGAAAGTCATACGATTCGCGCATAGATTGCAGCTGCGCGCATATTGTCCTATGTGCAAATGCACGAGGAGCGAAAAAGGCGTGGTACACACGTTTGCAACGAGGAAGCATCGCGAGTATGGGGATCGGTGATATTCATGGAATGATAACACTCGTTCTTGAGTAGAGAGAAATAGCGTTATAGTGCTTTTTTTTCATCGTCTGTGGCGAACAAAATAGAAATTCACACACTCGATCCGATAATTCTCATCCCTCTCTGTTTCCGCTCTATTCGTTGCAATGATTTTTTTTCATCTTTTCCGGGTTTACAGTCTCTCAGGATTTCAATCTTTAAACTTTTGGCCATTCAAAAGTCCCACACCATTGAAAAATCTCGTTTTTCGATTAATTTACCGAATTTTCCAAATTTTTCGCGGACGTATTTCTTTCCGGAATATCGTTTGATATAGAAGTCGAGAGAAGACAGTTTTGCCATTTTCCAAAGATTTTCTTGAGGCTCGTTTTTTTTTCTATGGCACGGAAAAACTTTAAGAAGTCCCACAAATCAATCTAAAATAGTCGTAAAAAAATGGACAATACTTTCTTGCCATTGTAATGTAATTTCAAAGACTGACTTGATTGGAAATTATCCAGGAAATGTAAAAATCATACTGATGTTGGGAATTTCAAACTTTTGCTATGAAAAAATCTCAAAAACTTGAAAAATATCCCCAAGAATTGAATAGTTTGATAAATAGTTTCGCCATAGAGGCTTCGTTTCTTATTTTCTCTTCCTACAGTTCAATTCTCGGTTTTCACTCGTTTCTCTCTCTTGTATATCACGTATGTACGACATAACTGTAGATACATATAAAATATACCGCCACCGATAGCGCAACCTCGGTACGTATGCAGATTTCAGTTTATATCCTCGCACGATGTGGCGTCAATTCCTCGGGATGCGCGAGCTACATAATGGAACACTAAGTCTTCCCTCGCCACACCCTGAAGCAGATAATGCTCGTGCTTATTACTGAAATAACCACGACAATCGTTTGCGATATCGCTTTTCTCGACAACGGCAACACAAGTAGGTGAACGTTACTGTCGCAAGAAAAATTATCGTTTCACGTTAATTGGTCTCATTCTTCATGAATATATCCAACATAGAATTTGAATAAATAGCGAGCAATAGCGAAATATAACAAAAAACACACTCCTCCATAATTTAATTTATTATTTTTAGTACTTTAGTAAAGTTTAGTAAAGTTAGTTTTTAGATGGGTCAATTTTTTTCTCCACATAAAGCTTAAGCTTAAGCTCATAATTTACAATTTACAGAATTTACAATCCCTGTAACTTCTTTGGAACCCTTCTGCATATAACCAACACAGAATTTGTCAAAGAAACCAGCAAGATATAAATGGCAAAATATTTAAAAAAAACACACTCCTCCATAATTTCATTTATTTTTATCTTACCCAAGTAAAATCGTTTTTTAGATAGATCAATGTTTATCTCAACATAACTTTTTCGTGGGTTTATTAATTGCACATCCCTTAAGCTCATAATTTACAATTTACGGAATTTACAACCCTTGTAAATTCCTTGTAATCCTTGTAAATATAACCAACAGAGAATTTGTCAAAGTAATAAGCAAGATATAAATGGCAAAATATTTAAGAAAAACACAATCCTCTATAATTTAATTTATTTATCTTACTTTAGATGGGTCAATTTTTTTCTCAATATAATAAATAATTCGTGGCTTTATTGAATGAACATCCCTTAAGCTTATAATTTACAATTTACAGAATAATCTACAAAACCCTTGTAAATTCCTTGAAATTCTTGTAAATTTCTTATAACTTTTGTAAATATAATCAACATAGAATCCTAAAAAAATGTGTCGTGGGTTTACTGATCGAACATCCCTTATCCTTGCAAATTCTGTGGGTTGATTTTTGAGTTTCGGGGAAATGAATTTAAAAAAACCCCTCCCCCATAATTTAATTTGTTTAAAATATGTACATGGGTCATTCCATGTCAAATCGAGCAAGAATTGGAATCGACCCCTTCAAATTTCATCGAAATTTGGTCAGAAGTTTTCGTTTTTTATATATCGAAGTTCTACTAAAAGGAAAAAAATTTTAAAATTTTTTTTCGAAAGTTATGCAAGATTGAACATTTCACAATTTTTTAAATCTTTCAAGTTTATTTTCTAAATATCTCGAAAACTATTATAGTTACGAAAAAATCGTTTTGGGGTAATCTTGAAAAATGAAGAATTTGGAGAATTTTGAATTTTCAAAAATCGTGAAAGCTCAGTATTAAATTTTTGGTTCAATTTTTTTTTATATAATACCTTTTACTGATCTTGAAAGATCCAGAAATTTTCAGGAGGTGTTTTTGGTTTTTTCAAAAATCATTTTTAATATCTATAAAAAATAAACTTGAAAGATTTGAGAAAATGTAAAATTTTCAATTTTGCATAACTTTCGAGAGAAATTTTTTAATTTTTTCTCCTTTGGTAGAACTTCGTTTTATTAAAAACGAAAACTTCTGACCAAATTTCATCGAAATTGAAAGGGGTCAATTCCAACTCTTGGTCGATTTGACATGGAATGACTCATATATATATATATAATTTATATATGATATAATCAATATATAAATATATAGAACGCGTATAAAACCGATATATGCACTACCGATGCAACGGCAACTGCATCAGAACTCGCAAGAGCTCTCGCGTCGTCCCGCCGCGTCGTCCCGATTCTCACGTACGCCTTGAACTCGTATACTCTCTAATACTATGTACTTATTATACAAGAGAGAGAGAGACAGAGAGAGAGAGAGAGAGAAAGAGAGAGAGAGAGAGAGAGAGGGAGAGAGAGAGAGAGAGAGAGATCAAGGCGCGGGATGAGAGACCTGAAGCGTCGAGGGCGGGAGGGAGGGGGAGGGGGAATTCTATCACCAAAGTTTATCTAAGAGACGAAAGAGTATGTGCATCCCGCGTTATTGCACCGGTTGCACTCCGCCTCTAATGCACTATGGGAGGATGACTTCTACATAACTGACTCATACGGCGCTTCTCCTCGCCTTCCACCCGTTTGCTTCTCCATCGTCCGTTTTTTTTTTATTATTTATTTTTATCTATTTCTCACACAGATACGGGATAGAAATTCCACAGAGTTCGTCAATGGAAAATGTTATTAATTACCGGCACGCTCGTCCTTTTTTTCACAATCTAAACGCGGAAGACACGCGAGCAATGCCGGGAATTTTCAACGCCGGTACGTAACATTGTGACTCGATATTCGATCCACGCCCCGGCGTCTCATCTCTCTCTCTCTCTCACTCTCTGCATTCGCAGCTTCTCTCTCTCTCTTTCTGTGTATCTCTCATATATGGTTTTTGCGCGCATCGACCCCCCCTCTCTTCCCTTGCGCACCCCTTTACCGTGGATCTCGCGGGTCTATCGATAGATCGCCCGAGATCGTACAAGTCACACGATGTGATGTAACTTTCTTGTGATGCTGTTCCTGTGCGGCTCTCCTCACATTTCAGTCGGCACATTTACAGCACTACCGGAAAATACATCTCTGCCGTAATAAAATATTACCGTTATCTCACTAACGATTAACGAGTCTACCGTATAAAATCTCTGACAAACAGAAGCGTTTCGATAAACCCACCAGAATAAATCTCCATCGAATAATAACTTTCTCAAATAATAACCACAAAACGTAAGATCTCTACCTCAAAATCTCTCCACCACTTGACTCTCCCATTTTACAAGCCCATCAGATTAATAGTCTTCGGCTCGTCAACTCGGCCGGTAACTTACCGACGCTAGAACGCGCCCCGATGAGAAAACTCGGTCGCCCTGTGGTCGGTAAGTAAGGGATCGCAGGATTTGAGATCCAGAGACTCGTAATCCGGTAGACTCGGAAAATGGGAGAGTCGTTAAGCGCTAGAGATGTTACCAGAGAGTTATTATTTGGCAGAGATTTATTTTCTGGTAGATAAATGAATGGTAGAGCTGTAAATGCGCCGGTATAGCCTTGCGTAACAGTGGCCATATTATGTGGAGGTGATATATATGCTAATATATGAATATATATATATATTTGTCACTGGATGATGGTACACATACGTGCTATACGTGTGATATTCTATTGCTATTTCTGATACTGTTTGCTCGATGCTGAATGAAGACACCTCTTTTCTCACAGCCCTGTAGCAACGATGATATTTCGCGGTATCGAATATGGGAATCATTCATCTTACGGGATTACACGATTTCGTTGTAATACTGAGAAGAGGAAGGGTTTTATTCGATTGAAATAGTTGAAGTTTAACGAAAGTTTAACTATCCAAAAGATGAGTTCCATAAGTGAAAATGGCTTTTTCAGCATGAAGTATCTCGATTTTTTTTTCCATCAATATTTAATGAAACTATAATTATTTAACTAATTTTTTTATGATTCTAACAAGTATTATTACTAGTATTATTTATACAAGTATTATTATTACTATACAAACTTTCAATTTTAAGTTTTGACTCTTTTAAATTTGTACAAAAAAATAATTGTCCAAAATAACAAATAATTTGTTCATAAAAAAAATCTTTAAAATTTGCTTTCCATGAAAACAAAGCTTATCATTCTTACACAATTATAAAAAGTTATAAATTAAATTATAGGGAAATGTGTGTGTTTTTTTATATTTCACTATTTACACCTTGCTTGTTACTTTGATAAATTCTATGTTGGTTATATTTACAAGGGTTACAAGGAATTTACATGTGTTGTAAATTCTGTAAATTGACCCATCTGAAAATCGTTTTTACACAATTATGAAAAATTATGAATTAAATAGTGGGGAAATGTGTGTGTGTTTTTTTAAATATTTCGCTATTTACAGCCTGCTTGTATGAAAATTGCTTTTTAAGCATGAAGGATCACAATCTATCTTTTTTCTATCAATATCTAATGAAACTAGTTGCTTAACTAATTTTTTTATGATTCTAATAAGTATTCGAACCTTCAATTTTTAAGTTTTGACTCTTAACTTTGTACCTCAAAAAATAATCTTTGAAATTTGCATTCCATGAAAACAAAGCTTACTGTACGAGAAAGTACCTCAACTATTCTGACCCCATTCGATATAAACAATACTTTTTTCATTTACTCGAACATTGCGGCAAGATGCAAAAAGCTTTCCGAGTCTCTATCTCATGAAAAAAAAAATTCAAAATTACTGGCATACCGTTAGGTGATTTAGAGTTTCATGAAGTTTTTTTCAAAGTCTCTGCCATTTTAGCTAGTACGAAAAGCACCTTGGAATATCTCTTAATGAACGCACAACGAGATATCTCCGGACTCACACCGAGGAACAAATCCTTTTTCCCCCGGAAAGCAAGCTGCGCAACTTTCCCGAACATATTTATTATTTACACTCCATACACGCACGTACTATATACAGACATATGAATATGTATAACTCGCATTAATAACCGTGGCACATTATTTACGATTTGAAAAACGTGCCTATATTTACGACACTCGCGATTACGCGCAATTACGCGAGCAAGGTTCTTCCTTGAAGCTAAAAGCGGGGGAGTTTTGCCGGAGGAAACGAGAAATAGAGAGAAAAAAAATTGAACAAAAAGTTATGAAAAGAGATTATTGAATATCAAATAAGAATGTGAGATGATTTATAGTGCCATCATCTTATAGGCTAATTTAAATAGATTTGCGGAGCTTCCTTCTTGACCTCCTTGCACATGGCATCGCCAAGAACATCCTCCTCCTTCACGGATATGTAGGATACATACACCTGGATATATATGTACAAACACACAAAGGTATAAAATAGTTCGCCCGATGCATAGAAAAAGACCTGGGAACACTTTTCTCGGGCGTCGTCCATCCTCTCTCTCTCTCTCTCTCTCTCTCTCTCTCTCTCTCTCTCTCTCTCTCTCTCTCTCTCTCGCGAGGTCTATGCCGACCCCAGTCGCCGAGTGTCTTATCGATAAGAGTCACGCGACCATGGTCCAGCGAGTTCTGGCTCTTACACCGAGCGGATGATACCAGAGGCAAGAAAGAAGAACGTATCAGTCGAGGATTTCTCTTTTCACCTCCTTATCACCGTTAGTGCGCCGGACCAGTCTGGCACCTCGACAACTGTTTATGTATATATAAGTGCTTAAACAAATCTGTAGGGGAAGATCGGGCTAAATGGACACTGGAGGCAAAATGGTCACCATAAAAAATAAAAAAAATAAAATCAAAATTTTAAATATTAGAAAATTATTATTATTATTATTATTATTATTTTCCCCTGTCCCTCCCCCCACTTGAAATCGCTAATTACGCATTCACTGAGTCGATATTGACCAGTAAAAAAAATTCAAGCGATTTTCAGCTGGAGGTCTGATTCGCAATACTTACCAATTATTATAATTGGCGTAGTTGTACCTAAATTAGACTCATCCACGGAAAATCGTATCTGGATGTTGGTATTTTAATGGTAATTCTTTATGAAGAGTTGAACATGTTGTAAAATTGTCATTTCTATCGCATTAGTAGAAAAAACACCCCAACATACTCTAAAAGTATTAGTAATCTACTTTTTCTAGAGTATTTTGATAATCTCATGGCCAAAATAAAATAAGGTATCACGGGAAAAATGGACACTGGAGGCAAAATAGACACCCTCGAAAATGATCGAAAAAGAATAAAAATTCAAAAAACTACACCGTACAAAATGTTTGTATTAAATTTAATAAAAAAATATGAAGTTTTTATGCATATACAGTGTATAAATTTCGTATACATTTTCTACCATTTTTCTATACGGGGATATTAAATTTCAATGTTCACTCTTTTAATTTTAATATAAAAATATTAAATTTAAGATGAAAGTGTTCATTTTCCATTACCATGTATATTAATTTCGATTTCGTATACCTGTTATTGAAATTTCATATACTTTTGTTCATTAAATTTAATAACATTTTTTACAGTGTATTAAATGAGCGAATTATCATTATATATAGGTATAAATATACCCAAAGAGACTCACTCATGCAAAATCAGAGCTTCGACATTTTCATGACAATTGCCATTAAAGTGCTGGAAATTGTTTAAAAAATGGTCTCTGATGGCATAACAGAAAATTCACCGCAACATATTCCAATAGCATTATGATAATCCATTTTTACCAAAATTCTTCAAAAATCCGAGGGTCAAAGCAAAATGAGCTTCCGGGGGCAAAATGGCCACCCCCATAACCCTAAAATAAATATTTGATAATGCAACTCCGATTAAAATTGAATTTCGTAAAAAGTTATTGCAAAAATCAGCTAAGCAGTTTGCTCCAAGTATCTTTGATATTAAGGTGAGGTCAGAAGAGAATGAAATCTTTTTTCCAATTTTTTTTCCTCGTTCATTTGAATTTCAGAGAAAAGAAAAATTTTAGTCGACGTCCATTTCACCCCTGAGAAATTTGTTTTCAACGTGCGATCGATAAAAACGGTATTTTTATATGAAAAGCAACGAGTGTACACTTTGCGTAGCTTCATGGTCTTGTGGGGTCCATTTTGCCCCCCATTACCCAATCATATAATTCACACCCTTACATACACATAAATCGACCTTCTCAATGTCGCAAGGGCGTATTTGGCGTTATTTAACGCTAAAAGCCACGTGGGAAGCGCTCTTTCGAAAATTTCGCGAGAGATTCTAAGCACGAAGTATTCGTTTTACTCCGTCGTTGCAAGAATCTCGTGCATAGTACTACCTCGTGCTTTTTTTTTCACCAAAGTCCTCCTCGTTCAATGCCCGCATCCTATATCTTGTAACCCCGGTTGAGACCAGAGGTTTACATATACCAGAATTATATTTTTGTCTAAAGCGCGAGAAACGCGCTGGTCCTGATCCTCGATATACTTTGATGCCAAAAGAGAGAGAGAGAGAGAGAGAGAGAGAGAGAGAGGGGGGGAGGGAGGGAGAGAGAGAGAGAGAGAATAAAGAGAAAAGTAGAAGGAGAGAGCTTTATATGTGTGCAGGATGGGATACGGTTGTAGATTGTTTTACGATTTCTGGGCGGAGATCGAAACACCGTTAAACGGACCAATATCGTACATAATTTTCTCGCAGTTCTCCAGCGAAGTCTCTTATCAGTTGCGAAAATGAATTATTCCGGCGTTTGCTCCTCGCACAGCGGCGTTTGTCCTCTTCGTAGGTTTATAGCGACACTGTTTAATGGTGCATACGCACCAGCGCGACTTATCGACCATGGAGGAGCACGTAGCAAATATTTTGAATTAAAAAAAATAAACCCAAATAGTTATAAAATTGATACAACGGAACTTTCATTTAAAAAAAGATATTAATTTTCGATTTTCCTTGCTTTTTGTATTGAATATATTTTTTTTTGACGACAGCTCTGCTTGATTCGCAATCAGCCGTGAATTTTCCATTAAAATAAGATTTGAAAACGATAAAAATAAAAAAAATTTTTGCTCGTTTTTGGGCGACTTTTCGGAAACCTCAAAATAGCGAAATTACAGGCACTCATAACTTTACTTCAGCTTGACCGATTCCAAAATTTGTTTTTCGTAGTTGAAGGCTGTCACTGAACTTAGAGAATGGCGTTTGGTTCATTCCGATAGCTTAATTTTTGTAGAAATGAGAGCACTTTGAAAATCGCCGAAAAAAATGGAAAGGGGTATGCCTTAAAAAAATTTGCAAAAATCGATGGTCGAACTTTAAAAATCTACCAAAAATCTAAAAGTTATCGGAATCGGATGAACTAAACGGGATTTTAAAGCTTGAACGATTACTAAGAAAATGAGCGTAAGCCAAAGCCAAATATCAATTTCTAAAAAAAGTTATAGTCATTTTAATAAACCGATGCCATTTTGACCGGAATACAAAAAAAAAATCAATTTTCTTTCCGGGCCTTATATCGATGTATTTTTCCCCTCTGAATACGAATCTGCCAACAGTTTTGAAAAAAATCAAAATTTTCATGAATTTTCACAAAAAACATTTTTCTCAATTTCGGCCCCATTTTCAAAAACCTGAAAATAGCGAAATTTCAAGCGCTCATAACTTTACTTCGGCTTTACCGATTCTAAAATTTCTTTTCCGTACTTAAAGGCTGTCACTGAACTCAGAGAATGCCGCTTGGTTCATGCCGATTACTTAATTTTTGTAGAAATGAGAGCACTTTGAAAATGGCCGAAAAAAATAGAAAGGGGTATGACTTCAAAAATTTACAAAAATCGTTGGTACGACTTTAAAAACCTGTCAAAAATAGAAAAGTGATCAGAAATAGATGAACCAAACGAGGTTTTAAAGCTTGAACGATCACGAAGAGAATAAGCTCAACTCGAAGCCGAAATCTTAGCTAGAAAATAAATTACAGCCATTTTAGTGAACCGATTCAGTTTTTGCTAAAATGCAAAAAAAAAATCAATTTTTTTTCGAATCTTATACCGATGTATTTTTTCCCCCTGAATTGATTCCCCCTGAATTTGATTTTTCATTCAAAAACGTTTCGCTCTGTTTTTGCCGTATTTTCAAAAACTTCAAAACTATTCAAAACTAATTATTATTCGTTCGAAAGGTGTAGAAGCAATCTTCGAAATTTCTCAACTCGATTGACTTGACGATCAAAAAGTACCATTACCGAAACAATGAATACGAACAACGATAGTCGACGATTAATTAAAAAATAACTACATTTTTTTCCAAATGACCTGATATAATGACCAATCATCGTGATGACCCTGCGATTTGTAAAGTAATTTACGAATTTGTTCACAACTTATAATGGTGCGGTTCGCGCCACGATAATGATGCAATAAATCGATCGTACTTTGTCGTTTCGCCACACGCTCACGAGGTTATAATAATCTGACCAATGAAGAATTTGACCAGCTTTGACATCACCGACCGTCACGCTGGGATGAATCTCGCCTCTCTTCTCTCTCTCTCTCTCTCTCTCTCTCTCTCTCTCTCTCTTTCTCTCTCTCTCTCGCTCGCTCGCACTCTCTCTCTCTCTCTCTCTTCGGAGCGTCTTGGCACGTTTATTATATTCTCAATGATGCATATATACTAGGCCGTATCAAAAAAATTTTTTTTTTGTTTCTTCTCCCAAACAGGCTCAAAAGTTTCATTTAAGTATAAGAAAAGGTCTGTGAAAATATGAGCTCTTAATATTAATATTAACATCGTCCTCATCGCACTTTTCGATTTTCCACAAGAATAACATGGGAAAAATTATTTTTACGTCTTCTGATTGTGATAACTAGCAAAAGATCCATCATACGGGAAATCTAGAGACATATCTTTGTACAGAATTGAACGCTTTACAAAAAAGGTTCTGAGTAACTTTTTGATAACTCCACTCGTTCAAATGTTTCAATGTTTAATTCAATGTTTAAGTTCAATTTTTCGTAAATTTTGCTGATTTTTGGATATTACACCGGAACTAGTTAGTTTTATCGACAAAATATGGATGAAATGTGATGTTCAACATAAATATAACTTTCGAGAAATGTTGACCAATATTTCTCACTATAATAATAAAAAATTAATTTTTAAATTAAAATTAAATTTTCTATTAAGAAATTCATTGTAGTATATCAGAACATTTTTATTCGTTTTTATTTTTAAATTAAAAAAAAAAAAGTAAATTTTGAAGCCAATTTCTGCTGCACAATTTTCTTAAAGCGTTCCAATTTTTTATTATTCTCGTGAGAACTATTGGTTAACCTTTGTCGAAAGTTAAATTTATGTTTAACATCAAATTCCATCCACATTTTGTCGATAAAACTAACTAGTTCCGGTGTAATATCCAAAAATCGGCAAAGTTTACGAAAAATTGAACTTAAACATTGAATAACTTTTGAACGAGTGGACTTATCAAAAAGTTACTCAGAACCTCTTTTGTAGAGCGTTCAATTCTGTACAAAGATATGTTTCTAGATTTCCCGTATGATGGATCGTTTGCTAGTTATAAAAATCAGAAGACGTAAAAATAATTTTTCCCATGTTATTATTATGGAAAATCGAAAAGTGCGATGAGGACGATGTTAATATTAATATTAAGAGCTCATATTTTTACAGACCTTTTCTTATACCTAAATGAAACTTTTGAGCCTGTTTGGGAGAAGAAACAAATTTTTTTTTTTTTGAAACGGCCTAATATATACGTATATACGGAACATGTATAGATATATAGTGAAAGGGGTATTAGTAAAGGAGCGAGAAGAGGCGAGGATGGCAGCGAGCCAGTGGCGGCGAGCTTGTGGCAAAGCCGTTTGGCTCCTGCCGGAGGAGAAGCCCACGACTTGACATCGCTGACCCCGCTGGCGTTTCACGATACATGAAAGGGTCAACGATGGCTCGAATACCGCGCGGGCGCGCGAGCCATATCGCTACTTATGAAGCTAAGACGTGCTGCCGCAAGCTCTCTTTCTCTTTCCCTCTCTTCTTCTCTTCCTCTCTTTCTCGCGGCACGATAGAAACACGGAGGAGCCGCGAGACGGATTAATCTCGCGGAAAGTGTGAATTATCTATGAGCTGCCTGCAATAATCGCTCCCTGGCCCAAAACCTTACGAAACTGCTGAAGATTCTCGCAACTTTATCCTTAGATTCATATCGATCAATTAACGTCCTTAACCACGGGGCGAAATTGTTGTCCAAAGCGTTGTTTTGGAAATGATGCTTAGGCTAGAATTATTGACTTAGAATCGTCTGTAGAATAGTGAAATAAATTTAAATTAGCAATTTGCTGAATACATTAAATCGAGGCTAAATTTCAAAAATCGTTTTCACAAATATTTTTAGATTCATTGTCAATAATTGCATTTGTCTCTGAAAATAATTATTCTCAATGGAATTAGAGATTCATTATTTTACGATTAAATTCCAGTGACGTTCCTTATTTTAGTATTTGTTAAGAATAATCCGCAATTTGTTGCCAGTTCCAATTATTCACGGCCAATTTCGTTCTTCGAATGATAAAATATTGAGAAATTACGATTTTTTAAGGATTAATCGTAAAGAAGAATCAAAATTAGTTTTTCTTGAATCTCGTATTTTTTTTTTTATTTGCATTTTCTTTGTTCCTTCTATTTCGACCGTCTTTGATGTTTTTGTTATTGCAAAGGAACAAAACAAAAATAATTGTTGGAACCACGAATTAATTTTTTTGTTTATTACCCTATTCAATAATAAATACAATGCTTATTTATAGTTGTAGTCTAATGATGAAAAATTGAAAAATACTTCAAAAATGTAGGATAATATTTTGTCAATGGAAATTTTTTGTTTCACTCCTAATTTTTTGTAAATTAATTTTTTTGTTCATACTCTCATTCAATAACAAATTCAGTACTCATTTATAATTGCATTCTAATAATAAAATCTTGAAAAATACTTAAAATATTCAGGACAAAATTCCATTCCAAAAAATCTTGAATATTTGATTTTCTGATTCACGAGCTCTACCAGAAACAATTTTTACAACTCAGCATTAATGTAACTCGTGTAAATAAGCCCCCCCGAAGCTTCTTAACGTCTGAATCCGTTTGTTTCTTCATCAATTTCCAATAAAACCCGAAAGATTTCGCAAGAAGTGATACAATTCGTAATATCGATCCTTCGATCTCTCGAGCAGATTTATTGGCGGATACATAAATGCATGATCGAGGACGAAAAAAAGAAAAAATTACCGCGCGAGAAATTCTTTATGCAACTGTGTGTATGATTGTCTCTCTCTCTCCACCTCTCTCTCTCTTGTAAGTAGCTTGTATTAGCACTCGGTTTATTATCAATCAAATCACATACGCGTTCGATTTATCGCTGGATGTTCATAAATCTTTCGGCGCTCGATTCACAGCGAAGAGGAGAGAGAATTGCATTTAAAAAAAGAGAAGATGAAGACCAAGAATGAGAGAAAAAAATGGTGAACAACATTGAAGCCCGCACACGTGGCGAGAGATGAATTCAGTGAGATCTCTTCTCCTTTTCGTGAATGATCATTCGCTGAGATACTTAATTAATTAATTGTCTCGCAGCGTCTCGTGTGGTCCTTGTTTTCATCCGTCGAGTGAAATCGCCGCTGTAACTCGCCTCTCTCCAGTTTCGCATCGTTTCGTAATTAAAGTGAAAAAAAAGGCTCGTTCTCGCGTTTAAACTTTTTCGCGCCCTGAAATCAAATTTTCGTTGTAGCGCGTAATTTTTATTTTATGCACGGTTATGGACTCTTGCACTATCATTAACGGGATCCTGTGGATTACATTGTTACTTTAATTTTCGTAAATTCTTGGCTTTTTTCGGCACGACGATGGGAACTTTATTACAGGACTCGTAATAAGGAGAGAAGGCGATTACATCGGAGTCGCACGCGCGGATAGAAAAGACCGCCGAAGAATTGTGACGACGTCACAGATGTCCGCGCCGTTCCGCCTTGCTTGGTTTTGTGCTCTCGCTCTGGATCTCGCACTTTCGTTTTCCGCTAATAGAGCGTATACCGCGTGAAATTATTTTTTTCCTGCCGGATAAAGGCGGTATTCTGGTCTAGAGACATACACTGCCGTCCAAAAGTTTGGAAACACTCGCCCCAATTCCGCGTCGCACAAAAAGTTTCACTGCTCTTTTAAAAATGGAGATATTTCAATTCACCAAGCGGCGTTTCAAAGGGACTTTTTCCAAAAAAAAATTTCTATTCTTTCTAAAACTATTTTTTTGCTTTTTTTTGGCGTTGAAATTGTGGCGCACGACCCATGAAATTTTTTAAAAACTGTTTGTTGTACAAAAAATTTGTGGCGGGAAATATAAGCTTCAATTTCGTTTTTTAAAAAGATTCGTACGATTTTTTTTCGCAAATATATTCCGATTTTCGCAAAAAAAACGACCATATTTATAAAATGAAGCGTAACTCTAAAACTACTGGATTTTCGTGAAATCACTAGGAGAGTAGAAAGTTGCATGCACTTATTCTGAATTTATTGCAATTTTTTCAGAATTTTTTTTCTCAATTTTTGTTTTTAATTTTTTTCTGTCAACGATTTATTTTTTTATTTCAAACAATCGGCCCTCTTACCTCATCTACTCGAGTTTTCCGATAAAAAAGCCATGTAGATGAGCTGAGAGACCTTATTGTCTAAGATGAAAAAATATCTCGTTAATAGAAAAAAATTTCAAAAAAACAAATTTCGTAAAAAAATCTTGAAAAAATTTGATTGAATCCAGAATAATTAGATGCAACTTTTTACATTCTTAGTGATTTCACAAAATCGTACGAAACTTTTTGAAAAACAAAATTGAAGCTTGTACTCGATAATATTTACGGCTGACACGATTGCAACCTTCTAATCATCCGATACAAAATTTTAAGGAAAGATTCTTAATTAGTAAGAATGTCGTTATAGTCCCTACCTCAGAAAAAACGAAGCAAACAAAATTTCGCGAAATGGTAGCTGTCTGAACAAAAAAGGCGTTTTTCGACTCTTTTTTCATAGTTTTTAATTTTTTTACAATAATGAAATAAATAACTTCGATACAAAAGTGGTCGGGGCGATAGAAAGTTATACATTGAAGATTGGTAACAAATTTGAAGTAAATCGATTGAGTAGAACTTGAGATATCATGTCAGCCGCGTTCAGAAAAGTAGTTTTGAGAAAAACTTCTATAGTCCGATTTTGCTGCGTCACTAAAATAGCTATAACTTCGCAAATTATTGGAATAAAACAAATTCTTTACGAGCATATATTCGTAAAGGTCTAAACTCTAAGAATATGCGAAACACAATTTTTTTTTTAATTATAGACGCCCTTGAAATAAATTTAATTTCCTTTGGATCTATCGGACGGTATAAGATAAGTTTGCAGGGTCATTCGTTGAGGAATTTTCTTAGTTTTTTCCAATCTCTTATCATCGAGATGCCCGCATGTAATTTCTTACATTACTATTGGTATAAGAACAGTGAGGAACGCTTCAAAGGTGCAGAATCCTGGAGTATGTAACATAGACTGATTCAAAAAAAGCGACTATTTTTTGTTTTTCGCAGTAACATATTAAATCCTTTCGGGAAGGTGAAAAAAGATGCCTGTTAAAATTAGAGCTCTTAATAAAAGTATTCAGCGGTGGCACATCGCATATTTTGATTTCCCATATAAATAACACAGGAAAAAAAAATTTTCAAACTTTGAAATTTTATATCTCGGCTTCAAGTCAATGTACCAAAATGAACGACACATATTCTTGTAGAGAATTGAACGCTCTACAAAAAATATCTCTTGTGATTTTTCGATAAACTCACTGCTTCAAAGGTTATTCAAGGTTTAAGTTAAATTTAGAGTAACATTCACTTTTTTTTTTAGTTTCTGGGAAAATGTTGAAACTTATTACTAAATATCGTAAACACTTTCCTGAAACAAAAGTTTAAATTGCATTAACATAAATTACCTAATTTTTTACGAAATTACCAACATAAGTTCACTCATATTCACAGTCTAATATACATATATATTAGAACGTGAATAACTTTTGAAGGAGTGAGTTTATCGAAAAATCACAAGAAATCTTTTTTGTAGAACGTTCAATTCTCTACAAGAATATGTGTTGTTCATTTTGATACATTGACTTGAAGCCGAGATATAAAAACTCAAAGTTTGAAAATTGTTTTTCCCTGTGTTATTTAAATGGGAAATCAAAATATGCGATGTGCCACCGCTAAATATTTTTATTAAGAGCTCTAATTTCAACAGGCATCTTTTTTCACCGTCTCGAAAGTATTTAAGGATGTATGAGCGCTACGTGGTAGTCAATACACATGATCTCATTAAAATTTTGCAGAAAGGGAACATTAGGTAGTAATATCTAGCAAAATATTAGTGAAAAGTACATAGATGATTTTCAGAGAGCATATAATATTAAATTAATTTCGTTTTAAGAATTATTTCGCAGCTTTAACCTCCGCAGCTTTAACCTCCAAATAAAAGTGAAGAATGCCGTGTTTAGCTTGATATATCTAATTCGAATGTTCGTTGACCCCTGTTTTTCAATGTATCATCATAATCCCTGACATTCAATGGATATACTCGATGTTTTTCATCTACAGTATCATAGATACAAATAGTGGAACTGTAGAAAACAAAGAGTTGCGAAGTCAACCTTGCCGTAAGCTCTGTGTATAACCATGAATAATGCTACATTTTCAATTAATAATATCTTGCTTAAATAGTCGTTAAGGGGCCTTGAAATTTTTGGGGTACCGAATATTGAACCTCGACAATATCATATAAAAAAAATAGCCTTTAATCTTATACTAAGCCTAGTGCTCATACATCCTTAATATATTACTGCGAAAAACAAAAAATCGTCGCTTTTTTTGAATCAGTCTAAATGCAACAGCAGTAAGCATCGAGGAGGACGTGTAGCCAACATAGCGATATATATAGCTTAGTTTAACAGGGCAAACGCGTTGGCCCTGACAGCGTCTAGTAAATGCGACTCCACCCACATAGAAAGGGGAACTCTTGCTCCGATTGCTCTATACCTTTTGCTCTTTCTCTCTCTCTCTCTCTCTCTCTCTCTCTCTCTTTCCCTCTAGAGAGAGAAATCTGTCGTGCTGCTGACCGGATCGCAAACTCGTTCGCTGCCTTGTGTTGCAAATACAGGATCAAATCCTAGACAAGATATGTTTCTCCATATGCCTCTTCCCAGAATCACTTCTTAAAAATAATTATTCAGTAAACACTGACGGTAATTTTTATGCAAATCATTGAATCCATTGATTCTAAAGCAAAAGTATGCTTACCCTCACTTTGAGAATGCAACTTACGATTTTTTTTATAGGATACAAAGAATTGGGGAAAAAACTTCTGGACTGATTCAACTATCTGGCAAAGAGTAGCTGAATTGTGAAAATTTATCATTTCTGAGAAAATTCTGGCAGATATAATTATTAATAATTATATCTGCCAGAATTACGAATTATTATTAATAATTAGAATTAATTAGAACAAACGATCAAAATTTGGTGCTATCAAATTCCAGGCAATTGAATTAATAGGTTTCTTCGATTCTGGGTAGATTTGTTTAATCGTTGTAATTACAGGTTATACATTTCATAAATTAGAACCTTTCGTTACACCAATTTTAATCTACACGTTTACTAAAATTTTCACATAAATTATCTCATCTCATTGATTTCACATTGACTTCCCGTTGTTAATTAATTCAAGCATAAACAACGTCATAAATATTTCTCCGATTCTCGATCCTATTTTCTCTCGTCAATCGCACCTTTCATCGCTTGTAAGTCAATCTTCCGTCGAAGTCCAATATCGACAATGGAAATTGATCGATCTTACGGTATATTGATCTCAAGAATCTGGCGCAGGAAACGAGCTCGATAATCTGAAAATGGAAAACCATTACAAATATATTAACGTTCTAATAACCATGATTTATTGTTGTTAAAAAAAAAACACGTACAAATACTTTCGTAAATAGTTCGTTATGTTTTGACTCGATAATAATTATCGATACGTCTGGAGGGAACTTATTGAAAATTACTGATTTATCGATGGTAATGCAGAGAATAAATTTCGTTATTTATAAATTAAACATCATGTAAATTATTCAAGTATAATGCCTTCAACAATTCGACCATACTTGAAATTCGAGCAATGGATTACTTTGCAATCATAAACATCTGACGATTTTATCGAATCTGGGAGGTTTCCTCAGTCTTATCACTCTCCAGAAACTTCATTATCTGTCTTTTTGCGAATTAATTATTGTGCAAAATCTAGCTTTTGTACATACAGAGGTATTTTCCTGAGCGTCGTACAAGTCGAGGTATTCTTGGGCTCCACCTTGGAATTTTTTTTATTTTTTATTTTTCTTAACACAGAGATGAGAGGAACGAAGGCAAGCGCCGGGGAAAACGACTCCTGACCGCTCGTACGTCGGTAGGATTATATGTCGTGCAATTATCGACTATCATTGCATTCTTTCACGACGTGAATTCGCCGTGAGTCTCTCCTAACCTCTCTCTACCAATCCTGCTAAACTCCCTGTGCTCCTTCATCATCATTATTATTATTATTATTATTATTATTATTATTATTATTATATAATATGGAGAATTCAAGCGAGCATCCACGTGCGACCACCCAAGAACTCTCAAAAGCATCTTTATTCTACCATCATCGTTGTTTCTCGCATCTAACGTTAAACTACCTCAAGCGGAAGCACTTTCCTCTTGCTCACCGACAAAGTAAAACGTGCATCAAACTTCCATGTGTTCTGCAAAGTGCGCCAGATACCATTTTTAAGTGCATCTGGAAGATGCACATCTTACGAGCTAAGAGATTCAAAATGATTCTCTAATCTCGGACAATTCTGGTTTTTAAAAATCCCGCAAATTAGAAATTTCTACGTGGCTTCTTCTCATCCTTCGTCAAGCTTTGAGAGCATTTTTTTGACTTCCTCCATTATGAGCAAATTGAATATGTCTTCCTTGACATATCGACGATAATGGTCCAAAATTTATCTATTTATTTTTTTAAATAATTTATCTATTTATTTATTAATTTAGCTATTTATTATTTGGTCAATGTCCAAATTTGGATGATTTATAAATTTGTAACTCCTCAAGTGATTCTGTGCTTATTTAATACCAATTGACGTTCGTGCAGGACGTTTTTGCAAAAAAATTGAGTTCACTCGACACGAAATTAAAAAAAAAAAAACGTTAAAAAAAATCCCTTATTCGATTTTTTCTAAATTTGTTGCTAATCTATTTGATAATTTACGCGATTTGCATAGAATTAATATCAATATAATTGAAATAAAATAAATCAATCAATAATTAAAAATAAATTGATAAATGAAATTAAGATTAGTCGCCGCAAAATTCAGAAAGTTCAGGTACCTAAAAACATTTTAAAAATCAATTGAAACGTAATTGAAAAAAATGAAGAAAAAAAAATTCGTCGTAAAGAAATTTCATATCACAAATGCGAAATTTAAAAAGTTGGGGATCGAATTAGAAAATAAAAAAATAATTACAGAAAACTTTTCAAAAATTATATCAAAGCTACAAAACTGGGAATATTTGCCATTAAATTGGTAGAAAAAAATATCGGCTGCAAATGTGCACGATTAAAAAAATTCTCCATACAAAATTGTCAATCACAAGAAAACCGAAACTCGAGTCAATCCTTTCCTCGCCAATCTTGCTACACAATTGCGAAAATAACTAAATTATCAAAAAAATAAATTAACCCTTAGCCAACAAGAAACACAATCATTTCCGCTCACCAGCAGAAAAATAAAATCATTCGTGAATTTTAAAACCAATGCCAAGTAAAATTGACATTAATAGACTCGAAAGACCAAATCTGGCCCAAAGAGTGTCCAAATTATTATTGAAATTTCACGACGAGTCTCGCTCGAAAGAAATGAAGTTGCGGCAAAAAAATAAAAAAAATAATTGCCCCGCGATGGGGCCTTCTCTGCAATTGTCGGTCGAGTATCCAAAATGAACTTTTTATATTTTATAAACATACAGTAAGTACGTATGTATTATAGCATGAAAGCACGATTCTTTACGAGGCGCATTCTCTCGAGTTTCTTCGACAATTACTCTCCGCTGGTCTCCCGGCTCATTTTGCAGTCGTTAAGGCACAGTCCTCTTGTACAGAGGAAAATTCAACAGACGTACACGTACATGAATAAATATACAAATATATATACGGGGCATTCCACATCAAATCACGCGGTCATTGGCCTGATCCCCTCGAATTTTGATGTCCAATGAATTGTGGGTTTCGTTTGGCCCAAAATATGACCTCAAACTTTTAGAATTTTTTTTTTTCATTTTTTAGGGGTCACCCGCGCTAAAAAAAATCGTTAAATTGAGGGAAAACACAAAAAGGGGCCTTTTTTTAAATTAATGAAATTTTTTCACAGAAACTAAGGCCTAAAACAGATATTTTCGTCATAGTTCGATAATGGGCCAAAAATATAATTACTGTTTTTTTTTGTATTTTCATTCATTTTTTTTATAATTTCTTACTTTGTTTCTTGTAGTGAGAATAAAAACAAAAATATTTTTCTAGTCAAACTTGATTTTTTTTTCTTGGTTTAAGAATGAAACGACAACATGTTTCAAATCCTTTTTCATTAGCCTCGACGACCTGAAATAAAACGGTTGATTCAAACAGAATAAAAAAATAAAAAGTCGTAATTATTGTTGACCCATTATCTAACTATGACGAAAAAAGCTGTTTTGGGCTCTAATTTCTATGAAAAATTTCATTAATTTGAAAAATGCTCCTCTATATTTTCCCTCAATTTAATGATTTTTTAGCTCGGGCAACCCTTAAAAAATAAAATAAAAATTTCAAAAAATTTGAAGTCATATGTTGGGCCAAACGAAATCCACAATTTATTGGACATCAAAATCCGGGGGGTTCAGGCCGATGGCCGCGTAATTTGACGAGGAATGCCCCATATACATGTTGTTGGTGTAGATGCTAGATTTCTAAGTTCCAAGTGCGAGTCTATCTCGCCGGGACGACGAAAAGTTAAGCCGCTATCGTGAAGGGTGTTTGAGAGATCGGCAGTATGTTGCAAGTCCTCTATCGGAATACTAATGGTCGATTATATATAGCATTACGTATCCTTTGTTCTCTATGGTCAGTTTTACCCGGACAAAATTGCGCTCTCATTTTAGTCTAATCTACTTTTCTGTGGTTAACCCAGCTGTGTGGGTTTTAAGTTTGAAAATGCATCCACACGTCTTACATCTCTATACATTTGAAGGGTTCAAGAGAAGACCTTCCCTTTGGATTCTGCTGCTCATCGAGATTAGAGTACCTTCTTCCTAATGAAAATTTCTCACGAAGGGTTTAACCCAAAAATCAAATTTTTCTGGTGCCTGTAAGAGGATTAAATTCCCAATAATAATTTTCATAAATCAATCAATTCCTTCCTCATAATATCGGAATGATTAGTGGGGCAAATGTGAAGCTTATGAATCAGATGGCCCAAAGTTTGGTCAAGGGTGGTTCCACTAGTTATTGTCGAGAAAAATTATTTTAAAAATTTTCAAAATCGTTCTTTCATTTTTTTTTGCCTTAAAGGCAGTGGTAAAAAAAATATTTCAGGGAAGATCTTTCGCGCCAAATTTATATGCTTCGCAAGGTACTTGAATCTTCACGAGCAACGTAATCAGAAAATAAGGTCCTTGTTTTGAACCGGTCTAATATTTATGTTCATATACTCACAGGTATAAAAGTTTGTAGAACGTTTATAAAAATTCGTTCCAACGAACAACGGCTCTCACCTGTTTGGAACAGAATTTGCAATGGATATATTTGCATAATCGTAAATAAAAACTGTTCAGTTCACTCGACCACCGATATACAAACAGATGTCTTGCTTCGATACTTTGTGCAATATTTTGCCAAAAGTAACATATTTGAGGATTTGTTTTACTATCGTGACACTTAAACTGCAATTGACCTGAATGTGTGCCGATAGAATCGAGTGAGGTAATTATTGCGAATCAGGGCTCCAGCTGGAAATCGCTTGAATTTTTTTTTACTGGTCAATGTCGACTTGGAGAATATGTAGCTACCAATTTCGAGTGGGGGGAGGGGCAGGGGGAGGGGTAAAAACAAATTTCTTTCGACGCTCGAATTTTTTTTGCTGGCAAATGTCGACTTACAAAATGTGTAATGATCGATTTCAAGTGGGGGGAGGGGCAAAGGGAGGGGGAGGGCAGGGGGTGGTGAAAAAATGTCTCTCTCGAAGCTTGAATTTTTTTTACTGGTCAATGTCGACTTAAAGAATGTGTATATAATATGTATGTGTATATGGGGCATTCCAAGTGAAAACGTCTGGTCATTTCTCCCGGGTCATCAGATCCTTGCATAACTTTTTTTTCGCATTGATTCCACTTCAAAAACATCTTAATTTTTTTAAAGATGAACAAAAATAAAACATATTTTGGCAAATTTTCATATTCAGCATATTTTCCAAGACACGTTTTATTTTTATTTTATTTTTTTACGCATGTAAGGGGTGTTAGGAATCAATTTTTTCATTTTATTTTAAAAACCGAAAAAAGTTAATTATAAAAAAAAATATGTGGCAGCCGCATCCCACTTTCTCATCATGATAGATATTACTTATTTATGACCCAGAATCTGTAGAAATGATTGCAAAATTTTAAAATTGGTATTTTTTCAGTTATCCCTTTTTATTGAAGTATTTTATTGAAAAAAAAGATTTTTCTCATTTATTTGGAAAAATATGCAAAATATCGAAATTTGCCAAAATCTATTTTATTTTTATTTTTTTACTTATGTAAGAGGTATTAAGAATTAATTTTTTTATTTTATTTTAGAAACTGAAAAAAATAAAATTATTCAAAAAAATGAGGCAGCCGTGACTCACTTTCTAATTATGATATAAATTACTTATTTTTTACCCAAAATCTGTGGAAAAAATTGCAGATTTTTAAAAATGGTGTTTTTTCAGTTATACCTTTTTTACACAAAAATGATCGTCGCGCCACCTAAAGGAGTGACCAGAAAAATCTATTAAAAAATTAGGCTGTTTTTGAAGTGAAATCAATGCGAAAAAAAAGTTATGCAAGGATCTGATGACGAGGGAAATGACCCCACGATTCGCAATACATTTTTTGAAAACAATTTTTTACCGCTCTCCCTGCCCCTCCCCCCACTTGAAATCGGTAATTACACATTCCCTAGATCGATATTGACTAGTAAAAAAAAAATCAAGCGATTTCCAGCTGGAGCCCTGATTCGCAATAATTACCTCGAGTGATAGTAAACCTGGTTAAGTCAGTCCTTGTTGCAGTCAAGTCAAAAGACTTCTAAGATTTCAACAAATTTTTGTTCACGTTTTGGAGAAGAAACTGTGATCGATGGTAGATCTTGATTACTGAGTTCCCATTTAGTATTTGGAAAAATAAATGGCTGCAAATTGACTCAGATTGTCCTAAAATATCGAAGGATTTATGGTTACATAATGAATTTTTTTTTTATTGTTTACAATTTTTAAAAAATATATTTAACGTATTCAGGGAAGTTATTTTTCTTATTCAAATTCTCAATTGAGAGAAGAATGTAATTAACTCTTTACTGTAAACTATTGCTATTGTCGCAAATGTTTCTCAGTTAATTCATAAAGTATCGATTGAGAAGTAGTGAAACCATTTTTCTAATTCAGCATTTGATTGACTTGACATTACTGGAAGGACTATCCCAATAAAATGTCAAAGGAACCAAAGAGAAATTAGTTAACCAAAGAAAGAAAACAGTCCGTGAAATATTTGCCTGATGAAGAAAGGTCTGTTGCGTTAATAACGTACAAAGAGGCCTCTTCCTCGTGGTCAAATTCTTGTGTTTTCAGTTGAATGTAATATTAATGGGAGGCCAATAAATTTTCAGGAACGTGCGCGTCATCCGAACGAACGTTAGACCCAAAATGAGAAAGGGAATTGGGCCAGGGGGTCAATGGTCACACTCATTTATCGCAATTAGCGTCGTGTTCAAGGATCAACAAATCTTATATGGGGAAGTCCAGTCAAAATGGACACTGGAGGTCGATTTAACACTACGAAAAATCGGCCAAGAAAAATAACAATTTCAAAAATTAGCAGATCACAATAATTGGCGCTGATTCACTTTAACAGACTGATCCACACAAAATCGGTTCTTGATTTCGACATTTTTATGACAATTGCCCATCGAGAGTTGGAAATATTAGACAATGCAACTACGTTTAAAATTAAATCTAGCAAAAAATATAATTTAGCTGCGTTGCTTTTTTATGGTGTCCATTTTGCCCCCTCACCTCCCCTATAAATGGTATATAAATGTTCCAAGACGTGCAATGACCGACTACACACCCACGAACTTCCTATAACTATACTGTCGTTCCTATAACTATTGTCTCAAATTAGAAGCCCAAAAAAAAGAGATTTCAGATGGATAACCCTGCGATCAATCTTTCCGGATTGCGTTATATAGCCCGGTATATCATCTCCCGCTATGACGGTATACTTTTTCGTTTGTTTGAAAGTCAATAGGTCGATTCAGGCAATTTCGCCAAAGGAGCTTACGACCAACGTGCTCAAAACTTTCCACTATGCCGAAGATAGCGAGTATAATCTCCTCTCGTTCGAGACATCACATGGCAGCCATTGGAATACCATTGGACCGAAGTTCTTCTATCTTCTCTCTTAGATGGATCCGTAATAGAGATATAAAACGAAGAACAGCGAAGCCGGTCAGGAAAGATGAAGCGATAATGATCCACCTCCAGTAAAATCGTTCCTCTCGTTTTCTCTCGATAAAACTTTATCTCTCGCTCGCTCAATCTCTCGATCGACTCGGCCAATAGAATAAGAATGATCGAGGCAATCAGTAATGCTGGAAGACAATGCGTCTTCTCCCGTTACTTTGCCTAATAATCTCTTGGATTACGAAAATCACGAGATAGCAACGTAAATTATTAATATTATCAGATACATATCTATGTGTATATTATAAAATTATATATATATATTGATACTCGTCGATATTTGCACACGAGAATAAATCCTTGCGAACGGTTCCGCTCCAAATAGACTCCAGAGTGTTTTTCCATTGATCTCATATTGCTCATATTGCACACTTCATTTGTATCGGCGCATTTACTACCAATTTATTTCTCGACCAGAAATACATCTCTACGATAATAAAACACCATCGCAATATCACTACCAATTAACGAGTCTACCGTATAAAACCTCTGCTAAACACAAGCGCTTTGATAACCCTTCCGAATAAGAAACCTACCAGAATAAATCATCACATAATAATAGCTCTCTTAAACAATCTCTGTACCACTCTACAGCTGTCCCATTTGACAAGCCTGTCAGATTACAAGTCTCCGACTTGTCAACTCCGTCGGTCACTTACCGACGCTGGAGCCCGCCCAATAAGGGGCCACGCCAAATCGACCACTTCCAACCCAACCCCTTTCGATTTGGCTGAAAGGTTTTTGTCCTTTTCTACCCTATGAAAAACGTTTCTCAGAATTTTTCCAATTTTCTTTACCCAATCAAAAAAGTTATGAATTTTTTGAAAAATTACTTTTTTTTTAAATAGCTATAACTTTTTCAAAGTTTGACTGATCGGAATGTTTTTTTCTCGCAATTTTCTTTTTTATATGTACTTTTTGAAAAAAAATACAAAAAAAATTATTGAAACCCATCTTCATCGTTTTGAAAAAATTTGAGGATTTGCAGAAGACGTCAAAGTTTGATATAATAAAGAGAAAAAAATCAAAAATAGTAATCATTGAGAAGTTTTCGATTTTTTCCAAAAATCTAAAAAAGAAAAGTAAAAAAAAACGTCCCGATAAGTCAAATTTTGAAAAAGTTATGGCTATTTAAAAAAAAGCCATTTTTTTCAAAAATTCACAAGTTTTTTTTTGTTGGGTAAAAAAATTTGAAAAAATTAGAATCGATTATTGGAATAGAGAGGATAAAAAATTTTCAGTCAAATGGAAAGGGGTCGGATTCAAAAGTGGTCGATTTGGCGTGGAATGCCCCATAAACAGTCGACCTGAAGTCGGTAAGTGAGGGATCGCAAATATTTGAGAACCAGAGATTTCTAATCTGTTGGATTTGGAAAATGGGAAAGCTGTAAATTGGTATTTTTGTGGTGGAGATTTATTCTGATAGGCTTGTTATTTGTCAAAATTATTGAAACGCATCTGTTTGGCAGACTTTATACGGTAGGCTTATTAATTGTTGTTAACATTACAGTAGTGTTTTCTTCTGGTAGAGTATTTCTGCTGGATTAATAAATGTTAGAGCTGCAAATGTCCTTTTTTCATCGACGGTGTAGCACATGAACTCTGTCTATCACTGGCAAACACAAAGGCCGAAGTCGTGTCGCGTTGAATCTCAAATCACGTTGATTACGACCTTTCCTTGTCCAAGCTAATAATCGTGGATGTGTACGTAAATTGATATTACCCGTGGACGTGATTCTGTGCCAACGAGAACGATAAGAGTCTCGACAAATCGATGCAATTATCGATACGCCCTGAATCCAGAGAATAATTTTTTTTGTGCAGTTTCCCAACATCGATCCTAATCGAACATGGGTCAATTTATCGATGGCAATGGGTTTTTTTTCCCCCTCACATTTATTCACATCTCAGGCGTGTCGATACTTCGTATCGACACGAGTCAGGAAATATGAACCATTTGAATCAATTTTACAACACCCACGATGATTTTTTCCATAAATTTGTAATCGGTGACAGAAGCCATTGAATCAAAATCAGGGGCTATTTCGCGACCATAAATCCATCCTCGCGCGCCTTTTTCAAACCGCGCTGCTTTTATCACGTCGCTTGATAATAAAAATGTCAAAATTATCGATGCATAACTTTTCCGGAAAGTGCCATTAAACGTCAACTATGTTCTCAAACAATTAATTCAACGAACGCGCAAATTTATATGTTGTGCCGAGAATAATTGTCGCCGCGATGAAAGCTGTCATCAATAAACTCGTCAAATTACCGTCACGATAAATCTCAGCTTTTATTTTTATAACTGTTGTTACCATTATTTTTTATCGCTTTCCTTGGTTGTCCGTCGAGGGAAAAAAATTGTTAAAGACACTGTGGCGTATGAGAGATTGCGGAATTAATGGAAATTCAGACGCGAAATATTATCCATTCGGATGAGGTGTGTTTGTTCGACGTTGGGAAAATTAAGACGTCGTGCTTGATCGTTTGGCTCGCACCGTTATTCATGAAAATTAACGCATTTTCCAGGTGATTTTAAGGACATGTATCTCATGATATATACAATAGGCTGTTTAAAAAAAAAAAAAAATTTTGTTTCTTCTCTCAAACAGGCTCAAAAATTTCATTTAGGTATAAGAAAAGGTCTGTGAAAATATGAGCTCTTAATATTAATATTAACATCGTCCTCATCGCACTTTTCGATTTTCCATAAGAATATCATGGGAAAAATTATTTTTACGTCTTCTGATTTTTATAACTAGCAAACGATCCATCATACGGGAAATCTAGAGACATATCTTTGTACAGAATTGAACACTCTACAAAAAAGGTTCCGAGTAACTTTTCGATAAGTCCACTCGTTCAAAAGTTATTCAATGTTTAAGTTCAATTTTTCGTAAATTTTGCTGATTTTTGGATATTAGACCGGAACTAGTTAGTTTTATCGACAAAATGTGGATGAAATGTGATGTTAAACAATAAATTAAACTTTCGACAAATGTTTACCAATAGTTCTCACTATAATAATTAAAAAAATAGAACGCTTTAAAAAAATTGTGCAGCGGAAGTTTGCTTAAAAATTTATTTTTCTATTAAGAATTCCATTGTAGTATATCAGTACATTTTTATTCGCTTTTATTTTTTAATTTAAAAAAACAAAAAAGTAAATTTTGAAGCTCATTTCTGCTGCACAATTTTCTTAAAGCGTTCCATTTTTTTAATTATTCTAGTGCGAACGATTGATTAACCTTTGTCGAAAGTTTAATTTATGTTTAACATGGAATTCCATCCACATTTTGTCGATAAAACCAACTAGTTCCGGTGTAATATCCAAAAATCGACAAAGTTTACGAAAAATTGAGATTAAACATTGAATAACTTTTGAACGAGTGGATTTATCAAAAAGTTACTCCAAATCTTTTTTGTAGAGCGTTCAATTCTGTACAAAGATATGTCTCTAGATTTCCCGTATGATGGATCGTTTGCTAGTTATAAAAATCAGAAGACGTAAAAATAATTTTTCCCATGTTATTCTTATGGAAAATCTAAAAGTGCAATGAGGACGATGTTAATATTAATATTAAGAGCTCATATTTTCACAGACCCTTTCTTATACCTAAATGAAACTTTTGAGCCTGTTTGGGAGAAGAAACAATTTTTTTTTTTTTGAAACGGTTTAATATACACTTACAATGATTGAGCAGCGCCAAACTCGATGGGACAGTGCAGTGAAAATTGCGATAAAGTTGAGTCGTTTAACCACGATAATTCATCGCGGAATGATATAATAAAACGAGAGAGGAAAGAGCGTATCGTAAATGTTGGTGCACGATGCTTAGATTAAAGGCGAGTCGCTCGTGCACAAAGACGTGTCGAGAAACCACCGCTATCTTTGTAAAAAAAAAAAAAAAATTTAGTACAGAAATTCTAGTTGTTAGTGCGTCTCTCTTCGCGGAGAGTCACCGTCCAAGTGAGCACCTGCGCAATCAGGAACTTCCGAACAGAGTTGAGAGTGAAAAAGCTGTTACGTCGCTCGAGATCTAGCTTCTCCCTTGATCCATATATGGGTCATTCCATGTCAAATCGGCCAAGAGTTGCAATCGACCCCTTTCAATTTCGATGAAATTCGGTCAGGAGTTTTCTTTTATCATAAAACGAAGTTCTACCAAAAGAAAAAAATTGAATTTTTTTTTTTTCAAAAGTTAGGCAAAATTCAAAATTTCACAATTTTTTCCATTTTTCAAGTTTATTTTTTTAAATATCTCCAAAACTATTATAGTTACAAAATTACTTAACTTAGAGGTAGAAAAAACTTCACAATTTTTTAAAATTGAAAATGCTCCAAATTTATCATTTTTCAACATTTTTTTTTTATATATTTTTTTTTCTTAGCCCCAAGTATACTCTTTAAGACAAACTCAGAACGATTTTTGCGTAACTATAATAATTTTTGAGATATTTAAAAAATAAACTCAAAAAGTTGAAAAAAATATAAATTTTCGAAAAAATTTTTTTTATTTTTTTCCTTTGGTAGAACTTCGTTTTATGATAAAAGAAAACTTCCGACCAAATTTCATCGAAATTGAAAGGGGTCGATTCCAACTATTGGTCGATTTGACATGGGATGATCTATATATTTTTATGTATATAGTCGACACCACGTAGACTTTGAGGGTCATCTCTTAGCACGAAGTTGCCAATAGACGAGCTTCTATCTTTTTGCGCAGCTTCGGGACTAAGTTCCATACAAAAAGACCGAGAAGAGGAGAAACTTGGGAGAAATATCGTCCCATGAGTTGTCCAAAACATTTTGAGACTCCCTTAAGCATTATATTTTTTCAATAGTCGGAGAAGCCGCTTACTGAATTGCCAATTTTACTGCGAATTGAGAAATTGACTCTGATTCTGAAATAATCCAGAAACATTCATTATTTCCAAAATTTTATTTTTATTCTGCTCTTGTGATTTAAAAAAGTTCTGGGAATGTAAAGTTGGCTGAGTTGAAAGCCAGATTTCAAATGTCCAAACTCTGCTATTAATTTGATTATTGATCACAAGAGTATAGTCAGTTTACTCAAAAAATAATTCTAAAAGTAATTTAAAACCCAGGAAAACTCCCAAATTCGTTTTGGCTTGCTTTCATTATGAATTCATAGCTTTAGAAAATTTGTAAATTCAGGTGGTCTGTTTTTTCTCATCCAAAATAACTAGAAAAATGTGTACAATTGTAAATTTAGGTGGTCCATTTTTTCTCATTCAACCTAGCTAGAAAAATCGATACATGCAGGGTTAACTTTATTAACGTAGACATCATCTTCTGGTAAATAAGAGGGCACAATCGAGCTTGAAAAATTGTACTAGTTATGGCCTTTGGTCTGCGAGGCTTTGATGTCCATTACAAAGAGGAATCGCCAGTGGAGATCTCTCTTTTCGATTCGTCACGTTCGCGAGGAAAAATGAACGAGAAAGTCCAAGTAAATAGTTTCTCGGATGCGATAAACATTAATTACCTCACCATAGTCGCGCGAATACCTTCGAGACAACATTGAGGCATCCAACAAGATATTTGGACATCGTCAGATTACACATTACACTACTCTATGCGTCAAATTGATCTACGCTTAGACTCAAACGTGAAAATGACGATCAATTGGTCCAAAATTTGGAAAAATCGGCTTATTGCCGGCTTGATTGCAGATAATAATTGTCCTTTGGTGTATTCCTCAGATTGGCTAATGGATTATTTAATATATTGCGAAATGATGATTGAGAAATTACCGGAAATACTTCGTCTATTAGATCCGAGCGTCTGTACGAAGTCTCCTCATTGATCGTGTCATACGCACGATCAAAGGTCGTCATTACGTATGACGATTAGTCTTTCGTAATGAGTATCGCATAACTTTTGTGCTGCTACGATGATTGCATGTTTTAGTATCGATGTGCATGCACATCATAATATAACATACATGGGTCATTCCATGTCAAATCGAACAAGAGTTAGAATCGAGCCCTTTCAATTTCGATGAAATTGTTTCCGTTTTCAATAAAACGAAGTTCTACCAAAGGAAAAGAATTTAAAAATTTGTTTAAATCAAAATACTGTTACTTTTACTTTTTTGTACTGCTCTAAATTACAAAACTATTTAATTGCTCAACTTCACTTAATTGAGAGGCAAACAACTTTTTTTTTTTACTAAAATTAACAAATTCATATTTTTGAAACAAAAAAACACCATCCTGAAAATTTCAGGATCTTTTAAGATCAGTAAAAGGTATTATATAAAAAAAATTTAACCAAAAATTTAATGGATTCACACGATTTTTAAAAATTCATATTTTTGAAAAAACAAGACACCTTTCAGAAAATTTTAGGATATTTTGAGATCAGTACAAGGTATTATATTTAAAAAAATTGAACAAAACATTTAATTTTTTTCCTTTGGTAGGACTTCGTTTTATTAAAAACGAAAATTTCTGACCAAATTTCATCGAAATTAAAAGGGGTCGATTCCAACTCTTGGTCGATTTGACATGGAATGACCCACATAAATTCATGCGTGTTTAAAGCGCGGCATACTGTCAAAGGGTTACGTTGATGGTAAGAATGTGAGTGTATAAAATCTTGATCATATAAAATTAGTGCTTAATTAATTGACCAGCCAGATTGTCTCGAAACAATTCTCGTAATTGAAACTTTACCAGTCGTTATGAAGACAATTATTGGAGAGGAACGTTTCTTTCCTTGAACTCTGATGATGAGCTGAGAAATCAATGAGTGATCAATCGCAATTCTCTTTATGGATACGCAAAGAATTGTTAGATCTTGGAAAAAGCAAAGAATCGTGCAACTTTGAAATTACACATTCTTTTCTCAAAATATTTTAACACTAACCGAAGAAATTGGCATTTTTCAATCCTTGATGCAAAAATGTCTTGAAAATTGTTCGACTTATACTTTGGATTGGAATTTTTGAAAACAAATCTTACGCTATTTGACTTTTGGTGTGATTTTCACCAATTTTGAAAGCATACATTGCTCCAGTTTCACTCTTGAGACACATTTTTGAAAAAATATTTAATATAAATAATAAAATCGAAATTCTTCCGATACGTCATTAATTACAAAAATCATTTTTAATAACGAATTATCCTCTAGCAATGAAAGTCAGAATTTTAAAACCAATGTTGTCGTAACTTTATTGGAATATTATTATCGACTCACGTCTATCGATAATTACATCGATGGAATATCAATTATCAAACCTTATTTCTCAATATTCATAATAATTCGAAATAATTATTCGATAGTCAAATTTTCGGATCCGCGGTCTCTACTAATTTTATTGGAAAATAATTATGTCTTCTCATCCGATCGATTGCCCCCAATCTTAAATCTTCGTGTTGATAATTTGCATGACTGAGATGACACTCGTCCGCAATTAACGGGACTCGGTCCTAATTATCATCGTCCTCATTACAGGATTACAGCATTCGGTTGTCCCTTCCCTCTCTCTCTCTCTCTCTCTCTCTCTCTCTCTCTCCGTTTCTCTCGAGGTCTTCCGACTTTTTTGATCGGACTTTTTGTTCCACCATTTTTTCTCTTCGACATCCCTCGATAAAGCCATGACGCCACATCATCAGCGACATCTTTCAAGGTTGGCTCCGATATGCCTGATCGCGGGGCCAATTAAATGTCCGTCGTACGATTAAAAACAAAACAATGAAAAAAAGGTGATGTCGCCCTTGACCCTCTAATTTTCTTTGGCGTAACGTTGTAAAATATGATCAAGTACGTTTCGTTATGACTCTTTGTAATTAATGATTCATCGATAGATTAGACACGCGCACAAACACACACTTGGAGGGAACTAAATTTTCATTAACGATGTCCATATTGGCTTCGTTAGATTTCGATAGGTCTCGTCGATGTTGTTATAAAATCGATGATACTTCCTCGTGGTTACACTGTTGCGTAACAGAGGAAAAAAATTCACAAAACCCGGCTCTGGGCTCATAATAGCCGCGTCGAAGAGGCTAATCTTTGTCCGAAACTTTCGATCGATCCTCGTCGCTCTTCGTAAGGATAGAATAATGAATCCTCGACGTTGGATAATTACGACACGCGCGCACACACAATTGCTCTACCGATCAAACGCGATTATTTGCTTCCATTGGTCCATGCCTATTGTATAAATGTGTATGTATGAGGCTTTCCTCAGCGATTCGACCTGTAGATTTTGTAGTACCTTTGAAGAGGACTCGGAATTTTTTTCAGATTTTTTTGGACCGATTTGACTTGACTATAATTTTATAAATAAACTATTTTTAGCCCAAATTAAAATCTGAAAAAAATCACAAAAATCCCGGTTTTTATATGAAAAATTTCAGGCGTTGAGTCAAAGTGGACAGCAGTGATCGGCAGTATCGATTTTTTCGTCAACGATATTGATTTTATTAATAATTTTTTTCGAAAAATTAATAATTAGTCGAAAAATATTACTAATTTTTTATTAAAATTCGTAATTAGCGGAGGAATATTAGTAATTTGTCTAAAAAAATTAGTAATTCGTGACAAAATATTTCTAATTTTTCTAAAAAATTTGTATTTAGCGACAAAATATTTTTAATGTTTCCAAAAACATTAGTAATTAGCGAAAAAAGATTACCAAGTTTTTTTCTAAATATAGTAATTAGTAAGGAAGATATTACTAATTAAGTTAAAAAAAACAGTGATTTGTAGAAAAGTATTGTGTATATTTACGTGCTTGTGTGTGCGGATTGAGTCATGGTTATAAGCTCGAACAATTCTATTAAAAGTTTATTTTATTTTTTATAATAACTAGGTCGTTTGAATATTTCACACATTAGTATTTATTGTATCGAATTTCATACGATATCACATAAGTTATTATTAATACGAATATTTAATCAGTACCTATTAAAAAATGCATTAGTAATTTTGATTTATTTATTACTTTTTCCGGAATCAATACAACATTTCTCCACAAATTATTGATTTTTTTTGGTTATTTAGCAATATCTTTCTCGCTAATTACTAATCTAAAGGTGTTAAAAAAAATGTCTGGATAAGGGCCGACTCAATTAAGGTTTCTCTTTCTATTAAAAAAAAAAAAATTTCGAAAAATATTGTTATAAACAGAAGAAAATCCCTGTCCACGTTGGCTCAACGCTTGATTTTTTTCCAAATAAAAAAAGGGATTTTTGTGATTTTTTTCAGATTTTTAAATTTGGGCTAAAAATAATTTGTTTATAAAATTAGAGTCAAGTCAAATAGCTCCAAAAAAATCTGAAAAAAATCCTGAGTGCTTCTCAGAAGTACTACAAATCCATAAAAAATCGTGGACAAAATCGAAGAGGTGAAGGGTCAGACCCAGGTCGATCGATGTGGAATGCCCCATATATATATGAGTATGTGTATGTTTATTCGATAGAAAAGAAATCAATTAATTTTGTGATACTGGTATTGGTATTGGTGCATGCAACGATGGCCTAGAAGCCGAAAAAAAACCGACGTTCGATCTACGCTCGGACACGCTTGATAAGTCCTTTTTTACTTCGGGCCCCAATCGTTGTACATTATTATATCCGCCGATATATCATAGTCTCGCGATATCTTGCATTATAATACGTGCCTCTCCCGCGATACCGCGCTTACTAATCCAAGATTGCATCGTGATTATTGAGATTGACAAGCGCGAGTCGATGCCGATCAGAAAACACTTTCTACCCTAGAATCGACCTTTTTCTTTATATAATAAATAAATTATTTTATGCAAAATTTTAAGCACATAAAATTACTTCAAAAAGTTCAGAATTCAAAAGAATACTTTGCGAAATTTGCATCGAAAAATCTGGAAAATTTAACCGATCACAATCATGATAATTTTATCTGAAATTGAAAAACCACATTTTATCTGTTAGTAGATAAATTCGATCATGATTGACCGAAGGATTTTAAAAAAATTGAAATTTGAATTTTTTGGAGAGTTGCAAAACAGTAGATTTTTTGGTACAATTACGCCTTTGGAAATTAGTTGTAAAGGAGAAAAACATTTGTTCAATTACTAGTCAATACTATTTTGAAGAAGTGTGCAGAATTTCAATAAAATCGTTGCATTATTTTTTGAATAATCTTCACCGACTTCAAAAATAGTGTTTTTAGAAAAATAGGGATTAAAGTTGCCAAGCTTGAGAGGCAAATTTCCAAAGGCCTCCTTTTTGGACTTTTACTTCGATTCACTTGAAACTTTGAGAAAATATTCTATAATCGATAAAAAATAGAAAAATTGATTTCTTTAAATTTTCAAACCCATGTATAAGGAAAAATTAAGTCACGATTTAAACAGGCTTTTTTCCAATTTTCAATTATTTTTAAAGCTCATTTGAATAATTAATCTGATAAAAATCGGATTCTAGAACAATTTGTTCGGCAGTTCTAGAATGTCTGGCTTATTTTTGGAGTTCCATAGAAAGATTAAGTGGCTCCTAAGTTCATCTTTAAAGAAAACTTTAATCGATAGCTTCACAGATTAATTGCCCTATCAATTTTATTAATTTTCCAGAACTGTCATCAAACTTTTTCATAACACTTTTCCCCAAAAATCTTCTTCCATAAAAGCATGAACGAAACAACTTCCCGTCCAAAATGCTCGATTAGCAATTCTCTCTGTTTTGAAGGGCGATCTTATATGCTTCACATATATTGGCTATTATTTCGATAATCATCGTTGCAACATACTGCTAAATCATTTCGATCAAGTTTAGAAAAACATGTACGTATTGTAAACGAATATTCATACTCGAATACGCCATTCACCGAATGCAGATAACACATAGCAAAGGTGTTCTACTTGTATTTTACAGATATAACCATTATTATATGTATATATATATATATATGCCAACAACGTGCGTTCTTTAGCTGATTGGACCCGCGGCATTTCAACGGCGCGCGTTTGCGCCAAGGTCGATCACGATCTGCAACCGTGAAATATTATTCCATTGTACCGCGAGTTTGTTACTTTTTTTCAACCATTTTTTCTCTCTCCTTAATCTCCTCGCCAGGGTGTACGGCATACTTAAGTTCCCAGCCGATGGATCAACGAATGCAACAGCGGCAAACATATTTTTCCTGTTAACGCCTTCCAGCGAGATAAATTCCTCAAAAACGCGTGCGAAGAAATCTGCGAAACTAGTTGCGAATTATCACTTGACTCTGAAAATTGAAAAATAGTCTGAAAATTGATTTTTCGAAATTTTCCATCTTCTTCAAGGGGGAATACTGCGACGGGACTAAAAATAGCCAATTTTCGGGATTTTTTTTTGTAAGTAGAGATATTTGAGGATCAGATAAAAAGTAATTTATTAAGTATATACTCAACTATATTCATACAAATTTTTATTGAAAAATATTGAAAATTGACAAAGTTATTAATATTAACGTGATGACATTATAAAAAAATGACTCCTCTGAAAAATCATCTGAAATATTAAAAACGATTTTTTTTTAAATCTACACAACAGTCATTATCGTTAAGCGTAGCCCTTTTTTTATTAAATAATTTCTCCCACGGAATAGCGCTAATTTGAAATTTTTATTCTTTTTTTGATCGTTTTTTTTTTTTAATTTTCAGATGGTCTTAAAAAAATTTGAAAATTACTATTTTTTGCTCTTTGCTCTTCCTTTGGGTATGTCTCAATCAATTTTTGAGATTTTGAGTTAAAAATTGGTTCATACATAATTTTGAATATATATGGGGCATTCCATGTCGAATCAACCACTTTTAAACCCGACCTCTTTCGAATTGGCTGAAATTTTGTTTTCCTTTTCTACCCCATGAAAAATATTTCTCAGAAAATTATGAAATTTTCTTACCCAACCCAAAAAAAAATATTTTTTTCAAATAGCTATAACTTCTTCAAAAATCGACTAATAGGAACGATTTTTTTTCAAAAAATTTCGTCTTTAAATGTACTTTCCGAAAAAAAATACAAAAAATTTTAAGATATTAAAATCTATGAAATTTTTCACTTTTCGAGGAAAATCATATTTTTCTCGAAGTTGGGCATTTTTGATTTTTTTTTTTCACTCAAAAAATACTTTGATCTATTCCGGAAAAAACGCCGCCCAGCATGGAGAGGGCCGACATTTCCTTCTATTTTTTTTATCTATTGGGAAAAAAAATCCCAGCTGGGCTTATTTCACAAAATACCACTCTGTACATTTTTGAGGATTTATAAAGGACCTCAGAGTTTGAAAAATTGAGAAAAAAAATTGAAAGTGGTAATGCTCGAAAAAATTGTGATTTTTTTTTTAAGTGAAAAAAAATAGAAGGAAATTTCGGCCTACTCCATGTTGAGCGGCATTTTTTCCGGAAGTTCAAAAGTGGTCGAAATGACATGGAATGACCCATATATTTTAAGAAAATGGAAATAAATTCGATTTTTCTGACCCGTCACCGTTCCCCCTTAACCCCTGAATTGAAGTGAAGTTTCGATTCATCCAACCTCTGTTTTTTTCGCAGAAAATGTCCTTCCTGATTTGATTTATGATTCGGGTTGTTGAATTTATGATTTGAAATGTGTATTTTATCAATGCGGGATTGTCGAGCGAAGAGCTGAGAAATAAGCATACAGTCGCATTGATTTGTAATATTTATACGATACGATGGAAAAAGGGGTGTACTCGGATCTCCCGTATAGCCCACATTTATATATGCGTGTGCGCGCACTCGCGTGTGGTGTGTTTGACATCCGCTATACATTCACTATTGCACAAGCGAGCACGGATACCTTTTACAGATCCCGAGTTCGCTCTGCCTTCGCAGATACATATATGCACACTATTTTTTTTTTTTTTTTTTTTTTTTTTCGAATATATATATATTTCGGCCTGACTGGCGCAAATTCTTCCATGTGGTGAACACACCTTGGTACACACCCTCGCGATATTCTCTCTACATGCCACTCGGAAATCTCGTCTCTATCGCGCGCCCCGGCGAACGTTCCGTTTTCATCCGTCGATTTTCCACTCTCCTTTCATCATTCGAGACAATTAAATGAGATGCACACACATGCAGACATCTACAATTGATTATTTCACTCTTTATCGAAATTATTTTGGAAACAGTTTTGGTGTTTTTCGATTTTGAATTTCTAATTTCGATTTGATTTAAATTATGGTGATAATTGGCTTAATTAATTTTTATTCCCGTTGTGCAGCCTTGAATTTTTTTTTTCTACGTTTTAATGAATCATAAAAATATTATGAGATTTAAAACAGGAAGATTAAGATTGTCTGATCATGCAAAAATGATTTCAGAGAATATACATTCGGTGAAACATTTTTTTTCATATATTTGGAATAACTCAGAAAGGATTTTTGGTCAATTGAACGAAAAATTATCAGATCAATCTCGTTTCTTTGGGAGGTAAAATTAATTTAAATAATTTTTTTTTAAAGATTTAACCCACCAAACAATTCCCTTTTTACGACACAAATTCTAAAATTCAGCTGCAACTAATTTTACTCGATTCATTATTTCTTGAACCTGATCCAGGAGAAAAGTCCTTGGATCGTCGATAAATAATTATAATTAATCGGTAAAATTAATTATTTAGCAAAAAAATGTTTAAGGGGATTGAAACGCTAAAATTGAAACTGTGCTCAATTTCAGAAATCTTCTATCTCAAGATCCGTTCATTTATCCCAATTCATTTTCATGATATCAGCTGTTTTACGTCAATTTTTGCCCATTGCTATTTTCCTAAATTCTATCCAAGAATACTTTGCATTTGTTTGTTTACTTCCAGTCATCCTAAACTCATTTTCTTCTTCGAAAAATCACAATTAAATTTGTACCCTCGGATAAACCGATTGGTGTAATTTTTTATTGACAATCTGATAAAAATTAACGTGGTGAAAAATCTACCGACAGAGGAAAGTTCGAATGATAAATCGCTCCATAAATCATTAAATTTGATCAAAAATTACTCCTGGATAAACATAAAAGATAAAAAAAAGGGTTGTTCCTAGATTATCAGAAACGCCTCATTAGAATTCGTCTTGAAACAGTCGATATTTAAACAAAATTTATAACAATTAATATTTTGCATTATCAAAGTTATCAAAGATTTTATCAAAGTTGCAAAACTGTAGATTAATTCATGAACATTTGTAAAAACGATTTTCAAACTTTAAAACTGATTTGACTGCTAAAAAATGCTCAAATCTTCTTAGTAAAGCAACAATAATTTTGTTTAAGACGAATGAATCTTGTTTTCTTTCCATAAGCTTGAAAATTCATAATTTATCGTCACTGCTGAGGCAAAAAAGAATTTACATATTAGGAATACATTGAAATAACGATTAATAAATCGAAACGATATTTCCGGGACCTTCGCTAAGTCCGAGGGGAGGGATTGGATGATGAAAATCCGACGCGTCTCGACAGTGATCAATGACGTGTAATTTTTTTTTTTATCGACATCGCACACAAACGCACGGGAGAGATCGTTTAACGACGACGCTAACGAATACCTTTGTACGCTCAAGGCGTTTCGATGTGTGTGTACATTGAGCGAGAAACACCAAATTTGATATCGTTCGAGGCGAAAGAACAAGATCGCGGTAAAGAGGAGCGGAGACACGCGTCGAGAAATCGACAGAAGGACGCGTGTTCTCGCCAATGAAAAACAAAATCGAGATCGGTCTCGTGACAAACAAGGACGAATATCCAAGAAGCCACTTCTGAGAGATCACAACTTTCAGCCTATAACCCACACGCTCTTTTTTCCTCCGTTCCAATTTTTGTTCATAATACTGTCATCGGACATCTCGTGATATCTTGTACACACGTGTCAATTCTGTCAATCCATTTAAATAACATTTTAGCCACTGATTTTTTATTGAAACATTACTAATCATATTTCAGCAATTTCGTGGATTCCATTTTTAAAAAAATCTCGAAGACTCAAGTAAATTCCAACGTTATTTCATTCAACCTCTCACTCGAGACAGTAAAATGATCAAGATTTTCCGCTATAAATTTTATTTATTTTATTCTTAATAATATTATTGTTTTATTTTATTTCATATTTTATTATTCGATAGGGCGGATTTAAATAAATGTTGAATTTTTTTTAAGGATAGAGGAAAGCGCAAATATCGATTCTTAATTAACATTAACAATTTTTACATGACTCAAGTAAATTCCATCGTGAATTCATCGTTACTTCATTCAATCTTTCTCTTGAGACAGTAAAATGATCAAGATTGTCCGCTATGAATTTTATTTATTTTATTTTTAATCATATTATTATTTGATTTTATTTCTAATTTCATAATTTGGTAGGACGTATTTAAATAAATGTTGGGAAATTTTTAAAGATAGTAGAAGACAGCGGAAATATCGATTTTTAATTAACATTAACAATTTTTACATGACTCAAGTAAATTCCATCGTAAATTCATCGTTGCTTCATTCAATCTCTTACTTGAAACGGTAAAATGATCGAGATTATCCGCTATAAATTTTATTTATTTTATTTTTAATCATATTATTATTTTATTTTATTTCTAATTTTATCATTCGATAGGATGGATTTTAATTAATGTTGGGAAATTTTTAAGGATAGTAGAAGAGAGCGCAAATATCGATTTTTAGTCAACATTGACAATTTTTACATGACTCAAGTGAATTTCATCGTGAATTCATCGTTACTTCATTCAACTCTCACTTAACAGTAAAATGATCAAGATTCAAAAAATTTGGCAAAAACAAATATTGAGGTTCACATTTTATTTATTTTATTTTTAATATTATTATTTCATTTTATCTTAAACTTTATTATTGGGTCGGGTGAATTTAAACAAATGTTGGAAAATTTTGAAGAATAGTGGAAGACAGTGCAAGAATTGATTATTAATGAAATATTTCAATATTCCTCAAGTATATTTTATATATATTTTATTTTTTACAATTTTCACAAGACTCAAAAAAAATTCCATCATTACTTCATTTAACTCTCACTTGAAACAATAAAATGATCAAGATTGTGTGCTCTAAAATTTGGCAAAAATAAATTTTAGTGAACGAATCTTATTTATTTCATTTTTAATAATATTATTATTATTATGATTCTTGCCTATTAAAAATACAAAAATTTACCAACTGGCAAATATACTCGTTGCCTCACAACCAATCGAATTCATTTTAACGGGGTGTTTCTTTTATTACACTGGAATGACGAATTTTACAGCCACAAATATAATGGCGAACGAGCGGAGAAGAGGGACCCGCTAAATTACACGGAGGGAGACCATTTGGGACCTCTCTCGATTTTCCACAGTGCACAGGTGTTTTTTAATTGAGCATCTGGCTCAACAATTTTTTTCATCTTTTTTAAGCTTGAACCATTAACCAATTAAGCGATTGATTGCGGGTATATCGTCCTTATATATATATATAAGCAGGAACGATAATTTCTACACACAATCAAACAAAACCCGTTGTTAAGCGCATATATATTATACGTTTTACCGGGCAGAAACGATTTTGTGTTCCACCGCGGTGTTAAATTTCTTGTTCTTTCATTTTTTGCTTCTTTTCTCGACCACCCCCTCTGTAATACCAATCTTTTTTTATTCTTCCTCTCGAACTCTCTCCTGTTCTCTCTCTCTCTTTTCCATGACTATATATCCTACGCCATGTGCTTCTACTCTCGACCGCTGAGCCATTATCCAATTACTCGTATTTACCACTATGGCGCGGGCATTTTATAAGGCCCCGCCGAATCAAAAGGCCCGCGCGCGCGCGCGCGCGATCGCCTCTGATCGATCCGCGGCTGCCGAGCTTTTACTCCGGAGGAAGATAGCCCTTAATTGATTTTTTCCCCTCGACTTTGATGGACGTTCTAATTGACAGTTACGAGCTCGCACCTTTGGCTATTTACCACTTTTTTTCTCACTTATCTCTCATCTTATATATATATATATATATATATATATATATTTATATGCGTGTGTATTACATATGGTAGGGCTTCACATTTGGACATTGAGATAAGGTGTCGCCACGAGGAAATTCTCAGAGATTTTTGCTGATTAAAAAGCCATAAAAGTAGGTAAATCGAGTTTCCACCTCGCTTCCGCATTCTTTTTCATCGCTCGCAAAACCTCATTTTGGAGAAAGTTGATTAATTTTGATTTTTACATTCAGGAAGATTTTTAAAAAAATTGAAAAGCGAAGAAAGAATGCTCGAGCTTGATTTTTCATCTCGTTGTCCTGATGAAAGGTGAAATTTTATATTCTTGATCAATTATCAGGTCATTGTTTTGAAAAATTTCGAACAATGGCATCGAAAATTCGATATTCATTAGGGATACAATAAAATACACTACCGGCGAAAAGTTTTCGGACAAAACTTCAAAAAAAGTCTGGAACGTTTTTTTGTGCCATTTTGCCGGAAGTCAACGTAGACTAATTTAACAAGCGGCATGTTAAAATGGAAGAATGCGGCTTTCTTTTCTGATTTTTGAATTATTTTTACAAATTGATTTTAGATTTGAACTCTATTTTGAAAACAGCTGTTTTTCGCGTTCTTCTCCTCGCTTCAGGTGCAACCACCTTCCAGAGGAAATTTTTTAAATACATTTTTACGATTGGATTCATAAAGGGGAAAGTTTGAGCTTCAGGTTCCTTTTTTTTTAAACTTTCAGCGATTCTTTTTTCTAAAGTTATACTGTTTTTTCTGAAGAAAGAGGAAATTTGAAAAATCCCGTATAACCCGAAAACAAAGAGGATTCATGAAAAACTTCAAGAGAGCAAAAAGTTGCGTTTGTTTTTGTTGAGTTCAGAGGAATTTTTTCAAATTTTTTTTCAAAAATTTTGTTTTCTCATTTTCTGGGTCGGAGCTCGGATCATTCAATTACCACAACTCGAGAACTATGGGATTTTTTATAAAATTTCAAGAGGGAGAAATATTTTATTTTACCATTTTCAACACATTGAAATTTTTTTAGCATAGGCAGCAAGTAATGTGCAAATTTCCTTTCGGCATTATTATTATTATTATTATTATTATTATTATTATTATTATTATTATTATTATTATTATTATTATTATTATTATTTGCAAAGTTTCTTACATTAATTAATTGAATGTTATTAGGGTAACAAAATAAAATAACTTTATTATAAATAAATTTGCAGGGCTCATTTTTTAAAAAATAAAAAATGCACAAAACTTTAATATCTAAATAAATTTGAGCTAAATTCAAAATCGAATAACCTCAGTCATTCTATAAAATGGTCAAAAAATTGCAGAAAAAATTTCACGGAAATAATGCTTCTTTTCTGAGGAAGCAAAACGTTTCATCGAGTAATGAAAAATGAAGATAGTAAAGTGAGGACCAAATCAAGCCACTTGGACTCACATTCTTATTTTTATTAGCTTTATTGACAGATAGAAATCACTGGTATTCCTCGTTAGAGATGCGTACTTGATCGTTCTAGGCCGACATGACACGTGTGTGTCATTTATTAGAAAGTAACCGTCCGTCCAGGCTGAAACGGCCAAGCCTAATAAGTTAACGCACACTTTTTGTTTATTTTTTCAAGCACATTCCTCCGATCTTCACTCTCACAGAGAAAGAGAGGGAGACCGGTACCGTAATTTTTTTCTATACGGGGGCGTGATAATAATTCCCAATGAAAGCGTGCAAATCTCATCAAAGTCCGATACCTCGATTAATAATATTCGATGGTTACAATAAAAATTGCACCGTCATCGTTCTCTCGTTAAGATCGGTGGTGCATCACAAGCAAAAAGTGAGGACCTTTCTTGATGGGGATTTTTTATCGGCCAAGTATTCGAGGAGCCCAAAAAAAATTTGGGACTGATTCTTTGCCCAATAACTTTACGGTAAATTAAAAAATGGGACCATCGGCCGCCTTGTCCCAAATAAATTATTTCCTTGTCGAGAAGAAATTTTAATTTTCCTCAGGGAAAAAGTTAAGAACCTTTAGGGAAAGGGGGAAGCCTTGGAAAAAAAGTTTGAGACCTTTTTGGGGTCGAAAACCTTTGGGAAAAGAGTTACAAATCCTCCCTTAGGGAAAAAATCGTCGATTACGCCGGAACAGCCCTTGTAATGTGTAAATTAACAAGCAAGAACTCGGCAAAACCTTCTTATCTCAGTCTGTCGGTTCTCTCGTTTTCTTTCGGTAAATCGACTCGAATCTCGAAGGAGAGGAACACCTCGATCATTGAGCGTTCGAGTCGCCTTTACGATAAAACAATCGATCTGATCCACGAGGAAAGGGGCCCGTTTGTGCACGTATGTCACGATAACTTGTACGTTCACGTCGTGAAGACTCGAACTGTTCATGTTGCCGGTGAACGATATCGGAAAGTACGGATTTGTCATCCCACGTACGCAGACAGAACGATATCGCCTTTTTTTCGAGGGACTTTATTCCAAGAGAGTTCGATTCATCTGGACGTGTAAATTTGCACCCTTCGTCTCAGGGAAACAAAATTATTACTGCTGGTATTCTCCAGGTGACACGTCTGTGTTGTAATTTTTTTAATTGGTCCAGATTGCTTCTTTCAGCGTGATTTTGTGAGACAAAATCTTGTTTGATATAGAAACTACAAGTTTTTTTTATTATTTTGAAATTTTCAAAAAGTCGAAACCTTGAAGCAATTCTTTTCAAATTCAATATTCATCATATATTTATGATACTTGCATGAAAATCTTGAAAAAAAATTACACGAAAAAAGTCTTCTCTATGAGGAAGCAAAACTTCTAAAGCAGACTTTTAAAGCACAATACAATAATGTAATTACAATAAAATTAATTGGGTAGGAATTCTTAATGTACTTTAAAAGTCTGCTTTAGAAGTTTTGCTTCCTCATAACGAAGGTTTTTTTCGTGAAATTTGTTTTTCAAGATTTTTATGTAAGTATAATCAATATATATGGCATTCCACGACATTCCGATTAAAATCTTGCCTTGACGATTTCAATTTTCCTCTAAATTTTTTATATAAAAAAACACATCGAGACAAAATTTTCCAAATTTTTTCATAATTTTTTGGTCACGCGTTTTTTGGATTTTTTTTTTTTTAAAGGGACCACTTTGTAAAATCTTAAAAAAATCAGAATAATCTAATAAAATATAACAAATTTTTTGGGTGTTGTTCCAAAACGGAGATTTTAATACTCTATGAGTAAAATGTAAAACATTGCAAAAAACAATTTTACTCATAGAGTATTAAAATATCCATTTTAGAACATAGCCAAAAAAATTTTATTATATTTTATTAGATTATTCTGCATTTTTTCAGATTTTACAAAAAAAAAACCAAAAAACGCGTGGCTACAAAATTCTGAAAAAATTTGGGAAATTTTTTTTCGATGTGTTTTTTTATATAAAAGGCAAGATTTTGATTGGAATGTCGTGGAATGCCTCGCATATATAATCAATATTGAATTTGAAAAGAATTGCTTTTTTGAAAATTTTGAAATTTTCAAAAAATACTTGTTGATCCTCAAACATTCGTAATTTTGCAGTTATCAAACTCAAATTGTTATTAAATTTGGGGAGGGCTAATTGTGGGGGTCGAATTCAATAAAATTCAGCTGATAAAAATTGCTTCCTCATAAAGGAAGCTTTGTTTTGGTGTAATTTTTCTTTCAGGATCTTTACGCCAGTATAATTTCAAAAAATGAATATTGAATTTGAAAATAATTGCTTCAGGGATTCAATTTTGGAAAATTTTTATATAAAAAAAAATACTTGTAAATGTAAATGTTGTGTAAATGTAAATGTTCTTAATTTTGCAGTTATCGAGCTCAATTTTTTTGCAAAAATGTACCGCATGACTGTAATTAAATTTGATAAGATTTACTTGAGGCTTCTGAAGTTAATAAAATTGAAAATTTGCAAAAAGTAATTAAACAAATCCTGAAAGCTGCTCAAAGCTTCCTGATTTATTGCTCCTTTTCATTCTTCACAAAGGACTTCCGGTTTGGTAAATAATGAAAAAAATGGTACGATTTTTGAAAAGAAATTTTCCGATCCATAAATTTTCACAATTTATGATAAGTTATTGATTCAAAGGCACTTTCGAAGGAATTACATAACTGAAAAATCGACTGAATAGACCGATATTTGTTCTATTTATACACGGTCGTTGTGAAGGAAAGGATAGGCGTGTCTCGGTGAATATACGGCCCATGAAGTGAGCCTTAAGTTGATTTCGATTAATAAGTGTCCGACGTCCATAACATATATACATATCTATATATCTATGTGTGTGTACGGTACTTATGGCATACATGTAGGGAGCGTATAACGGCTTCAAGGACGCTCAACTCTCCCCAGGAAACTGCTAACCGACATCCGCGAGGACACTCTCGATGTATCGGCAAAGAGGCAATTCTGCGTGCGTCTCTGACGTTGCTCTCTGCGTTGGCTCACAAAAACCAGTTGTAGACGGGTCCGGATTAAGGAGGGAAAATAAAAAGCGAGAGGACAGAGTAAAAAGGAGAAAAAGAACGAGGGCGAAAAAGAGGGAACGAGGGAGACACTCGGTATATAGTTGCGATTGTGGAAAAACGAGAGAACGACGAATGAAAGGCGTGAGCGTTAAAAGATACGAAGCCGAAGACGCGGAGAAGAGAAACGTCCCGCGAAGGAGAAAGAGATTCGCGCAAAGATTCGACCCACAGAGAAGATAAAGCGCAAATAAATAAAGACAGGGATGTATCGTATCGTTCATGTAAATCGTGAAAAATCGATACCGAAAAACATTGATTGTGTCACCGATTAGTCCGCTTGAAAAGTTCTTTCCGCCGGAAAAAAAAATCGAACTGACGAAGGACCGAAGTTAATCGCGTTTTGTCCAAATATTTTGGCCAAAATTGAATCTGTTTACTAAAATGACTGGAATTTAGATAAAATTTCGGCTCCGCTCATAGCTAATTCTCTTCGTTGGAGCTTCAAAATGTCGCTTTGTTCATCCGATTCCGACTATTTTTCGATTTTTGGCAGATTTTTAAAGTTCGACCATCGATTTTCTATAAAAATGTAGGCATCGAGGGGGACAAAAAACTCTGATAGGGTTTTTTTCTCCGCTTCATAATTAATAAGTTATGCTGAGCCGAAATCGAAACATACAAGCACACAAATCTCGAGCTTCATTCTCGAAATCTAGCTTTTTGAATTCCCTCGTCCCCGGATACCCAGGTGGGAAATCAAAAGGCTGACGATGGAAACAAGCTTGTGCGAGCCTTGTTTCACCGAGCTTGAGTGAGACAGACCTGGGCCAGGTTTCATTGCACCGTTTAGAGCAGCCTGAAACCAAGACTGGCTGCTTAGCCTAAACTCAGGGCTATTTCAGGCTTTATTCAGCCGGTGCATTTTAAGGCTAAAAAATCAAGGCCGGATGCAGGCTTGTTTCAGGTTGTGATGAAATAAAATAATTAGCCTCAAAATTCACCGGCTGAATAAAGCTTTAAATAAACCTGATTTTAGGCTAAGCAGCCAGTCTTCGTTCCAGGTTGCTCTAAACGATGCAATGAAACCTGACCCAGGTCTGTCTCACTCGGGCTCGGCGAAACAAGGCTCGCACAAGCTTGTTTCCATCGTTAGCCTTTTAGCTGAGTTTACAATAATATTTTTTCTGTATTTTTATGAAAAAAAAAATTAGCAATAAATAAGAGAATATTTTGAAATTGTGTATCTGAATAATATCTTTCAAAGAATAAGATAATTGAAAGAAAATTTATTACATATATTCAATATGATATACATACACATTCATATACATAAATTAAAAATATGTTATAAATAATACAAATACATAAATGGTAATAATAACAATATAAATTAATTAATAATATTTATTATTATTATTATCATTATTCATCTGATTCAATATTTGAATTTTTTAAATTAAGTTAAAAGACAAGTTAAACCAAAAAATGGCCTTCGGGTAATGAAAATAAATTCTTAATACTATTTCGGTACGTATTTATTTCTCGGCCTGGGTTCTATAAATATGATATTTACATCAGTACATCAAAAGACTCGATAAGTAGGTAGATTTCAAATCCCAGTCTGGTCTCGTACGTATTCTAGAGTCCGCGAATATGCAAGAAAACTAAATCAGTCGGAAAAATCCATGAATTTTCAAATTATCAATTTTTTAATAAATTTAATTCATGTTGAACTTGTAGATACGCGTAAAACGAGGGTCGCGGGTTCAAACCCCACTGGGAGCAAAATTTTTTTGTTTCTTAAATTTTTTTTTTTCGTCACTTGACTCTTATAAACTCTTAATTATGAATATGGAACTGATTTTCATCGTAGCAACTGATAAATATATGGAAAAAATAAATAATTCTGCACGGGTCATAAATGCTCGTGAAGGCTTCATTAAGGCTCGTTTCAGGCTTAGTACAGACTTTTCTACCAGTCTTTGGTCAAGCCTGTGTGCAAGAGCCTGAAACCGCGTTATCATTCAAAGGTTTTCCTAGGCTCAAAATCAGGCTGGTGCTCAGCCTGAATTAAAAAATGTGAGCCTTGTTTCAGGGCTTGGCGAGCCCTTTTTTCATCGTCAATTCCTACCTGGGTAAGATTGGACGAAAATGACGAAGAATATAATGGGAATAATGATTGAGGATGAATTTGACGCGGCGTCCTCCGGCCTTACACGAGCTTTTGCCGTTCAAACTAGAAAAACACCCGTAGGAGCTCCCAAAAAAATTATTATCAGGAGAACTAATGGCGAACGTCCAGTAGCGATAAGATTCAGTCTCCGCGGCAAACAAGTATAGCGCGTAGAAAAGAAAAAGGATATCGCGTCGTTTGAAAGCAAACGACAAAAGAGAGTGTTCGCCGTTTATAATCGTGGCTTCCCCTTGCTCGAAACCGCGTGAAACGCACAATGCGAGATGATTTAAGAGGATGTTTCGTCGCTCGCGACTCCATCTGTCTTACGCATGAATGCCTTGAGCATAATAATATATACATAAAGCAATAAAGTATCGCTATCGCGCGCCCGGATTACAATAAAGAAGTTGCGAAATACGCGAATCTCTCGTTGTACATCCGTGCTTCTTTTTCTTCGTCCTGCGAATCACTGGAACGTTTATCATTTTGGAAAAAGAGCGTTGCAGTATTGTCGCGAATACGGGAATTGCAAATCGTTCATCTTACCGAGATGCGAGCTTGTTATTGACCAAGAAAGAAAGGGAGGAGGCGAGATCTCCAAAAGTGAAAGAAAACCGTCGTATTTCCTTTGGCTGAGGCAATCCTTGGTCTTCTGGACTTCTCCGGTCGAGAATCCTGGCTTTTTCGTACATTTTTTTCATACGTACATCTCTCTTTCTTTCTCTCCAGTATCCGTTGAAGAAAAATTGCACGCTCGTTAACGCGATCGTTCCGTTATGCTCCAATGGATTTTGAGCCACGATCTCGTGTCTTGCACTCTCGCTGAAAGGAGAAGACAGTGAACTTCGACGTTCCGGGTATTAGACCAGTATATTACGATCGTTGTACACAGATACCAGCGAGATTCTTCGGCTTTGTACCATTTCCCGATTGTGTTTCTCACATTGTTCCAATGAAAAATGAGCGCCCTCTCTCTCGTGAAAGCTAAATTGAAAGAAAAAATAATGAAAATATATTCTCACTGAATGAAAAATTCTAAAATGACGATTTAACAATTTTGAGATTTTTCCATTATTCAAAATGAAAGTTATTCCGTTGGAAGAAAGTATTCGGAAGTAAGAAATAATTGAGAGACTCCAATTTAAACATTGCTTCCTCATTTTGATTGGCTATTTGCGAATCTTTCCTCTTTGTTTCTGGTGAAAAAATGGAAATTCACCGGAAGCAGAGATTCTTCCGACAAACGGATTTTTTTTTAAATATCGAAAAAGAGAAAATATTCCAAGGCTCTGATTTGACTTTGAGACACTCTAATTTGTACATCGCTTCCTTATTTTCATCGGCTGTTTTCGAATCTTTTCCCTTGATTCCCCGTAAAAAAAGTAACTTCATGTAAAGCAGAGATTCTTCCTGTAAATAGACTTAAAGCAAATGCTGAACAAGAGAAAATATGCCAAGTCTCTAATTTGACTTTAAAAGACTCTAACTTGTAAATTTCCTCCTGATTTTTATCGGCTATTTGCGAATCTTTTCTCTTTATTTCCCGGAAAAAAATAAACTTCGTGTAAAGCAGAGATTCTTCCAGCAAATAGGCCTAAAAAAATGCTAAACAAGAGAAAGTAAGCCACGTCTTTAATTTGACTTTGAGGGACTCTAATTTGTACATTTCTTCCTCATTTTTGACGGTTATTTGCGGATCTTTTCTCATTACTCCTCCGAAAAAAGGAACTTCATGTGAAGCGGAGATTCTTCCTGTAAATAGACTTAAAAAAAGCTGAACAAGAGAAAATATGCCAAGTTTCTAATTTGCGTTCGAGAGACTCTAATTTGTACATTTCTTCTTCATTTTCATCGGCTACTTGCAAATCTTTTTGCTTTATTCCCCGAAAAAAAGGAATTTCATGTAAATCGGAGATTCTTCCTGCAAATAGACTTTAAAAAAATGATGAACAAGAGAAAATATGCCAAGTCTCTAATTTGTCTATGAGAGACTCCAATTTGTTCATTTCTTCCTCATTTTCATCGGCTATTTGCAAATCTTTTTGCTTCATTCCCCGCAAAAAAGGAACTTCATGTGAAGCAGAGATTCTTCCTGTAAATAGACTTTAAAAAAATGCTGAACAAAAGAAAATATGCCAAGTCTCTAATTTGACTTTGAGAGACTTTAACTTGTACATTTCTACCTTATTTTCATCGGGTATTTGTCGATCTTTCCTCTTTGTTTTCGGCAAAAGAAGTAAATTTACACGAAGCAAAGATTCTTCCAGCAAATAGCTTCTCAAAAAATGCCAAACAAGAGAAAATATCCCAACTCTTCTGGAATATAAATGGAAGTGTACCAGAGATAATGGCAATGGCGATCAGACAGTTCAAATACGATCCGCAAATTCTCAAATTGGTATCTCGAAAATCACCTCTTTGTGAGAGCTTTTCACGGGCATTTTCTTCGGCCAGTGGCTTCGAAATCCGACTAGAAAGTGGCTGATAAAATTTATCCAACGTATTGTGCGTAACTTTGAAAAAAAAGCATTGATATATCGGTGGAGAATAAATGGCTCTGGTATGCTGCAAAAGCATCGACAGCTCGTTCGCCCGCATGCCCACAACCGATTATTCGTAATTTTTCGATCTAGATTTTTCAGTATTTATGACCGATCGTAAAATGGTCTCCGCTGTAAACCAACGCGATGGCGTTCATCGCCTCGTTCATTTGACCGTAAAAAAAAATATACCTCGTCCGGGGAGTGTGTATTTCCGTTGGTATTTGTACTGCGGTGTACCATGATGCATTATCGATATATATTTATTACCTCGGCAAACACTCCACAGCCTCGTGCGTCCAAAACTTTTTCTCGATGAGTAATTAAAATAAATTATTGTCAGCGCGAAAAGCGCGACCAAGTGTTCCATTACTCGTGTAGTTTAATCTTGGTTTCCCCCTTTTTTTTCTTTTCATGCTTCACACTGTCAATTTGTCGATTTGCACGACACCGCGAGTGTCGTTAATAGAATTCTCGTAAAAAAGGAATGAACTCTGAAGAATCCTGATCGATTTCTCAACATCAATCACTGATTTAATTTTTTGACATCGACGAATTTTACGACCCTTGTTCATCAAAAACGATAGACGATTGATTGAGAGTAATTTTGGAACAAAATAGTTCTAGAGAATAGATTCTAGAAAAATATAACTTTCTCTGAATGATCGCTCTGAAATAATTGTTCAATTGTTTAATAATTGTCTATCCTCTCTAATTTAATTTTATGAAATCGAGAATAATGACACTCAACGAAAATAGGTCGAATAATAAATTTGCAGAAAACAAGCAGAATCCATCCACATTCTATCCTGTAATTTGTCGAGCACTTTCTGGCTCAAAAAGTAAATGCATCTGAAAAAAAAACACAATTTTTAGCGTGTTATGATCGTTGCGATTCCGAGAGAGAATTTGACATCCGGTTTTGTTTTTAATTTATTTCTCAAGAAACGTTCTACAGAAACGTGAGACAGTCCTCTATTTTGATTCTTGACTTTTCGTAGCCGAAATGAGATATTTTGCTTCGAATCCATCGTGGAAGATTATTCTCTCTGTTCATTGAGCAGGAAAAAATGGTTCGTGGCAAAAAATCGAGAATTCGATTCACTTCCGGAAAACACGTTTTCACACCCTTCTCAAAACCGCGCGATAATTAGTCGACTATAGTAGCGGATATATACTGCGCCACAAGAGAGATCGTATAGATCACCGACAGTGATCAATGATCTCGAAAGCGAAGGATAACTTTTTTTTCTCTCTGTGCAACTCGCTGTACTACTTTTTTTGCGCCTTATCCTCATCTGTTTCCCTTGTCTTTGTCTTCCTCAGAGACTTTATACCGAACGAAGGATTCTACATTTTTCTCAAAGCTTTTCCGTGTTTCTTGTGACAATTTGAATCCCAGCGAGTCCTCGTTCGGCCTTCGATAGCCACGTGTCTCTAGTCTATTTTCTACTACGGTCCATTACATAAAATGATATAAATTATTTTACGGAAACGTTAAATATGTTTGTAAAAATGTTCCTGGTAAATTTTAAAATAAAGGGAAAAATTTGAAGGGCACGAAGATGTGCGACGACGTCTTAATTAATTAATAATTTTTATTAATATTCTTTAGTAATCAATAGTCTTGATGAATTTAATTAATCTGAGAAGTTCATACAGTAATTAAAAAAACAATTATTGTTCCCCAGGATAAATGTAGAATCTTCAACTATGTCATTACAATTTATTTATTCATTTATTTATTCAAGAAAATAATTATTTTTAATTTTATTAATGTTGAAATGCACTTTTCTTAATTATTTATTATAAGTCGGTATATTTTGGGGTTTAATACCCGTATAATGTTGACTTCTCGTTGCTTTGCAGATCCTAATTCAGATTTAATTCGATATAAGTACCGGACAAAAAACAAGACTTGCGTGAGAATCACACACATCTTCATGCCGGTTTGTACATTAAAAATTATTGCGTCGTCGTCATCTTCGTGCATGATATTTCCGGAGAAACGAAGAAATATCAGAGCGAGGTTTGCTCGCACATGATATAAGAGTAAAGTCCCACGAGTCCCAAATACGTCCCATTATATATGTAATTTTGTATTTATATATCTGAGTTTCCATAAACGCAAACACGAAATTACCGCTGTTCTCACAACTAGAGGCTGGAAATATTGGACTTTTTTGCACTTGTTTCTTAGATTTCTTGTCGATTCTTCGTACTCCGTCATTTAAATATATCGTCCATTGACTTAAATTTGCTTTTGCGCAATACAGAGATATACCATCGATATTATAAATCGGTATAAATCTAGATCTATGCATTTTATTCGAGATCTACGAGATTTAAGTAATAAATAATTGTATGCCAACAAAATAACTAATTAATTGATCAATTAATCAAAAATTCTAGTTAATAAAAAAATGAGGCCCATTGAGGAATATTTTCGTTTAACTAATCTGTAGGAAAAAAATGTCCAAAATTATCTCCTGAAGGGAAAAATGCTTTTTCAATATGGCGGATCAAAATATGATTTTTTCGATCGATATGTAGTGAAACTACAGTTTTACAACTAAACCTGTACGGGTGTAAAAATATTTAAACTTTTAATTTTATGTTTTTACTATTTCTACAATCCAAGGATTATTTCATACACACGTATGGACAAAAGCGATTCCCCTACTCAGGTAAAATGATCCCCATATGGGGTAAAATGATCCCCAAGTACCTGGTATCAAATCCCACTAAATTAACGTATCATTACATCATTTTATAACAAAAAATAGTCTCAGATGAAGCTAGTAAATTCGATAAAATCAACAGGGATCACTTTACCTACGGCAATCATTTTGGATACCTTTCCTTTAATAATACTTAAGGGGTTAAGGCAAAAAAAGGATTAAAAAAGTTCATATTTCGTGTTCTTTTTAAGCGAAACCATAAAATAAATCGGATTTACAAAAAAGGTGTTTTATTATGCATCTAATTGACAATACAGAATTGTTTGTTCGCGGCGATATTCGTCAAAATGGCGACTGTGCAGCATTTTTCCAATGATGCCTTTAATTCTGGAAGGCCGCACAAATAACTTCTATAATTTTTGAGTTACGATGAGGCACCAACATTTTTTCGATTATACACAAGAGTACCTATAGAAGTACGTAGGATTTTTTTGATATGTGGTTTTTTGTAAAGATGGCGCGGTTCGGAATCAAACAGTATAAGATTCTATGAGAAAATCGTCAGTAAATTGCTTATAAACAAAGAAATATGCAATATATCGAAAAAATCCTACGTAAAGCCCTAGAGAACGTAATTATAAATGTACAGTACGGTCAACTTGAAAAATGCAGTTTTGAGTTGAACGTGTTTTAAGGATGTTGAGTCCCTTTGAAATCTTTTAATGTTAATTCTTCAATAAATAGCTCCTTAATCGTCGTGAAATTTTTACACGACCTTCTGAATACTTCATGTAAAAACATATTAAACTTTTAGAATTCTATCATCATTACTTCAACCAAGGGTTGAAATGAAAAATGATGAGAAAATAACTCTGAAAATTTGGTATGTTTTTGTATGAAGTATTTAAGAGGTCGTGTAAAAATTCCACGACGATTAGGAAGCTCGTTATTAAAATATTAACATTTTGTTAAGAACAATTTTTTAAACAAATAAAAAAATATATTTATCAATAAACTTCATTTTGTTTCCGTTGCTTCCAATATAGTGTAGATATTCAAAAATTGAGACGTCAAAAAAAAAAACTTATCGCAAAGTTATATCAGTTCCCATAAGACTACATTTAATTTAATTTAATTTGTTAATGTTAATTGTTCGATAACGAGCTTCCTAATCGTCGTGAAATTTTTACACGACCTCCTAAATAATTCATCCGAAAACATGCCAAATTTTCAGAATTGTCTCATCATTTGCGATATGGGACTAAACATCCTTAAGTTTGTAGAAAGCCCGCTGCGGATGAAGAGGAGTTGCACTAAAATACGAAAATCGAGTATTTAGGGATTTTTCACGGACATAACCTTTTGGAATACATACATACTAAGCTACTTGTTTAACCAACACTAAAAATCGATTTTTTCAAAATCCTAGTGTGGTCTAACCCCTTAACTCTCGAGAAGAGTTTGCAGAAAAAAAAATATTCTGCGGTACATCTGAAACGAACCTGGAAAAAAAATGTGTATCGTGTAGTGTCCTGTATCAAGGATGACCGAGTCCTACCCTTAGTCTTCCTGCTTAGCAAAGTGGATTTACAGGCGGTTCATGAGGAATGCATATATCGACGCCAATATCGAGGGGCTATCATCGACATAATAAATCGTTATAAATCGAGATCCACGGATGGGTGGTACACGAGCGGTACTTGTACGTAGAGCAAACGACATGCGAGAGCGGTTTGCGCCATCACCGACTTATTATAAGGTTGAAGGGAGGACATACATTGCGCATGCGCAATATACATCCACACACACATAAATTCGATATGAATATAGTTGAGTTTTATAAGCTCTCAACGACTTCGGCTCATAGGGTCGATTCATGGGTGGTCCCCAATGCTAATAACGATCGTATAAACTATAAAATCGCATACAGATATCCCCGAGTTATTCTGCGACGTATAGAGGATACATTCTCCGTCTCGGCGCGAAGAAATACTCATGAATCTGCAAAATAAAAAAAGTAGGAAGAAAACTATAAACTTATTCATCCGACTTTTGTACGGCGAAGCAGCGATCGATTCTCGAAATGCATAGCAATAAGTATTGGAATTCCATAAATTCCTCAACGTACGACATTCTCGTCAATCTACGTTCCAACGCTATCGCGAGAAATTGACATTTTTTAAAATCCTCACAAACGCGTTGAATCATCAATTTTTTCCTCGCTCTCTCCGCTTAAAATCCTTCGCACATATTTCTTTGCACCGGTTTCGATCGCATAATCTCTCATTATTATAAACACACCCCTCGGTACGAGAGCAACGCGATAAAATGTGCGGCGTTTCGCAGATTCCGCGTTTCACCGAAATATTCCGTTACCAACTTTATTAGAAAAATGAGGATAATATAAAGCGGAGTGAACGAGGTTTCGGCGCAACAGGGAAGTCGTTTGAGCATGAAAGAAGGAATCTGTCTTATTCTCTCTCTCTCTCTCTCTCTCTTTCTCTTTCTCTCTTGAGATACTTATCTCTTCGTAGCTGTAAAAAGTTGCGCACGGGAAAAAAAATCAAGAGAGAGAGAGAGAGTGACTTCGAGATTGCGATAGTTGCTAGAATCTTTGGACTATTAAAAAAATCTAGTATACACACTAAAATCGGTAAGCCGAGATCCGTTTTGTTGCGCGAGAAGCCCGAAGGATTGCGAATAATATAAGAGAGTCTCATGCTGTAAATTCCATACACTAAATATATATATATATATATATATATATATATGTGTCATTCCATGTCAAATCGACCAATAGTTGGAATCGACTCCTTTCAATTCCGATGAAATGTTGTCAGAAGTTTTCTTTCATCATAAAACGAAGTTCTACCGACGGAAAAAAATTAAAAAATTTGTTTTCGAAAGTTATGCAAAATTCTAACTCTCACCATTTTTTAAATTTTTGAAGATTATTTTTTAAACATCTCGAAAACTATTGTAGTTACGAAAAAATCGTTCTGGGTGCGTCTTAAAGAGTATACTTGAGGCTACGAAAAAAAATATATTCCGAAAATGAAATTTTGAAAAATGATGAATTTGGAAAATGTTGAATTTTTAAAAATCGTGAGAATGCACGATCAACATTAAATTTTTGGTTCCATTTTTTTAAAATAATACCTTTACCGAACTTAAAAGATCTTGAAATTTTCAGAAAGGTGTTCTGTGTTTTAAATATGAATTTTTGAATTTTGGTAAAAAAACATTTTTTTACCTCCAAGTTGAGTAAAGTTGAGCAATCATGTAATTTTTACTGTTTAGATTTAAAAAATTACTTGATTGCTCAACTTTACTTAACCTAGGGGTAAACAAAATTTTGTTTACCAACACTCAAAAATTCATATTTTTGAAAAAAAAGAACACCTTTCTGAATATTTCAGGATCTTTCGAGATCAGTACAAGGTATAATATATAAAATAGGTATAATAAACAAAAATTTCAACATTTCACAATTATAGGTATAATAAACAAAGATTTCATGTTAATCGTGGATTTTCACGATTTGTAAAAATTCAAAATTCTCCAAGTTCATCATTTTTCAAAATTTTTTTGCTGAATATATTTTTTCGTAGCCCCAAGTATACTCTTTAAGATGGATCCAGAACGATTTTTTTGTAACTATAATAGTTTTCGAGATATTTAAAAAACAAACTTGAAAAATTGAAGAAATGGTTTGATTTTGAATTTTCGAAAATAAAAATTTAATATTCTTCCTTTAGTAGAACTTCGTTTTATGATAAAAGAAAACTTCCGACCAAATTTCATGCAAATTGAGGGGGGTCGATTCCAACTATTGGTCGATTTTGCATGGAATGACCCATATATATATCCATGGGCATGCAATACACGATATAGATGTATATATATATATATATATGCGTTTGCGCGCGAACGGGGTATAAGCACTCGTGAAATTGCCGCACAAATTGCTCCCGCTGAGAGCCGCGGCGAGAGAAGCCTATCCACAGCTTCTTCCGGTACTTATCGCCGTAGTTTTGCGCAACCGGGACAGTGAAAACGCAGCGCGTCGATTTTTCGACGGGAGAGACAAAGAGATCAAGAGTCTCTCTGTCTTGACTTTTATCCTCGGTTTAACTATCATCGCGTGAATTTTTCTCCGGCTAAAGGCGTGCATACGAAGAAATCGTCGATCCAACGATCCAGAGACGATTGATCCGCGCTCGGCGAGGCATTCGCGTTGCTCGCGCTGAACGCGGAATGACGTACGATCGGATTCGGTCGCGCGACCGGCCGAACAGCTTCCCTCTGTAACTCGATTAGAGCCACACGAACAGCGTCCAGCTTCGTCGGTAAACCGGGACACCAGCGAGTAACTCCGGCGCAATATCGCGTCTAACGGCCTTCCGATCGTCTCGTGGTACCACCCAAACCCAATATCTCCGCGCCGCCGTCGCCGCTGCCGGGATCTTTGAGCCGTGACGATCGGCCGAGCGCGCGCTGCTTCCCCCTCCCTCGTCCCTCTCGCCGCGTTGACTCGCCCGCGCACACCTCGACCGACCGGACGCAGCGGCGCAACTCGCTAGATCACGATCCTCCGCTGTTCTGTCCGAGCCGAGTATCGCAGCGATCGCGCGCTCGCTCTCAAACCCACGCTTTTCCATACGGATATATATATATATATTAGACTGATTCAAAAAAAGCGACAATTCTTCGTTCTTCGAAATAACATACTCAATACTTTCGGGGAGGTGAAAAAAGATGCCCGTTAAAAGCAGAGCTCTTAATATAAATGTTTAGATATGTCTCATCGACAATTTCTATTTCCCATTTAAATAACACAGGAAAAATAAATTTCAAACTTTGAAATTTTATGTCTCAGCTTCGAGTCAATGTACAAAATGAACGACACGTATCCTTGTAGAGAATTGAACGTTCTACAAAAAAGATATCTTATGATTTTTCGATAAACTCACTCCTTCAAAAGTTATTCGCGGTCTAATATATATGGGGCATTCCATACCAATTCGACCTGAGTCTGATCCTCGACCCCTCAAATCTGGTTCCCGATTTTTCCTATCATTACTCTCACTCTATCAAGCCATTACAATTTTTTTCAGATTTTTCAAAATAAATTTGAGCGCGTCATGCATTTTTGAAATTTTTTTTTGAACACCTCGATGGCCATAATCGAAAAATCTGAAAAAATTCCCAAAAATACAGTGTCAGATATAAAAAATGTTGGTGTAAAATTCATAATGTCTGGGCTTTTGCGGGAACCAGAAATCGGGATCCAGATTTTAGGGCTCGAGGGTCAGACCCAGGTCGAATTGGTATGGAATGCCCCATATGTATATTAGACTGTGAATATGGGTGAATATGGTTGGTCATTTCTTTCAAAATTAGGTTATTTATGTTAATGCAATTTAAGCTTTTGTTTCAAGAAAGGTTTTACGATATTTAGTAATAAGTTTCAACATTTTGCCGGAAACTAAAAAAAAATGAAATTTACTCTAAATTTAACTTCAACCTTAAATAACTTTTGAAGGAGTGAATTTATCGAAAAATCATAAGAGATCTTTTTTGTAGAACGTTCAATTCTATATAAGAATGCGTTGTTCATTTTGGTACATTGACTTGAAGTCGATATATAAAATGTTAAAGTTTGAAATGTTTTTTTCCTGTGTTATTTAAATGGGAAATAGAAATTTGCGATGAGACGTATCTGAATATTTATATTTACAGCTCTGCTTTTAACAGGCATCTTTTTTCACCTCCCCGGAAGTATTTAATAAGTTATTTCGAAAAACGAAAAATAGTCGTTTTTTTGGAATCAGTCTAATATATTTGTATATGTATGTATTCCAGTGACGACACGGAATGATCGAGACCACGAGAAATTAGCCAACTTGATAGAGATCGAAATTATGCAGTATGATTTTTGTCCTCGAATGAGAATCCGAGGCTCTGGTTGTAGGGTCTTTTTTTAAGAGAGTCAATGTGGCGTCCAATGAGATGACCTTTGATTGATCCGTTTGATTGATCCTCGAACACTCACACGGGAGAACCTGGAATGTGAAAGTCGATCACGACGAGAAAAAAATATGGTAAAAAAAGTATCAACAACGATAGAGATATATGGTTTAAACCGTACAAAGAAAAAAAATCGATGAACATAGCATAATATTCCGCAGGATTAATTTTTTATGGGGGTGAATTTCCTCCCATTTAAGTTTACTTGAAATGTATTCAAGCTCGCTTAAGTTTATGTACGGTATATCGATTTAAAAAAACAAGTCTCAAGGGAGTCACATGAAATTAGTTATGGATCATCGAAAAAATGGATTAAGGCAGTATTCTCATGAAAATGTAGGTCCAGAGAACTACATTTTGAGCGTTATGTCGAGCTCAATAAAAAAAAATACTCTTACCATTCTTTTTTTACCGTAGATTTATTAATATTTTGACAATAAACAAAAGAATTTCAAGAAAAAAATGAATCAATTAAGTTATAAGCTGGTGAAGTTGGGGCTAAAAAAAGGGGTATGCTGGCTCACATGATTGCAACCCTTCTAGTCATCCGATACAAAATTTAAAAAAAGATTCTTAATTAGTGAGAATTCCTTTGTAGCCCCCTCATTGAAAACGAAAAAAAAAAAAATCGCAAAATGGCGATTGTCTGAACAAAAAAGGTGTTTTTCGACTCTTTTTTTAATAGTTTTTAATTTTTTTACAACAGTAAAAAAAATAATTTTTAAACAAAAGTGGAAGGGGTGAGTTGTACATTAAAGATTGGTGAAAAGAAAAATTACAAATCGGCTGAGTAGAACGTGAGATACCATGTCAACCGAATTGAGAAAAGTCGTTTTCAGAAAAACTAAACTAAAAGTAACCTTTCGCGTCACTAAAATAGCTAAAACTTCGTAAATTATTGGAATTAAAAAATTTCCTTTCGAGTATATTTTCTCAAAGGTCTAAATTTTAAGCATATGCAGAAAAAAATTTATTTTTTCAAAATTCTAGACCAGAATGCCGCCTTGATAATAAATTTTTCTCTACTTCTCTGTTGCAGAAATACGTGAGCGAAGGTTCCACCATGAGAGACTGGAAAAGGGTGAGTTGAAATTTTTTCTTCATCCTCAAAAATTAAAAAAAAAGTCCCAATTTTTGTACCATAGTAAAAAAAAATATTCATACAAAAATGATAGGGATGATGAAGCGTTATACATTAAAGATGGGTAAAAAAATTGAAGTAAATCGGTTGAGTAGAATTTGAGATATCATGTCAGCCATCTTGAGAAAAGTAGTTTTGAGAAAAACGTCTGTCACTAAAATAGCTATAACTCTGTAAATTATTGCAATTTAAAAATATTCTTTCGAGGATATGTTCTTAAAGGTCTAAACTTGAAGAATATGCGAAAAAAAATTTTTTTTCAACATTTTAGACCAGAATACCCCCTTGAAGTTACGCTCCGACGTGACGTAGTTGCTGCATCACTAAAATAGCTGTAACTCCGTAAATTATTGTAATTCAAACATTTCCTTTCGAGGATATATTCTTAAATATCTAAACTTCGAAAATATGCCAAAAAATTTTTTTTTTTCAAAATTCTAGACCAGAATACCGCCTTAATCGTTCCAAGACACCGTCCCCTGCTTTCTCGATCAATCCCACGTTCCTTTATTCTCTTCTCCGGACATAAAAACCCAATATACGAACTCAGTCGATTTCGCGAGCACGCGGCTGATCATTATGTGGGCTCGTATCAAGGCACGCGTGTGTGCGTCCGGGCGTCTGATACAGTTCTAACAACACCCCCGGCAATGCGCTCACCGAGCGAATCGATATCTAATGTCCATTGGCAAACTTCTTCGTCTCGTCCCGGTCGTCGATAAATTTTCTCGTGTGCATGGACGCGGATTTTCCGAGTGGGTTACACGTTAAAGCGTCATTGGTGCGTGTGCTGTCACCGTCGTAGAAGCGATACAGCGATGCAAACAGGGCGCGTGGCCGGCTGGCATCAAGAGAGCATTTACTTTCACTCGCAGCAGCCGCATCGTCGCAATTGCCTCGCTACTTGTATATTATTTTTTTTTCACGAATGTGTGTGCGTGTGCGTGAGTGCCGCCCTGGAGTTGCGCCCCAGCTAACGCCTTCGCGAACTCCTCTCGCTCTCGTGCAGATTGTATATCCTGTAGACTTTTATTATTCCTCCCTTTTCTTTTTCTTTTTTTTTTCTTTTTTTTTTTTTATTATCTCCGCACCTCAAGGAAGACCCGGATCAGAGGAATTAACGGTATACCCGATCACGTCATTCTGACGTTTCCGCTCATCCTCTCCGTGCACAAATAACGGGCAGCAAAATGGAAACTGCAAAATTTTTTCAATTTTTTTGAATTTCCTTTTTTTTAAATGACAAAAGGTGTTTCAATGACAATATCCACGCGAAATAAGACAATTGCCACTTCATTCATACGCCAATAAAATAATTATTATTTTCGTATAATTCATTATAATTTAAAATAATTATTCTCTTGGAATAATATTGTTGTTGTCTCATTTTCGATTTCGTTGGGACAAACATTCGAATGATCTTTGCGCCATTAAAATAAACGCTCGAACCATTTGAAGAAACATTCGGAGAAATTCAAATAATTGTATTCTAACTGTCATAATTGTCAATAACTGCTTCGAGTGTTTGAAACTTTTTTTTCTCGTTTTGTATCTTATTGTTAGTCGTTCAATTACGAATAATTATTATTGTTGGCAAATTCGTGCGGGTGGTTTTTTTTTACCCAAAGTGTCGAGTACAGGAAATTGGTTGAACGAAATTTCCTTTTTTTCGATTTGAAATATTTGAATAACAGTCTATGAGGCTTGTTAATGTTCTTGCATAATGGATTTTCTCGCCCCCGCAAATCGGAAGTAGTTACGATTTTTACGAATCATTATTTTAGGCGTGGAAAAATGTATTTAGCTGAAAAACTCTATGAGAAAGCCATAATTATTCTGGATAACTGTTTTTACAATAAATGGGAAGAACTAATGCTGATAATAAATAAATTTAAAAAAATCAATCGTTGTTATTGGATCTCATAATTAACATCATTATATTATTGAATTGAAATTGAATGAATTAAAATAATTTTAAAAATTGATTTTTTATTTTATTCATTATCCATAAAGGAAGTATTATTTTCGTGAATTTCAGTTTTGAGTTTTTCATATTTTGAATCATTTTTGAATTTTTAATACAAGCTGAGCATCACGCTATTTTGCTATGACCTTTGTAATAACTTTTAAGGCGCAAATTTCTATTTCCCATTTAAATAGCACAGGAAAAACAAATTTCATTCTTTGAAATTTTATATCTCGGCTTCAAGTCAATGTACCAAAATTAACGACATATAATCTTAATTGTAGAGAATTAAAAGCTCTACAATAAAGATCTCTCATGATTTTTCGATAAACTCACTCCTTCGAAAGTCATTCAAGGTTAAAGTTAAATTTAGAGTAAATTTCACTTTTTTTTAAATTCCCGGCAAAATGTTGAAACTTATTACTAAATATCATAAAATCTTTCTTGAATGAAAGGTTTAAATTGCATTAACATAAATAACCTAATTTTTAAAGAAATGACCATATTCACAGTCTAATTTTGAAGGAGTGAGTTTATCGAAAAATCATAAGAGATCTTTTTTTTAGAGCGTCAATTCTCTAGAAGAATATGCGTCGTTCATTTTGGTACATTTTGAAGCCGAGATATGAAATTCCAAAGTTTGAAATTTTTTTTTCCTGTGTCATTAAAATGGGAAATAGAAATTTACGATGAGAAATATCTAAATATTTTATATTAAGAGCTCTGCTTTTAACAGGCATCTTTTTTCACCTCCCCTAAAGTATTTAATATGTTATTTCGAAAAACAAAAAAATAGTCGCTTTCTTTGAGTCATGCAGTATTCATAAGAATTTGAATTTTTCGAAAAAAAGACCTCAAGTTTACTCAAATTCAACTTCATGGAGCGAAAAAAATATAAAGGACACCAAATTTTCGGCTGTGGACCAAATTTACTCATTGATGGGTTCAATAATCAATAATGATCAATAATGTTGTCGCCAGCAGAATTCAAATTGAACGGTGTGAACGCCGCGAAAGACCCTTCTCTCCGGTTAGTTTCGTCGGGCATCGCACCGGCATCACCATATAGCCTCACTATTTCCAGTATAAGAGACGAAGAGATAGAGAGAGAGAGATATATATATAGACATAGATGAAGAAGGAAAAAACAAGAAGTAATGAGAGAGCCGCGAGAGAGCCAAGAGCTTCTGGAGTCTCCTGTCTCCGGCTTGGCGTGGTCGGTTTGCCGGGTGACTTGGCCGGCGGTGGCCTGAAAGTGCTCTAGTTTTGGTCATCGAGAGTTATATCTCACGAGAGGGGCAAGAGAGAGAGAGCGACAGAGTGCAAGAGTAGACAGAGAGAGAGGGAGAGACAGAGTGCGAGAGTAGAGAGAGAGAAAGATAGATGTCGCTTCGCGGTTGCGCCTCTCGTATAAACCGATCGCCCGGAGATCTCGATGCCCGGCCTTCGTTCTCGCTGCGTGAATGCGTGCCCGCACGATCGAGCTCTCGTTTTCCTCTTGTATTACACTTTTGCTTCGAGACGCGATTTCACCTTCTTCGATGTTTTTAGAGACGATCGAGTATCGTAAAAACGCGAACCGATCCATCAACGCGTAGCCAGTCAAAAAGGGCGTATCCCGGACAATCTTAAGGCCCGTGGAAGACCCTCAAGGCCCTTCTGACAATGAATAATCGGTATACAAACGTGCGAGAGATCCGGAGATATTGGTTCATCCGGTAGCGCGTGCTCTGTTTATATATTCCGGAGTCTCTCGCCTCAAACTGATCTGTTGAAAAAACAACAACACTGAAAATGAAGGAATGCATATAACGAAAGAAGTGAGAAAAACGTACACTGTCGTCCAAAAGTTTGGAAACACTCCCCCCGATTCCGCGTCGCACAAAAAGTTTTTCTGCTCTTTCAAGAATGAAGATATTTCAATTCAACAAGCGGCGTTTCGAAGGGGACATATTCAGCTTCATTTCGCTTTTTCCAACAATTTTTTTTTCATTTTTTTTAAACCCAGTACGCCCTTTGAAACTTCGTCGTTTTTTGACTTTTTTTTGGCGTTGAAATTTTGGTGCACGATCCGTGAAAATTTTTTTGAACGGTTTTTCAAGTGAAAAACTTCTCGGGGGGAGTATAAGCTTTAATTTCGTTTTTTAAAAAGTTTTGTACGATTTTTTTTCGCAAAAATATTAAATTTTTCGTAAAAAAACGACCATATTTATAAAATGTAGCGAAACTCTAAAACTACTGAGTTTTCGTGAAATCACTAAGAAAGGATAAAGTTGCATATAGTTATTCTGAATTCAATGAAATTTTTTCAGGATTTTTGTTCGAAATTTTTGTTTCGACATTTTTTTCTGCCAACTATATTTTTTTATCTTAAACAATCGGCTCGCTTACTTCATCTACACGGCTTTTTCATCGAAAAATCTTATCTACACGGATTTTTCATTGAAAAACCCGTGTAGATGAGGTAAGAGAGACGATTGTTGAAGATAAAAAAATATCTGACAAAAAAAATTACGAAAAAAAAATTATGAAAAATAAATTCTGAAAAAATTTCATTGAATCCAGAATAATTATCCGCAACTTTTTACCCTCTTAGTGATTTCACGAGAACCCAGTAGCTTTAGAGTTACGCTACATTTTATAAATATGGTCGTTTTTTTGCAAAACATTAAATATTTTTGTGAAAAAAAAATCGTATGAAACTTTTTAAAGGCGAAATTGAAGCTCATACTTCCGCCCACTTTTTCATGCAAAAAGTATTTTTCAAAAATTGTCATGGATCGTGCGTTAAAATTTCAACGCCATAAAAAATCCAAAAAATGTCCATGTTTCAAAAGGTCTACCGGGTTCAAAAAAAATGGAATTTTTTTTTGGAGAAAGCGAAATGCAGCTGAATATGTCCTCTTTGAAACGCCGCTTGTTGAATTGAAATATCTTCATTTTTTGAAGAGCAGTGAAGCTTTTTGTGCGGCGTGGAATCGGGACGGTTTCCAAACTTTTGGAAGGCGGTGTACATCCAGAAGAACATCAACACTCAATTAATTTTCGCGCGACTCTCGAAAGACACGATTTTTTACCTTTCTTTCGTGTCGTAACATCGTTCTTGTAGTGCGCTCGTTCGTGTCACCGTCCGAGCGACCATTTGACGTTGATCACTTGATTTCATTTTTTTCTTCTTTCTTCCTTCAGCTCCGCTGTTTGGACTTTCCATCGGGACTAACCCGTCACAATGAAAACGATAACACACCTCGATTCAATTCCCTTTCTGCATTCTCTCCCTCTCTCTCTCTCTCTTGGCTACTGTTGTTTCCCAACGATGCTCCAGATTCGAAGAATAATAAGACTGTTTTTTCGGCCCGAAGTGTCTGAAATATTGCTGTAACACACATTTGATCGGTATTGGCACATTTACCGTGAGTTTATATGTGGAGCGTTCCATACCAATAGGGTTTAAATTTTTTTTTCAATATTTTTTATAAAAAGTACATTCAAAAACGAAAATTTTGAAAAAAAAACGTTCTATTTGGCTCATTTTTCGCGAAGTTATGAACGTTTACAAAAAAAAAGAAACATATTTTTTGAAAAATTTATATCTTCAACTAATACTAAAACAACAACAATTTTGAAAAAAAACGGAGATACAAAAGCTAAATGGCGCTAAATTTAAAATCGAAAAAAAATAGATCCCATCGTTTACCCATTATCTCGTTAGGCTTAAAAGTTGTGAAATGGATGACAGTTTTTTACAAAAAAAATTTTTAACAATCGATCAGTACGTGTTTTTTGTAAATCAACAATTTATTTTAAAAACTTGAAAATCTCATAGAAATACGATTTGAAATTTTTTTTCAATATTTTTTATCAAAAGTACGTTTAAAAACAAAAATTTTGAAAAAAAAAACGTCCCATTTGGCCCAATTTTCACAAAGTTATGGGCGTTTAAAAAAAAAGTACCCTAATTTTTGAAAAATCGATGTCTTGAAAAAGGCTCGACAAAAAAAATTGAAAGAATCATGAAGACCTCTTTCAACCAGTAACAAAACATAAAAAATTCTGAAAAAAATCGGAGATGCAAAAGTTAAATGGTGACCGGTTTGGTGTGGAACGCCCCATGTGTAGTTATCGCAACGATACTTGTATACCTGTTTTGCGAATGGACGCGAGAAAGTGAGAGAATCGATCTCACGTCGATAGACACAATGATATATCGATGCCCGAGAAGAAGGGCACCATCGGCGTTGCTCCGGGCTTTTGGATAGCGCGCCTTTACGACCCTTTGTTCCTCATTCGAACGCTACAAACGAGGCATAGGTGTGGGTATCGTAGTGTCGGATACGGCGGTCTCGAAGAGATCGATTACATCGTTAGCGCGTTCCAGCTGATGGAAAATGAATTTCGCACACCCTTATAAACGGCGGAAGCCCCTCGCGCGCCTCCAACAAAGTGGCCCGGAGAATAGTTACGGACTCGGCAAAGGCGATATAAACATTTGCAGAGCTCTGATACCCGAGAAATCTCTGTGAAAAATCGGCCTTTTATTCAGGCTTTTGGACTCTCTGCAATTACATGCGAGTTTTTATACATTCATTCAAAAAAGCATGTTTATATCACTCAGTACAATAATGGACGCTTTTGCGTCCGCAAGTGGCCCCGAAAACGTCCATATTGCACCTCGTGATATAAAATATCGTACATCACTCGTCAGAAAATGTTCTTACGTCCTCGTGATGTAATGTACTATTTTTCGAATTATACCAAGATTTTTCCTCTTCCCGCAGCTCTTCTACGAAATAAGATCTCAAAGAAACAGAGAATTGTGTTTTTTTCTTGATATTGCATCAATATCGAAATTTGGTACAAACGACGTGGGATTTCAAAATTTACCTGAAATCATTTTCCCTGTGAATTTTTGATGGTGAAAAAAAAATTGTTTTTGCGGAGCAAATTTTGTTTGGGAACATTGATTGATGTCCACAATTTTCAGAATTTTTATTTTTTTACCTTGAATAGTAAAATTTCGATTACATTTTTTTCTATCGCTTTGCTTTTTTTTTGTGAATGGTAAATCGTGCTAAATCTGAGAAATGTTTGAGAAAACTTAGTACAAATTTTTCGGAAGTTTTTGTGAGATTTATTGGTTAATCAGAAGGGCCCAAAAATTTTTTTAAAAAATTAATTAGGAATTTATTAGGATTTAACGATATCTAAAATCGGAAATTTCCAAAATCGTCCTTTCTCTTAATTTCAACATTGATGTAGTGATAATAAAAAAACAAAAAAAACATTTTTTAAATGAGCTTTTATTAGTTGTTAATAAAAAATAGCTAAAACGTTAAAAATAATTTTATTCCGATTGGAAATAAGTTTTCAAATAAAAGCGTGTTACACCCTCTTTTTTTCCTCTTCTGTTAAAATGTAACACGCTTTTATTTGAAAACTTATTTCCAATCGAAATCAAATTTTTTTATAAACAACTAATAAAAGCTTGTTTAAAATTTTTTTCTTATTTGTTTATTTATTTTTTTCTTTTCAGTATTTATGATGATAAATAACTAGTTTAGTAATTTATTTCTAGTTTTGCATAATTTTTTTCAAAATAAAATGTTTCGCAACATTTTTTGCACAAAAATTATTTTGCAAAATTAATTTGCAACATTTTTCTGCAAAATTTATGCAAGAAATGTTTTCACCAAATTTTTTGGAAAAAGACTGTCACGCAAAATTTTCGTAGAGAAATGTTGCAAATCAATTGCTTAAAACCATTTTGTGAACAAAATTTGGCAGAACAAAATTTTAGCAAAAATTTTAGTGAAACATTTTTTTTGCAAAAAATTATGCGAAACATTTTTTGTTGCAAAACAATTTTCAAGCAATTTTTTTATAAAAATTATGCGAAACGATTTTTTTTTTAATTTGCCAATTTTTTGTGATAATATTGCATCGTCATCCGATTTATATATGCATGACGAATTTTAACTCAATCGGAAACCGGGAAGTGGGTCAAATTTAACTTGCAAGATTTGATTACAGACACACAGACACCGGGACAGGTGAAACTAAATAAAAGCTTGTAATGTAAAAAAAAATCATAGAAGCTTTGTTTCATGCAGGATAAACTTTTTAATAAACATAAAAAAATACAAAAATCTGTCGATAAGGAGCGCAATCAAAAGAAAATGCATCGAACCACCCTAATCTTTAGGATGGAGGGATTATAAGCCCAAATGCTACGGGTTTTGCTATATAAAGTCATGTGGAACAAGGCTTTAATCACGAGAGAACGAGACTCTACCGGTGGCCTGTGTCGCTCTCATGAATTTCCTGACGAGACAATTTTTTTTATTCCCGAGATCTTTCTCGCGGGCGTCTCTCTCCGTAAATCGCCGCTCATAGTGTCTCCGTTGGGAGTGTCACGTATAATCGTGATGGACATAGAATTACAAAGCCGTGGGACGATTTTTTCAATTCAACTCTCGGATAAAAGTGACTCGAGTGTTCGGCGTTGATTTCTTTTTATTTCTGTCCCATATTGATTTATCGATCTAGGAAGAAACGAGGGGTTGAACGGCCAACTCTTGATGAGAAATATTGCGCAATTAATTGTAATCATTAGTCGTGTAAATATTTTGACATTTGATTTCCGATAGATATTGATTTTGACAGGCTCGAAGAATGTTGCATCACAACGGTAGTACCTTTCTCCGTTTTGGATATGCTCGATTCTTTCATTGAGATTTCTCACGGAAGAGTCCCAAGGAAGATTAATATGTGCGATTCGAATAATTAATATTCAAGTAGAAATCAAAATGGTTAGAAAAAATTGAATTTCATTGATTTTAATTGATTTTTCTGATGATAATGAATCGGCTGAAAAAGTTTAAGCAAAATTAAGAAATTTTTCACGGATTACTCTCCGTATAAACAATTTATTATAATTTTTCATTAGCAATAATTAATATTATGAGCCCTTAATCATCGAAATGAAGCAAAAGTTGCGAATTATTACTCCAAAAAAACAATAAATTCCTCTTCATCAAAATTTCTCTCCAAGCAGCCGATATCAACGAAAAAAGTATGACAATTAATATTTTTAAACGATTAAATATGATAGGTCGGTGCATACATCTATATAAAAACGATTTCCAAAATTTAGCACTAATTTTCTCAACGAAAAGTGCTCCAAACTCCTCAAATCGAATTGCATCGTCAAATTGTGTCTATTTAAAAATGCCTCATCATCCAATTTGTGAAAAAAAAACATCTGCATCAATTTTACAATCTAAATATTTATCGTGAGCGTACGAACGATGGTTAAATTCTTGGTATAAACGACGATAATGAGGGGTTCTTCGAGATCCCCACGCCCAAGCTAGACGAAACGAGTACTCGCGGTAGCAGCACGAGCCGAGGCAAAGTACTCGAAAAAGCTTTAGTAGTAGACTTTATCCGTATACTTCGGGCAGATCTGTTATCATAGACAGGGAGCACAGATGTATATAGAAAACGCTTGAATAGGCCAGAATCGTGCTCGCGGTGTTCTCGACTCGTCTAGTGGGCATCTAGTGGGCGGGGTGGTCCAGAGAAAGCCTCGACGCGCTCAACTTACAGAATCCAGTGCCCTATATACATACCAACATCCATACACACACGCATATGGGTCATTCCATGTCAAATAGACCGAGAGTTGGAATTGACCCCTTTCAATTTCGATGAAATTTGGTCAGAAGTTTTCGTTTTTAATAAAACAAAGTTACCAAAGGAATAAAATAAAATAAAATTTTGGAAAGTTATGCAAGATTAAAAATTTCACCATTTTTTAAATCTTTCAAGTTTATTTTTTAAATATCTCGAAAACGATTATCGTTAAGAAAGAATCGTTTTGGTTTCGTCTTGAAGAGTATACTTGTGGCTACGAAAGAAAAAATATACCGAAAAAAAAATTTGATAAATGATGAATTTGGACAATTTTGAATTTTTTGAACTCGTGAAAATTCATGATCAACATTGAATTTCTGGTTCAATTTTTTTAAATATAATACCTTGTACGGATCTTGAAAGATCGTGAAATTTTCAGAAATGAAAATTTCACGATCGTGAAATTTTTGAATTTTTAAAAATCATGTAAATCCACAATCAACATTAAATTTTTGGTTACATTTTTTTTATATAATACCTTGTACTGATCCTGAAAATTTCAGAATCTTTTAAGATCAGTTCAGGTTTTTATATAAAAAAAATGTAACCAAAAATTTAATGTTGAATCGTGGCTGACACGATTCTCAAAAACGTTGATACGATTCTTAAAAATTTAAAAATTCATATTTTTGAAAAAACAAAAAACACCTTTCTGAAAAATTCAGGATCATTCAAGATCAGTACAAGGTATTATATTTTTAAAAAATTGAACCAAAAATTTAATACTGAACTTGAATTTTCACGATTATTGAAAATTCAAAATTCTCCAAATTCATCATTTTTCAACATTTTTTTTCGGAATATTTTTTATCGAAGCCACAAGTATACTCTCCAAGACGAACCCAGAACGATCTTTTCGTAACTATAATAGTTTTCGAGATATTTAAAAAATAGACCTGAAAGATTGAAAAAAATTTGAATCTTGCATAACTTTCGAAGAAAAAATAAAAAATTTGTTTTCCTTTGGTGGAACTTCGTTTTATTAAAAACGAAAACTTCTGACCAAATTTCATCGAATCTGAAAGGGGTCGATTCCAACCCTTGGTCGATTTGACATGGAATGACCCATATGTATATTACTGTATAGCGCCAGAGCTACAACATTTTGCTTCATTTTGCCCTGAAACACATTCGCCTCATGCCACCGCGAGGCGTGTGCCGTTTTTTCCTTGCACACATATGAACGGGAACCAGGAGTGCGCGCCGAGGCTCGCACACAATCCTACACATGCCCGATTGCATACAATTTATATACACATATATATCAATGTATGTAACGATGCATGGATATCTCCCGACCCCGGCTCCGCCAGCAAGAAATTCGATTCGAGATTCTATGTTGGAAATATATACATATATGTACCTAGATGGGAATACGTTCTAGCTCACCCGCCACACAACGCCTTCGATAACGACGCAACTCGCTTAAATGTCATTGGAAATATAGATGCAAAAGAGACCGAGGTCAATCGCAGTATTCTACTGCGTCCGGACAATTTTTGGTCGTAAGAAGCATGGTTAACCATTGAGGAATGACCAGTCAATGAACTACGACTCTTCAGCTTCAAATCAGCCCTTAATCCACTTTGTTTGCGTCGAAGGTTTGGCTTCAATATTCTCTTGAAGTTATCAGTGTTATTAATTGGTCTAAGACTCGATCGCTTTAACCAAAACAGAGAAGTGAGGTTAATCTATGTTGAAACTGGCTTAAGAAAAATTGAACTGGGGTTAAGCCAAGCCAACGCTTTATTTTACTGCATCCTGATAATTTTCGATCACAGGAAGTAAGGTTAATCATTGAGGAATGACCAGTCGATGAACTACGACTCTTCAGCTTCAAATGAGCCCTTAATCCACTTCGTTTCAGGGGTTTATCTTCAATATTCTCTTGAAGTTATCAGTGTTATTGATAGTTTGGTCTAAGGCCGGATCGTTTTAACCAGAACAGAGAAGTGAGGTTAATCTATGTTGAAACTGGCTTAAAAAAATGAATCGGGGTTAAGCCAAGCCAACGCCTTATTTTACTGAATCCTGATAATTTTCGATCACAGGGAGCAAGGTTAATCATTGAGGAATGACCAGTCGATGAACTACGACTCTTCAGCTTCAAATGAGCCCTTAATCCACTTCGTTTCAGGGGTTTATCTTCAATATTCTCTTGAAGTTATCAGTGTTATTGATAGTTTGGTCTAAGGCCGGATCGTTTTAACCAGAACAGCGAAGTGAGGTTAATCTATGTTGAAACTGGCTTAAAAAAATGAATCGGGGTTAAGCCAAGCCAACGCCTTATTTTACTGAATCCTGATAATTTTCGATCACAGGGAGCAAGGTTAATCATTGAGGAATGACCAGTCGATGAACTACGAGTCTTCAGCTTCAAATCAGCCCTTAATCCACTTCGTTTCAGGGGTTTGTCTTCAATATCCTCTTGAAGTTATCAGTGTTATTGATAGTTTGGTCTAAGGCCGGATCGTTTTAACGAAAACAGAGAAGTGAGGTTAATCTATGTTGAAACTGGATTAAGAAAAATTGAACTGGGGTTAAGCCAAGCCAACGCCTTATTTTACTGAATCCTGATAATTTTCGATCACAGGGAGCAAGGTTAATCATTGAGGAATGACCAGTCGATGAACTACGAGTCTTCAGCTTCAAATCAGCCCTTAATCCACTTGATCGTTTCAGGGGTTTATCTTCAATATCCTCTTGAAGTTATCAGTGTTATTGATAGTTTGGTCTAAGGCCGGATCGTTTTAACGAAAACGAAGAATAAGTGAGGTTAATCTATGTTAAAACTGGATTAAGAAAAATTGAACTGGGGTTAAGCCAAGCCAACGCCTTATTTTACTGCATCCTGATAATTTTCGATCACAGGAAGCAAGGTTAATCATTGAGGAATGACCAGTCGATGAACTACGACTCTTCAGCTTCAAATCAGCCCTTAATCCACTTTGTTTCAGGGGTTTGGCTTCAATATCCTCTTGAAGTTATCAGTGTTGTTGATAGAAACTGGCTTAAGAAAAATTGAACTGGGGTTAAGCCAAGCCAACGCCTTATTTTACTGCATCCTGATAATTTTCGATCACAGGAAGCAAGGTTAATCATTGAGCAATGACCGGTCGATGAACTAAGACTTCAACTTCAAATCAGCCCTTAATCCACTTTGTTGGTTTCAGGGTTTTGGCTTCAATATCCTATTGAAGTTATGAGTATTATTGATAGTTTGGATTTCACGAAGCCTTTCTCTCCGACGCAGGGCATTTAATGCGCAAGGGATGTAGAATAATCTAAAATGGATGAACTTTTCAGCCGTTTTCGTCCCCCCTGGCTGATAAGAACGAAACTCGCAGAGTCGAGTGTGTCTGTGCATATGCTGGTCACGCGGTGAAAGTTTTCGACGACAGAATCAGGATTTCCATGCATGCGATTATAAATGATTATATTTGCAAACCGTTTTGCCAACAGGCGGTTGATTAATAAGACGATAAGGAATCCCGTCTCGGAGCACGAATAGTTGCTCCGGTATATCGTGTATTCATCTCTTATCGCACGCTCATTCGTAAGCTTGAGTTTTAACTCAACGAAGCGATTGGAAGTGCGGAATGGTTTTTAAGAAGTTCGAGGCTGCGGTCCAAAATTTAGTCCGCTTCTCGTTTTAATGAGCAAAAGATGAACGACAATTTGGTGATTTCAATGCGTGGGCAACTCTCAGAGATGAAAGCGAATAGACCGGAGATCAGCGATCTCTTCTTCGGGGTCTGGCATTATTGAAGTCACTGGAAATTAAAAAAAAAAAACTATATGCACGTTGATATTGTGAATAGGCGTGGATACATCGACCTCGAAAGTATCGAGAGTGAAGTACGCGAGATTAATACCCGCGGCGCTTTAACGTGAGCACTTATATATGATTCAATCTTTGGAATATAGACAGGAGCTTGAACTCAGATTTTTTTTTTGAAATTTAAATTACACAAAACCAAAACTTTGGTCGTGAGGAAGCAAAAATTAGAAAAACTATTTCCATCGATGAGATGAATCAATTTTCATTAATTTAGAAGTCCGGACTTTTTTTCTGAACATGATTTTTCGACTTTTTGTAACATTTTGAATATCACGACCATAAAAATGACGACAAAAATTACACAAAATCAAAGCTTCGATCCTGAGGAAGCAAAAGTTAGGAAAACTATTTTCATCGATGACATGAATTAATTTTCATTAATTTAGAAGTCCGGACTTTTTTTGAGATTGATTTCTCGACTTTTTGGAACATTTCGAATATTATGACGATGAAAATCACAAAAAAAATTAATTAGTCTCACTATACTCATAGAAAGAAGCCCACGAAATGATTCTCAATCCTCATGAATAAATATGAGATCATTGATTAAATTTTAAGTCGATATTTGTTTGAATCATTCATATGCGATAGATCCATACATGTGTGTGTTCGATATATATGGTTATACACGTCCGTATCAGTTCGAACGTGATAAAAAGAGCTTCTAATAAACATACGCCGAGGATGCGGGCACAAGGGGGCTTTTAACAACATTTTTTATAATATTTTTATTTCCGCCAGTCTCTTACTCGAGCCATATATATATATATATCGCCGAGCGTAAACGAAATATCGATAATGGCCGGTAATTATAATCTCGCGGATTCTCGCATTGCGGAAGTTAAAAGGAATATAATATGCGCGCAAAACATCTCGCAGGTGTGGACGAGGCCTTAAGACACACAATACATGTACACGTCCATATATATATGAGGCATTCCGCACCGACTCAGACCTGGGTCTGACCCTTCACCACTGCGATTTTGTCCTCAATTTTTCATGGTTTTGTAGTACCTCTGAAGAGCACTCGGAATTTTTTTCAGATTTTTTTGGAACAATTTGATTTAACTATAATTTTATAAACAAATTTTTTTTAGGCAAAATTTAAAAATCTGAAAAAAAACACAAAAATCCCGTTTTTAGATAAAAAATGTCAAGCATTAAGCCAAAGTGGGTAAGAATTACCTTCTGTTTATAACAAGCTTTTTCCAAAAAAAATTTTTTTTCAAATAGAAGGAGAAACCTGAATTGTGTGGGCCTTTATCCAAACACTTTTTTAAACACCTTCAATTCTTACAAAAATGTTTGGATAATGGCCCACTCGATTCAGGTTCCTCCTTAGACTTTGAAATTTTTCATTAAAAAAAAAAGGATTTTTGAGATTTTTTTCAGATTTTAAAATTTGGCCTAAAAATAATTTGTTTATAAAATTATAGTTGAGTCAAATCGCACCAAAAAAATCTGAAAAAAATCCTGAGTGCTTTTTAGAGGTGCTGAAAACCCATAAAAAATTGCGAACAAAATCAGACCCACGTGGAATCGGTGTGGAATGCCCCATACATATATTATATCTATATATGTGCGAGTGTTCGCGTGGCGGACGGCACACCGCGACCCACATCCCGGTCTCTCGCATGAGAGATAAAGTGCTCTCTGTGCGGCATCGCGAGCGAATAATCCGCTCCCTTTGCTCTTGCGACGTACAGCAGCGGCTCTCAACGCAACCCCGCCTTTGAATCCCCCATTATCGATAATCAATCAAGACCATTTCCAATAATTTCAGCCCTCTTAAGTCGGTATTCTGATCTAGAGACATACATTTTGAGCGTTTTGTCGAGCTCGATTTGAAAAAAAAAACCAAAACATATTTTTAACGTTATTTATTTTATTTTATTTATGTAATTTATTAATATTTTTATATTAAACAAAAAAAGGTTCTTAATGAGTAAGAATGCCGTTATAGCCTTGACCTCAGAGAAAAGGGAAAAACAATTTCGCAAAATGGCGGCTGTCGGAACAAAAAAAAGCGTTTTTTAACTCTTTTTCAGTCTTCAATTTTTTTAACAATGATCAAAATAATAATTTTGATACAAAAGTGGTAGAGGCCATAGAGAGTTGTACATAAAAGATTGGTAAACAATTTGAAGTTAATCGGTTCGGTAGAACTTGAGATGGAATGCACGAATAAAACGCGTTTCTCGAATTAACACGTTCGAATCTACGCGCCAGGAAGAGTCGTATTTAGCGCTGAAAAACGCGTGGACTTAATACGGTGGTGCAGAGAGACCATACTCTAGTTTGCTCTCTCGCCTTTCGATCGATGCTCCGATTGCATCGGTGAAGAAGGCGCGCTCGCGGGATTCGATCCAGAATCCTGCTTCAATTTCCAGCTGAGCCTCCCTCCCCGAGAAAAGCTGGTTCTCTCGCATCGTTGGAATTAATACGACGAGGCGAACGAGAGACGGTCCAGCCGTGTTTAGTTACTCGCTGTGTTTTAGAGAGTTCGGAAACTTCCGGGGCTACTATATATTCCAAACTCTCTTGCGAATGAAACGCACGGAAGTATCCGAGAGCGATATCGCTTCTCCTACGAGCGCTCGGCAATCGCTTCTTTCTTTTCTCCATGGAGACACTCGAAGCATTTTCTGCTGCGCTCCCGAGACACTCGCCTCTATTGTATTATTCGATTTTGCCACCCGGACGATCGTGCCTATATATTCATATATCGTCTGAATAATAATAAGAAAAGAGGCTTCTTCGATAGGGAAAATATATGGGGCATTCCACGTCGAACTACGCGGTCATCGGCCTGACCCCCTCCGGTTTTTATTTCCAATGAATTGTCGGTTCCGTTTGGCCCAAAATATGACCACAAATTTTTAGAAATTTTTATTTTCTTTTTTAGGGGTTGCCCGAGCTAAAAAATACAATTCAATTGAGGGAAAACATAAAGAGGGGCCTTTTTTAAATTAATGAAATTTTTTCACAGAAACTAGGACCCAAAAAAGATGTTTTCGGCACAGTTCGATAATGGACCAAAAATAATTACTCTTTTTTTTTTAAATTGTGTTTGAAGCATCCGTTTTATTTCAGACCGTCGAGGCTAATGAATTTTCGAAAAATGTTGTCGTTTCACTCTTAAACGAAGAAAAAAAAATCAAGTTTCAGTGGAAAAATATTTTTGTTGTTGTTATTCTCACTACAAAAAACAATCAAAATAAGAAATTATTTAAAAAAAAATTAAAATACAAAAAAAAGTAATTATTCTTGGCCCATTACCAAACTATGACGACAATATCTGTTTTGGGCCCTCTGTGAAAAAAATTTCATTAATTTAAAAAAGGCCCCTCTTTATGGTTTCCCTCAATTGCATTATTATTTAGCTTGGGCAACCCCTAAAAAATGAAATAAAAACTTCAGAATCTTCAGAATCATTCGAAGAATATAATGAGCTCGGAGTCACTGAAATTAAAGACTTCTCGATGATTTCATGGGACAGAAAAATTGATTTAAAAAAATTAATACAAAATGAATACACAAATTAATACATATCAATACAATTCGTAACTCTGTTTTCTCATGAAAAAAAACTTTGTTTTCATGAAAAAAAAATTGTTTTCAATATTTTTAAGCCAGTATATTCATGATGTCCCAAAATTTGGAGAAAGTAAATTCTGAAAACACGTCAAAATGCCTGCTCTATGCAGCGTTATATTTTTTAAAAACTAGACGCTTTTAATTCCATAATTATGCAAAAAAGTTTGTAATTCGAACTTGTAATTTGAAGTTTGTAAGTTAAAGTTTGTAATTTGAGTTTGTAATTGTAAAAAAGACACATTGCCTTCATTATTGCAACAATAATTTTCATTATTCGAAAAAAAACAATTCTTGTTTCTATTATTGTTGGGACCATCCAAAAGGTCAATGAAAGGTCATAAAATCCCGCAGAAACTATATATCATCTACGTGCTCTTATTTGAACACAAATAATGCAAAAGTCATTGGAACCAATTTTGATTACAATCGATTTAACATTAAACGTCCCATGTAACATTGATAGTGCGCGACTCGCCTTCTCTCCTCCAAATAGAGAATTAAGGCATATCTATGTACAGAAGCCCGATATCGACTCGCATTATTTATATCGTAGGCGTTTTAATTGGATCGCAACTCTCCTCTATGTAGGCACGAATTTTTTTGCATCCTTCCTTCTTTTTTCTTATCTCTGACAGTATATTAATAAACATGTAACAGTCGATCGGGCACTCTCGCCTCTCATACTGAAAGTCTCGCGTCTTTCCGATGCTTCGAATCAGCGTGATCTCTATTTTCCCCTCGAGTCGTTTCGCTTTCAACGCTTCGATGGCCACACGCGGAAGGAAATTGACGACACGTGCCGAGGGGAGAAATATCGGCAACGAATCAAATGAGAATCTCGAATCTCGATTTCACGCGTTGCAATCTCTCTCTCAATTGATATCAATTTTCATTCCTCAATTAAAATCCCATTTTGATTCAATTGCGGGTATTTACAAGTCGATTAAGAAATAATCTCTCATAAAGGATAAACATCACGATAAATATCCCAAAAATTGGCATTCAAAGACTCGTTTTATCGTCCGAATACGTTGGACGACATCGTCGAATATTTTACTCGAAAAAAGAGAACAACTCATAAAATTAAATAAAAATAATAATTAAATTAAATTTAAAAAACTTGCAGATCGGAAATTTGCACATCGCTTCCTCAGTATTTTTTCGTATTTACAAATCCTCCTCGATGAGAAAATGTTAGCCAATTTAGTTAGACACACACACATACATACATACATACATACATCCATATACATCGGGACATTAAAAAAAATATATAATTTCTCGATGTTTTGGGACATTTTGAACATACTGACATGAAAATCTAGACAAAAAAAATTTCACGAAAACAAAGCTTCCTCTATGAGGAAGCAATAAATTAAATTAAATATATCATCAAATTACTTTTTCTTTCCTACTTCGGCGTAACTTATAAATTCACCTCTCATTCCCTCAGGCCCTGATAACTCTAATTTCCCGACTATGATTATTGTCATTAACCATTGCTCATTAAACACGAACGAGTTTATCAAACATAAACCTCCACAATTGTCCCTCGCACATCCGACCATCAATCAGAGCACTTCCTCGCAATGAACGCAATTACAAGAAGCGTTGAAGCCTCATTTCGATGAATCAACGTACGTAGAGCGCAAAATGGCTCGAAGCCACTTTCCGACTTCGTTGCCGTTTCGCTCGATCTCCTCTCGCTAATCGCTAGAGGGTATATCAATCTATTTTGGAAAGTATGAAAAAAAAGAACGAAGGGATGGGAAAAAAGACATTGCCACGATTCATCTTCGCAAATGAGTGTGTGCACAGAGAGACGAGGAATGAGAAAAGCAACGGAACAAAACATTGCACTCGGCAAAGTTTGTTAATTCGTCAGGAATTTATACACATAAATATATGAGGGAGGAGAAGGGGGCAAAATGGACATCATCAAGAATTATCGACAAAAATAAAAATTAAAAAATAAGGGAATCATCATAGTTTAATAAATAATAATTAATTTTTTATTTAATAATTAAGGTGATGTGAAAGGCCTAGAGAAAAAATCGTTTTATCAACTTTCCTTTGATTATACTTGAATTTTCAAAAAAATAAAAATTTTCGGGTGTGTATTTTGCCCCTGAGAATTTTTTTGAGACGTTATCTAATCGATAAAAACGTATTGAATAGAAATTCGTTGAATTATTATAGTGTCCATTTTGCCCCCTTTTCTCGGTTTATAAACGCATATGAATGCTGTTGAGGATCGAGAGATCGTTCGGGAAAATAAATGGAAATTTACGATTATATTCGTTAAAGGTAATATTACACTCTCTCGACGAGTGCGCTCGCCACTCGCATATCCCCGGAGGTCTCCTGATCCGCCGGCTATTTCATATGTGTAATTTGCGAAGGCAGTGATATACTCGCGAGCGAAAGACCGATTGAAGTATTACTCTCGAGCACGCGTTCATTTGCACTCCCATTTATTCGTGGCAGGAGAGCCGCGGGAGGATTAGAACTCGCGCGACACGTGCCCAATTTACCATCCGAGAGCGTCTCTCGTTCCTCTCCCAGCCTCTTCCCCCTTCCACGATGAAAAAATATAGCTCAAGGTAAAAGTGTTCACAAGAGTCGTGCCGTCTGCTACAGCGATGCAAATCTCGTGGCAAATCTGGAAAAACTTCCGGGGCGCGTGTACCGACGAATCTCCCTTAATTCAACACAATCCCATAGCGAATTCAACCCAAGACCGAGAATCCTTTTGTAATTTCTCTTCGAATCCTCCATCTAAATCTTGTCCTCGATAAACGAGGCCTTTTCAACAATAAATAGTTTCCTCTATTAAAATAAAATTTATTATGTGAATATAAATATTTACGCTAAAAAACGTTCCAATAATTTTTTACTCGTAACTTGACCCCGGAGGGAATAAATTTTCGAATGTATTTTTATTGCGTTGCAACGATGCAATTTTCAGTAGCATCGAATTTTCTATGCTGCTGGATCAAGGAAAAGAAACGCTTGAAATACGGGAATGAGTTGAGAAAAAGGAGGGTTGACTATACATATAAGACGTTCATTGCTTTCCAAGCGACGAGCATGAGGCATATATATATATATATTTGGGTGAATCGAAAAAATTAAAAACTGTTGGCTACCCTTAGAAATCAAAGATATATCGTTGAAATGAAAAAATAAATCTTTTTAAAAAAATGAAATATGAAAATTTCCAAAATAAAGATTTATCTTTTAGCAATTTTTGCATTGTAAGCAATACTGATGCCGATTTTTACAAGAAAAAAGTTGGAAGAAATACAAAAACGTTTTTAGAAGTCAAAAATCAATATAATTAATTGAAAAATAGTGAAAATATTGATTTTCAGAGATTTTTTTTCAATAAATATGGGTTTGAAAGAGTACATATGTGGGCACCTTACATAAAAAATTCAGAACTTTTTGAATGATCTGTTTTCGTTTATCAGTGATGGAGTGAATTCAACGCTAAAAATTGCGTTTTTGAACGTCCCGCGCGCCCTCTAAATGCTGTCAAAAAATCGAACCGTTGCACGGAGACCGTTATTTCAACGATATCTTTGATTTTTGAGGGTAGCCAACAGTTTTTAATTTTTTCGATTCACCCTAATATATATATTTATATAAAGATATATATGCAGCTATATACACACGTGCGTGTCTATGCACGGAAGTAGTACGAGTCCCGCGGTGAGCGGACTCTCCGGCATCATCCATCTTCGACGACGAGCGTCTCGCACGCGCGCTGCTCGGACACTCGCATTTTGAACTATATCTATACAGCTACTTCTGACTCTAATAAAACAGAACGCAACTTACATCGCTCTGCACCTTAAATAACGTTAATTTTAATTTTAATTTTTTCTCCTCGAGATGCAAAAGTAGAACTGCAGAATAATTAATTTTTTTTTCAATTGTTGATATTTTTTTATTAAGGTTCTTTTAAATCCTAACTCCCAAAAAGTTTAAATTGCTGCGAAAACCAATTTCCATATTTTTAGAAATTTTAGAGTCAATGAAAAATAATGTTTGTAGTTGATCAACTTTTGGAATAGTTCAGGAAATTGGAATTTGGAGATACCTTAACTCAGTTTTTTGTCAACTTATTGAGGTTTCTTTTTTTTAATCAATCCACTATCACTACTCCAATATATTTTATTTTTCCTGGAATCGCAGTTTGGAATGTCGAACTACTGGATTATCCATGAATAATTACTGTTGCATTCCTTTTCCGCAAAGCTTCTTTAAATCGGTATTTAAATTTTTTTATAGCATCTCTAACTAAAAATAAAATTTGTTCCTGGCTATTGGAAGCAATTATGACAATTATTTGCCCCCTTAAACATATCGCTGGATAATTATTCCCAAAGTTCAATGTGCATTCCACGGTGAATTCAATTTTTCTGTGTACAACTTTGAGGTTATTCCTTAAGCATTAAAAATCGGTATTTAAATTCATCTACGGAATTAAATATCACTTTAATAATTAATTACCTCTTTCTCAGCTAATGGCGACATATTTTTAAATTCTTCATGAAACTGCGTTTGCCAAAGCTTTCGGACTCTGAATCTTGCCTTTTGATACTATTTGGGGAAAGTTTTGCAAACGTGCGTGGAATCTCGCTGCACTTTCCATTCAAAGCCGAATCAATAAATTTACGCTTACACGATACACACGGTGCTATACTTATAGATAGACGAGTCGAAGACCCGATGAATATTCGTAGAAAAATTGTTCCGAAGGTTTTCCGGGGCGTAAGCTACAAACGTGTATGCATCGAGGGATGTAAATCAAAGTGTTCGATGACGAACGGCGATCGTTTATACGGGCGCTACAGGTATATCGTACAACGTATATGCGAGTATCGAATTCACGATTCGTTCGAGATCTCGTTAGATGACCACTTTCTAAGTTTAAAGCGACTAGAGCCGCCTAAGTGCTCGCGAGATAGCCGCATTTTGCGTCTCTCGAATGGTGGACGCTCTTCCTGGAATATCGGGTGACCAGCAGCGCGATCTAGCGCTGTATAGCATATATATGTATTATACATATGGATCACTAACGATCTCTAGCATAGCTCGATGTGCAGCGGACTCCTCCAGAAACGGCAGAAGAGGCGTTCCCATGAGAGAACGAATATAAATCTACTCCCTGACAAACAAAAGGGCCTAAACCACATTACAAACCAAATCTGGACAGTTATATTTTCGTTACACATCTCGTCACATTTCGAGAATTATAAGTAAGACAAATAAAATAATGACATGAAAAATAATAGATGCAGACGGAATTCCACACAGAGAAAACAATATATTTCTATGATGGATTTGTTAACTGTTGAGAAATGTAAAGTTGGATGTGGCGAAATAATTATTTTTTAACAGTTAATAAATTCTTTTGACACAGGTAAATTTTGTCATGAGAACACTAATATTTCTTAAGGAGCAACAAATTTCGTAACAGTTATCCATTTTCCTTTCTTTCGATTTTGAAAAATGTTCGTACTATTTTTTCTCCCAAAGTTATTTCACTTTTGGCTAAAAAAGGCTAATTTTGAAAGATGCAGCGTAACTTAAAAACTATAGAGTTTAAGAAAAAATGTCAAGTATAAAAAAAAGTAGCGTACATGTACACGGAATCGCCTGGAATTATTTCAGAATTTTCCTATGAAATTTTATTTTTTTACTATTTTCGCTCGAAACTCTGATGACGACGTCCCAGCGAAAAATTGTATCTGATTGAAATTTCCGTACTTCGTCATATAATAAGAATCTGAACAAATGCAGCAACATTTGGCATGCTATAAACAACAATAATCGATAATAATATTGCCCAAAAGTCATTGACAAATTGTTTGTTGTTTAAAAAATTTATTAAGCAATGATGAACAATGATCAATAATTATTATCGATCATTGTTGTTTATAACATGCAAAATGTTGCTGATTTTTTACAGATTTTTATTCTATGACGAAGTACGGAAATTTCAATGAATTTTTTAGCCAGAAGTGGAATAACTGCTAGAAAAAATCGTACGAAAATTTTTATAAGACAAAAATGGAGCATCTGCTAACCCTTTTAAACGTACCGATAAAAAAAAAACAAAAAAAAATGTCCTTAAGTTACGCACCCAATTTGCGATGGTCGAAAAAAGGCCAAAAAACGTTCGCGTACAAAAATGCGTACCGGATCGAAAAAAAATCATAAAAAATATTTAGAAATAGTAAAATAACCCTGAATTCCTTCCTGTTAAAATGTTTTCTTAAAAATTCTATTATCTTTTTTTTTCACGGAGTTATGCAACTTTTAGTGCGACGAGAAATATTGACCGTCGTTTCCAAACTTTTGAGCGGGAGTGTACATTGCACAACCGCTTGTAAGTGCATCTTGGAAGCAGGACTGATGGAAGAAACGAGGGAGAAGCGCGGAACCGAGAGGAAGGATCGCGGGAAAGGTACACGCCCGAATTTTTCGTGATCGTCGAGTCTTATATTCCCGCTAAAATCTTTACGAGCCGTCTGACCTTTTGGCGGCTTTAACGTTCGCCAATTTTGGCGTCGTGTTTTATCGCGCCTTCACGTACAAACACGCACGCGCACGCCGATTTATTTTCGTCTTTTTATACCATCGTTGGATGCTCCATTCGGCGTACAAACTCGTATATGTATCTCCAAGACGATCGGTGTGCTACTGTAACGCAATTGCGAGAGATCCCTCTTGGTATTGAAGATATACCTTCATGCGAGATGCCGATGTTGCCTTCCGTCTGTTTTTATCTTCTGATTTACGCCCACAACAATTTCGCTCGCAGTATTTTCTTCTTCCTTTCCTTTTAAATCTGCGCTTCCACGGCCCTCTCCTCCATAACTCTCTCTTCCTCCGTCTCTTTCTGGCTTTTCTTTCTGCTGCAAAGATTTCACAATTTCTTCGTCATTGAGCTCGTACTCGAAGTAGCATGAAAAAAATAGCGAGAAATGAGCAAAGTATGGCAAATTTTCGCAAGAATTCAGTTGTAAGCCAATAACTTGCTTCCGGTTCGTTCCTAGGGTCAAAATGATGGAGATGGCGATTGAAAAGGAAGTAACTTATTAAAACAAAAAAGATCTTTCCAATCCGCCTGAATCGATTATTACATCCGAGACAATTGGATGCTTTGACCATTTTCACATAGAGACTTCTTGCAATGGTCACTATTTTCCCCGCCCTTGAACGAGGAGTCTTCGAGCTAAAAAATGCATACTAATAGTTCCCGATAAAGCTGAATTCAGTTGATTCACTCTTGCGAGTACTACGAACGCAAGGGAACATTTCCGGACCATAAATCAGCTGTGAACATTCTGAATCGTCAAATGGATATACGAAGGACATCAAGGGACTGAAAGACGATTTATTTTCAGGCGGAAGCGTCGTGGGTCGTTCGGGACGATCGATCGATCCATCAGGAGGTGGGAAGAGGCTCCTCTGTCTATTTTCTCCCGATGGAGAATGCGATCTCTCGACGATGAATCCATAAGCGCGACTCAACATGTTCGAGGCGTGGAACAGTTTAGCAGTGTCTTGAATCTTGGGATGTCGATGTACCAACGTGAGTAAACAATTGTATACATGATTTATTTATTACGGTGACTGATCACGATCTTTCCACGACAAAATCTTCCTGGAATATAATAAAATAACATTTAGAATAAGAGAAAAGAGGAATAACCAATTTAGTGACAAAAAAATCGCCATATATCACGACCTCCTTAATTATGGTCAGGTCAGGATGAGCGTTTGCATACGAAAAAAATTCTTAGAATCGGTCGATTTTTATTTTTCGGTTTTTTAAAATGAAGCCAATATTGAGCAAAAATGTTTTTGATGAAAATTCATCAAAATTTGGAATCTTTGGGAAAACTATTGGTATAGATTCATACTCAGGGAAGAAAAATACATCTATATGAGACCCGAAAAAATGCAAAAGATTTTTTTTTTTTTGTATTTCGGCCAAAATTGAATTCCTCCAGTAAAATGACTGTAACTTATTTTCTAGATAAGATTTCGACTTCAACTTGCGCTCATTCTCTTCGTAATCGTTCAACCTTCAAAATGTCGCCTTGTTCATCCGATCTCGATCATGTTTCGATTTCTGGCAGATTTTTAAAGTTCGACCATCAATTTTTGCAAATTTTTTAAGGCATTTTAAGGATCTTGTGATAAAAATATTACTCGAGAGACTTATTATTCGGTGAAGATATATTTTGGTACGCTTGTTATTTAGTACAGGTCAGGATTGCAAATAATGCATTACTTTTTTTTATGCATTTGCATTTTCATTAACCATTAACATTTAATGATTATTGGAAATAATTTTCATTAACCATTAACCATTAAAATTTAATGATTAATGGAAATTATTTTCATTAACCATTAAAATTTAATGGTTAATGGAAATTATTCTCACTAACCATTAAAATTTAATGGCTAATGGAAATTATTTCCATTAACCATTTAATTTTAATGGTTAATGAAAATTATTTCCATCAACCATTAAATGTTAATGGTTAATGAAAATGCATTTGCATTAAAAAAAAGTAATGCATTATTTGCAACCCTGCCCATTACAATGTAGTGTGTCATAGAACAAATTTCCATGACCCATTGCAATGTAATGTGTAATGGACAAAACTTTGATTGCGATTTTGGGAATGGAAAAATATAGATGAATAAATTATTGCAGTTTTGCATTACATTTTATTGGCTTAGGAATTAGATTTTTAGAATTATAATATAGATGCTTTTTAAAATTTAAGGTGAAAATCTAAATCCTAAGTCAATAAAATATAATTCAAAATTGCAATAATTTATTCATCTGTATTTTTTCATTACACATTACATTGCAATGGGTAATGGAAATTTTTTCTATTCCACACTACATTGTAATGGGCAGGGTTGCAAATAATGCATTACTTTTTTTAATGCAATTGCATTTTCATTAACCATTAACCATTAAATTTTAATGGTCAATGAAAATAATGGTTAATGGAAATTAATTTCATTAGCCATTAAAAAAGTAATGCTTAATGCATTACTTTTTCATTAAAAATTTCGCAACCCTGGTACAGTTATTCAAACGCTTTTGACAGGGACGTTATGCAATAGACTCGTTAATCGGTGATAACATTTCGGTAGTGTGTTTTATTATGCCAAAGACTCGATTTCTGGTACAGAAATAAAATGGTGGAGCTGTAAATGTGCCGGAACGGGATACCCTTGTTCCATTACCGTATACATTAATCGGGCAGTGTATGGTAAAGAGGAAGAGATTCGTAGCGGGAATTCATAGTTCACACTGATAGGAACAGGTCCGCGTTTCTGATCCAGTTGATGCTTCACGCGCAACTAAAAGTCCACCATGGAGAAGCAAGTACCGTGCTACTCGCGAGGCCCATATTAGTCCAGTAGCGACCGGTCTAGGCGTATTCAGCAGAAGGCTGATTTCCCAGCAAAACGGAAGGGCGCAACTCGCACCATTTCAATGAGACGCCGTGGTCTCTTCTCTCGTATATTATAGCCGCGATAAGTCGATGGACTCTTGCGTACAAAAGAGTCGAGGGAACCATGAGAAAGAGCATACGAACAAGAAGCAAAGTTGTTGAACGCGACACGATCGGACACAACGATATATATACACAAAGCGCGGCGTCCACGAAGAGGCGTCGTGGCATACCGGTAACTAAAATGAAAACACGGTCCACGGAGAAGCATTGCGGGACACAGAAGGCGGGACATATCGAGTCCGTTAATAGCGAGGATAGTCACGATCCTCGACTCGTTATATTCATCTCGCATAATGGGAGCGCACGCTAATTAATCGCTGTTTACACTCGTCCGACAGTCTTGCGTCCAAAGCTTGTCCTTTTGTCGGCAAACACGCGCTCGTTAAAGAACTCGCCTTCAAATGCATTCGTGCGTGTTACGCTTGGATTTTTCTCCTCGTAATTTCTCTTCCCATCATCACCTGTTTCTTCTTTTTTTTTAACCCGTCGTCAGTCTTCATCGTTCTCCATACCGAATCCAATTTTTCACGCGATCAAATTTTTATGAATTGGACCATCAATGGCTGTGTTCCAGCATCAAATTCAAGTTTTACAGTTAGGTTTTGATGTACATTGTTGAGAAAAAGCCTGGGGCGAATCGTAATGGCTTTTTTTAAACGATTTTTCAACCGATTGAATCTTGCAAGGATGGAAAAGCCCTTTTGACGACGTTACTGGATTTATTTTTGTTTTCTTGGAAGACTTCCCTATTTAATGGGGTACATTGATTCTTTTTAGGCTTTGTCGCGAAAGAAGTCTCGTTCATTATGGGAAACAGGAAGGAAGCGAGTTGCGGATGAAAGTTGCAGGCTTCCTCTCAGGCCAAGAACACATTACTTGAGGAGGATTGCAATCCTAGCAAAAATTGATCCCAAAGCTGAGAGGCAAAAACCATTAGATTTTTTTGGCTGTATATTTAATATAATTAATATGAAATATCAAAAGAGCTTTATAAATGATCAAGAACCATCATATTAAATGACTAAAGAGGGCTTCAAATTTATCCCAATTGGAAATGGAGCCCCGAGCTTCAGAATACCATAAATCCACCCTTATTTTCAAAGTCATTATTAGAATAAATAGTATACAATCAACTCAGCCTAAAGACTGGGAATTGGATGCTAAATTGTCCCAACTTTGAGAGATATTTTCAACCAATTTTGATGCCGCAAGATAATTCAATTTAATTTAATTTTTAATTCAATTAATTTTTTTAAATAATTTAACTTAAAAATTGATTTTTTACGACCGTTAAACTACCGATTTACACACAAAAGTATCACTCCCGAGCAGGGTTGCAAAATTTGTAACGTAAAAGTAATGCATTATTCATTACTTTTAGAATGTGTACTGAAAACATTTTTCATTACCCATTAAAATGTAGTGTGTAATGGAAAAATTTTCATTACCCATTACAATGTAGTGTGTAATGGAAAAAATTTCCATTACCCATTACAATGTAGTGTGTAATGGAAAAAATTTCCATTACCCATTACAATGTAGTGTGTAATGGAAAAAATTTCCATTACCCATTAAAATGTAGTGTGTAATGGAAAAAATGTTCATTGCCCATTACAATGTAGTGTATAATGGAAAAAATTGCCATTACCCATTAAAATGTAGTGTGTAATGGAAAAAAATTTCATTACCCATAACAATGTAGTGTGTAATGGAAAAAACTTCCATTACCCATTAAAATGTAGTGTGTAATGGAAAAAAAAAATTCATTTCCCATTACAATGTAGTGTGCAATGGAAGTGCTAAGTCAATAAAATGTAATGCAAAATTGCAATAATTTATTCGTCTATATTTTTCCATTCCCAAAATTGCAATCGAATTTTTTTCCATTACACATTACATTGCAATAGGCAATGGAAAATTTTTCTATTACACACTACATTGTAATGGGTCATGAAATTTTTCCATTACACACTACATTTTAATGGGTAATGAAAATGTTTTTCATTACACACTACATTGTAATGAGTAATGAAAATGGCAATGCATTACTTGCAACCCTGCTCCCGAGTTGTAATATAAACTAATATAAACATACATACGATCTAAAGAGGAATTTACCAGGCAGACTAAAAGAGGAACACAGTAGATACTTTCCTCCACGATCGAGCTCGCGTTTTCCCTTTGGGCTCTTATCTCTCTTCCTACTTCGATTATTATAACAGTAGGCTCTCTCTGATCCGGTTTCAAATGGCGTACAAACCACGTGCTCACGCATAATCCTACGAAAGAGGAAAGGGCGTAACTGAGATATTCCGACAAGTGGGGTAATCGGGATCATGCACTTTTGTCCGTCGGCATTTCCATCTGCGCATTCGCTGAATGTAGACGCATCTCACAGAATGTTGGTGGAATGAGATGTGTGTGCATCGTTTGTGTGGCGATGGCGTCGTCCGATTCCCGCTGTGTCCCGCCCGATTCCCCTGCAATCATAACGGTAAAGCATCCACTCGCCTTACACAGGCCACAATGTTGTATTGGTAGCATCTTATATACCGGGTGATTATTAAGAAACCAACTGGTTCGCAATAACGATTGTTAGAGCCTGCGCATCATCAGCAACACACTTGGATAACCATTATCGCCGGAGTAGCAGCACTTATAGCAGTAGTTTCACCCACACCTACAGAAATAATAGGGTGTTCTAAAAAAAAAAAAAATCTGCCTCTGATTCTACTCCTCATCCTGATTTTTCAACTTTTTTCCTCAAAGACAAATCTCGTCAGGTGGAGGTCCGAAGGATATTTTTTTACCACCACCGCATCATTGAAGTTTTTCTCAGACAGCATTTTTGAGAGTTCCAAAATTTTTTGCAAAACATGGTTGATTTTCTTTGGATTCCCAATCATGTTTTTCCCATTTGAGAAATTGTACCAAATATTGTCACACAATTTTTGAGTTTGGCATCAGTTATTTTCGAAATGCAGAGAAACAAAATGACATAACCTAAATAAACGAAATATCGAGATTGCCAAAATTTTTATACCGATAATTCGTCTGAAAAAAATATGGGATTGAGATTGAAAGATTGTTTTCTCACGAACAATTTAAACATAAAAATATTCCGCTATGTGTGAATTTCGAAATTTCCAAAAACGGATTTTGTCAAATTTCAACATTGATGTGGCCCTCATTTTTAAATACTCGTTCTTAAATCCACATTTTTAAATGTCTCGTTGTTAAATTCTCATTTTTAAATCCTCATTTCTAAATGCCTCGAAACGGTCGAAAAAAAATCATTTCAGCTGACTTGTGACGCTTTGTACAACATTGATGTGGTAGTGGTAAAAAAAATGGTACATGCTTCCACTTGTGAGAATCCGGATGAAGTGGGCAATCCCCAAAAAAAATTTATTCGCACCGCCCTAATTTACCACAAATTCCCATCCATATTCTTCGAGTTATATCTCTCGCCGTAATAAGATTACTTTCACATCTCGACTTGTGGCAAAGACACGCGGCGCTACCGTTCAATTTCAATAAAGCCTCCCGTTCTCTTCGAGCTCTTCTCTTTCTTTTCTTTCTCAAATAATCTTTAGAAAAAAATTTAAAAAAAATAAAAAAAAAGTTCATTGTATCACGATGAAACGATCGGGAGAGATCACAGATCGAATTCAATTATCCGGATATCTACGGAGAGCCATATATATTTTGCAATTATAATATTGTCCGTGCACAAAAGTATATAATAGTCTCGTTGTGTTTAGGTTGAATCTTGCACGACTATAATGTATAATACAACATGATTCTACTGTTCGCACGTAGAAGTCCGTGTCTTTGTACGTTGGTTCAAGTTTGTATGTGAGTTTGTAATTTCTCGCACGCCCTCTTTTGCCATCAAGTCGCAGTCGGCTAGTCGGTCGAACCGATCGCTCGTCCCCGGACTCTTTCTCGTCATTAGAGAATCCAGATAGCGATCGATAGAAAGGAGAGGCTCTTGCGAGGATCTACCTTTACCCATATGATGCTATACATATGGAAAGGGGGGGCAAATTGGACACCGTAAGAAGATAACTCAGCTAGGAAGCTACGCATTGTCACAACTCATTGTTTTTTTTTAATCTAAAAGTACCGTTTTTATCGATTCGATTGCGCTTTAAAGGGAAAAAAAATTCGGGGCTAAAATGGACACCACTCTGAAGTGTTTTTTTTCGAAAATTCAAGTACACGAGGAAATACGTTGAAAAAACAATTCCCTTCGCTTCTCACATCACCTTAATATCCAAGACACTTTTACCAAGCTGCTTGGCATATTTTTGCAATTAAATGCTTGGCGAAATTCAATTTGCGAATTCAATGCGATGAGAATAAAAAATTTTTAAAAATTTTGCTAACTTTTCATAGGAAACTGTCATGAAGATACCAAATCTAGATCTGATTTTGCGTGGGTGAGTATATTTAGATATGTCAACGCCAATTATGATGATAATTCCGTCATTTTATAATTTTGAACATTTACAACAAATTTTGATCATTTTTCTTGGTGTTCATTTTGCCCTCACTTCCCCTGTATATGAACAATTAGAGAATTTCAGATTTAATTTAGATCTCATTTTGCGTGGGTGATTGTATTTAGATATATCAACACCAATTATGATGAGAATTCCCTCATTTTCTAATTTTGAAAATTTTCAAATTTTTCTATCATTTTGTTTAGTGTCCATTTTGCCCCCCCCCCCCTTCTCCTATATATGAACAATTAGAGAATTTCAGATTTGTTCTAAATCTGATTTTGCTTGGCTGGGTTTATTTAGATATATCAACGACAATTATGATGATAATTCGCTCATTTTCTAATTTTGAAAATTCTCACATTTTTCGATCATTTTTTATGGTGTCCATTTTGCCCCCACTTTCCCTATATATGAACAATTAGAGGAGATTTCTTCGAGTGATCGAGATCTTCGGATTCAACTCCGATACAAAGAAATGCCACTTTTTCTGATTCTTTGATTTATTTTACACTAAATTCTCAAATTACCATCACCAAATAGATTTTATTTTGATCGCGTGACTCCGAGAAGTGAACATGTGGCCTGATCCACGGTATCGCGACTTTGAGACTGGTTTTTCAAGCAATTTTCGAGGGTCTGCGAGAAGGAGGCTTCGATAAATCATCATCGATCTTCCGCTTCACTCTCGCTGGCGCCCGGCTTATTTCTCTCCTTCTCTCTTTTTGGTCGATTAAACCTTTGGTCAATTTAATTAGCTCGTATATATATCAATGAGTCAGGGAGAGGACGTGTATGACGCATATTGCGTCCGCGAGCTGTCGTCGTCTTTTGGTGTGTGGTCGACGGGCGCGAAAGTGCAAGGGGAGAGTCTCGACGCGCAACTCTTTACAACGGGGAGTGTTGAGGAAGGCCACGGTTGCGCAGCGCCGATGCAGCCGGTTGTATCGGTGTATATTTCATACGGAGCTGGGCAGTAATTGAAAGTACTCGGTACTTGCAAGTACAAAGTACTTCAAAAGTACTTCAAGTATCGTACTTTTCAAGTACTTCATGTACTTGAAGTACTTTTTTCAAGTACAAGTATCAAGTACTTTTGAATGTGTCTTGCTGATGTTTGCATGTGCAAAGCCTTTGAATATGGGTCATTCCATGTCAAATCGACCAACATTTGGAATCGACCCCTCTCAATTTCGATGAAATTTGGTCAGAAGTTTTCTTTTATCATAAAACAAAGTTCTAACAAAGGAAAAAAATTAATTTTTTTTTTCGAAAATTCAAAATTTCACCATTTTTTCAAGTTTATTTTTTAAATATTTCGAAAACTATTATAGTTACGAAAAAATCGTTCTGGGTCCGTCTTGAAGAGTATACTTGGGGCTACAAAAAAAATATTCCGAAACAAATTTTTGAAAAATGTTGAATTTGGAGAATTTTTCAAAATCGTGAAAATCCACCATCAACATTAAATTTTTGGTTTTATTTTTCTATATAACACCTTGTGCTGATATTAAAAGATCCTGAAATTTTCAGAAATGTGTTTTTTTTTGTTTCAAAAATACGAATTTTTGAATTTTGGTAAAACTTTTTGTTTATCTCTAAGTTGAGTGAAGTACTTGTACTTCAAGTACTCGTTTTGACGAGTACTTGCAAGTAACAAGTACTTTGTACTTCAAGTATCACCGATGCTTGATACTTCAAGTACCTACGGTACTTTGTACTTGATACTTGAAGTACTCGCAAGTACTTTGCCCAACTCTGATTTCATACTCTATATATTGTAAAAAGTTGATAATCTCTATCGAAGATCCGCGTCAAAAGAGACTGAATCTCCGTCCAACTGTTCCAGGATTCGTTTGAAGCTGTTGAAGCGCTGCACGCTGGTTCTGAATCGGTCCTGCATTTTGAAAATCGCTTCTACAAATATTTGTGATTCTAGCTAATCAAATAATATTGCATCGCAAAATGCATCGTTGATGAAGGAAACCATTGATTAATTTTTTCAAGTATCGATTTTTTTAAGACCAATTCCTTTAAAGTGCATTTTTTGACCGTTTTCTCCAAGAATCATCCGCAATTTTGGCCTCTTTTGATGATTCCACGATTTTATACTTTGAAAGATTCTCTACCAATTTATCGGCTTGTCGATGCAAAATTATAACCATTTGTTTGGATGGAAAAAAGACTTGAGAGGTTCTGGAATTTTTTAAAGAAAATTTTTAATAATAATGTTAATTGTCAGTAGACAAATTTTATTTCAACGAACGAAATGAACTTCGAATCACTGAAAGCAGACAAAAATTGCGGAGTATGCAAAAGACTGAATGAAAATGTCGAAAAATGAAATTAAACAGCTGATACTGCAGAAAATTAAACGACTGTTTCTTATTTATTGAAGAGACGTGTCATGGTACAAACTATATTTTTGATTGCCCTTTTATTGCCAGATATTTATAGTGACGATTTCTGATAAAAATGGCGGATAAACAATTTTCAGGGAAATTGTAAAATGACTGCAAATCCTGCACCGATTGTATTTCAATTTCACATGAAAGGTTAAAACCCAAAATCGTCAAAAATTTGAACCTCTTGGAAGCAATTCTTTCAAAATTTCGACAGTTTAACTTTGATCATCCTCATTCACTTTTTTTTTCATTTCAAAATTTTACAAATTTCACACTCTTTCAGACCTTCCCCAACGTTTTTATCACCTGTAAGATAAAGCTGTAGAAATTTGTTTTAGAATTTCCCGCTTCTTTATTTGTTAAAAAAATTGATCAACAAACACTGACTCTTCCAAAAATCGTTTCTCGACAAATTGAGAAAGTGCGTAAATTATTTCGCTCCGCAGCTTCACTCTTCCAATCAAACGGCAATTTCACGTATCCACGATCGAGTTCTCAGATAATTAAAAGATAAACAGATCAACAATTTTCGTGTGGTGCAAATATGTACAAGCTATATTAATTAGGGGTAATTACCATGCGGATATTTTATTCGGTCGAAAAAATAATTTTTATAGCTCGTCGTGCGAGTTTCGAGAGTATCACGCCACTCCCGGCTGAAAATCTTCCGTGCTGAAAGTACAAAAATAATAACACATTAGCGACGGTATATATGGGGCGTTCCATGCCAAATTGGACACCACTTAGCTTTTGCATCTCCGATTTTTTTGAATTTTTTTATGTTTTAGTATTGATTGAAAGAGGCCTCCATGATTTCTTTCAATTTTTTTTTTCGAACCGTTTGCAAGTTATCGATTTTTCAAAAATCACGTTACTTTTTTTTAAAACGTCCATAACTTTGCGGAAAAAAATAGATCCCATGGTTATCCCATTATCTACTTACAAAAAGTTGTAGAATGAATGACAGTTTTTTACAACAAATTTTTTAAAAAATCGATCAGTACGTATTATTTCGAAATCAACAATTTATATTTAAAACTTAAAAATCTCATAGAAATAAGGTTTCAAATTTTTTTTTTTTAATTCTTTATCAAAAGTACATCTAGAAATAAAACGTTTGAGAAAAACGTCCCATTTGGGGGCATTTTTCACAAAGGTATAAAAAAAAAAGTGACGTAGTGACGTTTAAAAAAAAGTAACGTAATTTTTGAAAAATCGATATCTTGAAAACGGCTCGACAAAAAAAAATGAAAAAAATCATGGAAGCCTCTTTCAACCAATACTAAAAGATTTTTTTTTAAATCAAAAAATCACAGATGCAAAAGCTAAATGGTGTCTGATTTGGCGTGGAACACCCCATAAACATGTATATATAAAATATAATACGTGCGTGCATATCCATGAGTGCGCTTTTTTTTCTTCGTCCGTTAATTCTTAGTGCTCTCGACCCGAAAAACGATGCGGTATATGGGCACACAGAGGATCGTAACTTGAACAATTTAGCAGATGGAGTTGGGACTTTTAGGGCCTTACATTATCCGGCCACCGATGAACATGTATATATTTATTCCGATAGTATAACAACGAGGAGAGCGCCGCCCGAAGCGGAATTTTCGGTCGTCCCGTTTGACTTTTGCCCGTGCAAGAATGTTCATAAGTACAAGAACAAAAACAACAACAACAAAAACATGCACTAACCTTACCCTGCAACGAATACTCTCCCGTAACACTGTTCATTTACGTAAGTCATGCAGTGATCGTTTTTTTTTTTTTGTTTTGCAAAAAAATTCAGAATCACGAGAGAGCGTTCCTCGCCATCGTTGTTCTCTCATATCGCAAAACAACGATCGTCTCCGCAATAAACGCACTCGTTTGTATTGCGCAGCTTCTCATTGTAAGACTTGACCTGGATACTCATTTAACGAAGAATATAATTGAAGCTCACAGTACGAGGTCCAAAAAAAAATATGTACAACAAATACAGGACTGGAAATGAAAAAAAAATGTTCTGGCATGACATGAGACGTTACGGAAATTATTTTGGTTCGAATGAATTTATTCGAAATGAAAAACGTTTTATTTTCATATTAGAATACCAAGCGAATGGTTGTGCCAAATTTAATTAAATTGAAAAAAAATATTTTTAGGATTTACACGTGCTTATTTGAAAAAATTTATTTAAAATGAAATTTTTTTATTTTTATATTAAACTACTAGGAAATGGGTCTCAAAAGTTAAAAGAAGTATATTTTCTCTATAATTTCTGTTTTCATATTAAAAATTAATTCTTTTATGAAAATTTTAAAAAAATAGTCAAAATTACTCGTAAAAGTGACCTCCTAGTGGTCAAGATAAGTCATGACAACTTTATACGAAATTAAAAAACTAAATTTTATTTATTAATAGATAAGTATAGCTCGTGGTTCAACGAAGGATTTTTGAAAGAACAGAAATTTCAATTTTTTTCAGAGTTGTATGCAAAACAGTACAATTTACCCTTGCCTTGTAAAATTAATTTTAATCAGAAATAAAACCTTCGTTCAATCACTAGACCATCCTATGTTGAAGAAGTGTGCAAAATTTCAATTAGATCGGTGCATTAGTTTTTGAGAAATCGTTATCGACTTCAAAAATAGTGTTTTTGGAAAAAATCTCAATGAGAAGAATTTCCAAATCTCTCTCCTAAAATTTACTCCCAATAACTTGAAACTTTGGGAAAATATTCTAGAAATATTGTACTATTAAATAAAAAAATTAAAAAAATGAATTTCTTAAAACTTTCCTTAACAAAATAAATTCAAAGAAATCCTGTTTCTCACTATTGGCGAAAAATTAGCCACATAAAAGCTCTTCGAATATCTCCAAAAATCTTCTTTCAAATTTCATCACTTTTTAAGAGAGTAGTATAAAAATTATAAAAAAAAATAATTTTAAAAAATCCTCGGGCCTTCTCTTACCCGTGATTTTTTTTATCTTCACAGGGCGCAAGAATCTCGATGGGCACCGTAATATTAAAATAAAGTGCAATTTTGAAGCACCCTGACATACATATATATACACGTATCTGTGGTACACATAAGTACCACTCGCTTTTCTCGCTCATCGCGCTATCTCGCTTCGCACTGAGCGCTTCAATCCTCTCTCCGATGCTCAAACACAGACACAGACGCGCACACAAACGTAACTTTGGTACTTAGAGGCTGCTGCTGCTGACCGAGCGCGCTGTCGGTGCGCTCTGAGCTCGCGCGCGCGCAAGCACGGTGAAAGTGAGCGCATTCCATGGCCACCGGGACCACGCCCGACCGAACACAAACACGGCCTCACACGCCTGTGCAGCATAGGATAGCATATCGTTCGAGAGCGGAGGTCCACACCAGCGAAAGAGAATCTAGACAGAGAGAGAGAGAGAGAGAGAGAGAGAGAGAGAGAGAGAGAGACTCATTGCATCTCAGAGCAAAGTCATCGGCGTGGCTGCTCTGTGCCTCCAGGAGCTTTTTTTCCCTCCGCTTTTATTTCGACTCACACACACTTCAATATCACTCGCTGAGACGCTCAAACACAACCAAGAGGTATCCTGGGTCATCCGGCAATGAGAAACGCTCTTGTATAATCCAAAATGACTTTTTGAACTTTTCGCCCCAATTTCTGCGTTTTCGATTCGCCATAATTTCACGTAAATTGAAACGTCCGAAAATCCACAAAACAAAATAGGAAACGATTGATTCATTTTGGATGTCAAAAAAAAAATAGAACAATCATTATGTGGCAATAAATCTGCGGAAATACTTTCATGCGGCTTTCGTTAAGTCGAATTTGTAATTTTAATTTGATCCGAATGATTGAGAGGTCTTTTCGTTCCTTGATAGATATTCCATGAATTTATAGAGAAAAATGTGTGATAATATTCATCTTTCGCAGATTGGAGCCATTTTTATATATGAAAAAAAAAAACAGAGAAAAAACAAATTACAAATGTGACTTTGAAAAAGCTGCGTGAAAATATGTTTTTCGATTTATTGGAATAAATTATATTGCTGAAGAGACTTTATTGTAATTTTAGAAAAATATTTAACGGAAATTATGTAACTAAAATCTACTTTGGATCAGGCTATTTTCTCATTCATTCATAAATCATGAAAAATATTTTTTAATTATTCAATTCGCAATTGGCTTAATTTATAATTTTTCTACATTTTTTACATAAAATTTATTTCATAGTTTTTTACAAGAGCATTGATATAATAATTAATTCATAACAATTAATTCATAAAATGTCTTTATCGCTAATTTCACATTCACAATTTTTTTAAATTACTTATATAATTTAATCTGAGGACATACGTGGCATCTTAATGTCTAGACTATCTGATAAAAAAAATCACCTCGCTAATTGTAGAAGCGTTTATCCATACACTTGTATTTGCGTTCCTGTGCGAAGCTGTTTGTTAATTTCTGCACTGAGAAAAAAGTTCAGTTAAAACAACTTAATCCATTTAGTTGAAAAAAATTTAGTTGATTTAATATTAATTTGTTTGAAATCATGAAACTATAATTAATTCAACAAAGGGATTTGGTTAACCATAAGATATGAGGTGAACGAAATTATTTGGTCAATTTCCAGATTCAGTTTAGTCCAATTTACACGTTACTGAGTTGCTGTACAGAAATATTTCGTTGATTTCTAGTATATTTTAACTAAATAAATTTAGCTGTAACAAAAAAACAATTCTTATTTTCAATCACACAATTTATTTGGTACAAAGATATTTATTTGATTAAACTGAAACTTTGCCCATTCAAGCAACGATTTAACCGATTTAACTAAAACTTCCACTGTATCTTTGTTGAATTACCAAAATGATCTCGTTGAACGTCCGGAAACAAATTTTCGCATTTTCAACAAAAAAAATTGCTCAGTGCGACAAAATTTCCGCTCGCTTCGCTAATTTGAATTAAGGATCGTTCTGCGATCGAAAACATGGAATAATATACAAGTGGCCTACGAGACAAGTTAAGAGGCCATCATCTTCGCATGTGTTCCGAACAAAAGGCTGAATTTTATTTTTAGAGTATTTTAATATTTTTGTCGTTAGGCGCTCTCGTTAACGAGGGGTATATATATTCCAGTGATCTCGAGTATTCTTCATTAAGTGCTCTTGGAGACAACTGATATCCACGTTGATATCACGATATTATAAATTCATCGTAAGTTACAATCTTCAAATAAAGTAAGTTGCACATTTACTTCCGTGAGAATAATAATAATAATTATTTTTTTTTTTTAACCTTTTCAATGAGAGTTTTTGTTTTTCCCAATTTTGATGATCGCGTAAATTTGGCTTGCTGATTTCAAAAATCAAAAAAAAATTGTACGTTCCGTGATAGTTTCAATTTCGTAAAATCTTGTAAATGTATTACAAAATTATAGGAAAATCAGGAAAGATGACAGCGCTTAACGTGCACAGAGCGATATTTGTCATTTTTGGATTGACATTAGCGGTGTACGTTCACGGGGGCAAAGGTAAAAAATGAAAAACCGTTTTTTCGATAAATTAAAGAATTTCGAAATTCCAAAATTTTCGAAAAAATTACATCGAGACGCCATTTAAATTATAATCGTTGAGAAATGGAAGTAAAAGGGAGAGAGAGAATAAATTGTTGAGAGAATAAATACAAAATTGAATTTGCCTTCACAGATAACGAAGCTGCTGCGCAATCGAATAGAAACAAGCGAATGGCGGTCGGCAACAAAATTGAATATTTTATCTCATCGGATTCGGTATATTTTATGAACAAATATCATAAAAATTATGGGATTTCTGTATCAATAATATTTCTGTATCTCTGTATGTCTGATTCAATCATAGCGAAATTCTAATTTCTATATTTCAAAGCTTCTCATTTTTCATTGAACCAAAGCGCTCCTGGATCGAAAGCAACTATTATTGTTTCGAAAATGGATATATATTGGCTCGTGTTAACAAACCGAACGAAAGGGAAGCACTTATCGCGGCATTGACGTACCATAAATTTCCAAATGCAACCAAATTTTGGATTTACACTTGCAATGTCAGGTAAATAAATTTTAATAACCAATATTATTATTGAAAAATAAAATTCTGATCCATCAAAAATTTGTAACTTCATTGGATTATCTAGAATAATTTGGATAGTTTACCGTGCAAATTTTACTCGAAAATAATAATGTATAATTGAGAGGGTAAACGTTTTTAATAATTGTAAATTACTTTTTACTCAACCCATTCAAAAATGCGGGACTCACATATAACTACCTTTTAACTTTTAGCTACCTAAACTAACTTTTAGTTTCCTAAACTAACTTTTAGGTCGAATATCACTGTAGGTCCCCTTTTTTGCCATTGTGATTGATTTCTGATTGTTAAATTACGAATGTATTTTGAAAACCCGTTGAATTTATCAGTTTGTAACAAAACTGGCGACAACGTATCGAAAATTATTTCAAAATTACATTTGGATGATTTTAGCGTGGATCCAAACTGTGAAGGACGTTGCATAGCACTGACTTATGGGCTAACCACAGGACTCGTAGTGGACCATTTGACCGGTGACGCATGCAATTTACGGAAAAGATTTATATGTGAAAAGTGAATCGTGAAATTTTATTGATTCTCATGCAGGGTTGTATTATCCTGAATTCCAAGATGAAACATTGATGAATAAAAAAAATTTTTTTTTTAGATTTCGCAGAGACATTATTACTTAATTCCATTTTTATAACACCTATTTTAGTTATCCTGATCATTTCATGTCAATAATATCCCAAATAATCAGAGATACACGGCCCTCCAAAAGTTTGGAAGCACTCGCCTCGATTCAACGAGGACATATTTGGCTTCATTTAGCTTTTTCCAAAAAAAAATTTGGATTATTTTTTTAACCCGGTACGTCCGTTGAAAAATGGTCGGTTTTTGTCTTTTTTTGGCGTTGAAATTTTTGGCGCTCGACCCATGACATTTTTTTCGAACTATTTTTCGCATAAAAAACTTGTGGAGGTGAGCATAAGCTTCAATTTCGATTTTTTTAAAGTTGCGTACGATTTTTTTTCGCAAAAATATGTAGATTTTCGCAAAAAACGACCATATTTATAGAATGAAGCGTAACTCTAAAACTACTGGGTTTTCGTGAAATCACTAAGAAGGTAAAAAGTTGCATACAATTATTCTGGATTCAATTAAATTTTTTTAGAATTTTTTTTCAAAATTTTTGTTTCCAAAATTTTTTCTGTTGACGAGATATTTTTTCATCTTAAACAATCTTACCTCATCTACACGAGTTTTCCGATGAAAGAGCTATTTAGATGAGGTTTTTCGATGAAAAAACCGTATAGATGAGATAGGAGGTTAAGATAAGAAAAATATCTCGTTGACGAGAAAAAAATTTCGAAATTTTTTTTTTTTTAATTCTGAAAGTTTTTCATTGAATCCGAAATAATTATATGCAACTTTTTATCCTCTTAGTGATTTCACAAAAACCTTGTAGTTTTAGAGTTACGAAACTTAAGAAAAAATGAAATTGAAGCTTATACTCCCCTCCACAAGTTTTTCATGTGCGAAACGGTTAAAAAAAATTTTCATGGGTCGTGCGCCAAAATTTCAACGCCAAAAAAAAACCGAAAAGTGACCATGTGTTAAAGAGCATACCGAATTAAAAAAAAATCGAAAAAAATTTTTGGAAAAATCGAAATGAAGCTGAATATGTCCCCTTCAAAACACCGCTTGTCGAATCGAAATATCTTCATTTTTAGAAGAGCAGTGAGACTTTTTGTGCGGCGCGGAATCGGGGCGAGTGTTTCCAAACTTTTGGACGGGAGTGTACATTTCTGCATTTCATTGGGAGTGTACAAATAAATGGTACAGATGTACCGTTTTTGTATCATTGAAAACTAGACGTGCATTTCGACGTCTTACGCTTCAGCCTCGCGTGCAACCAAAGTTGCGGGTCTTTGGGGCATCTTTTATTTTATAAAATTTCCCTCGTGGAAAGCGTTCACACATAATAAGCGAGAGAAGTGGATCGGGGTAATTGATGCACCGCGCCCATCTCTTTCGCGGATTCGCATTTTACGTGTATATATCCACATATATATCTATACATTTATGTACGTTCCTACCTTGGCATCCCAGTGACTGTGAGGGGCGCTCTGCTTGTGCAATTGCAAAACAAGAACGTGCACTTAAGGTCCGCGTCTTCGTCGCCGTCGTCATTGCGTCCATCGACTGCATACACAATCAGGCCGCGTTGAGCTCCGGCGATTCTTCGGCCAAGGGCAGTTGCTTTTGCTTTCCGAAGACTCTCTCGTCTCACGATTAAAAAAGAAGACGATATAACGATGCATTCGCACAATGTATGGGGCATTTCACGTCAAATCACACAGTGACCCGCATGACCCCCTCGGATTTTGATACCCAATAAATCGTGGGTTTCGTTTGGCCCAAAATATGTCCTAAAATTTTTAGAAAATTTTTATTTTATTTTTAGGGCTTGCCCGAGCAATCATTAAATTGAGGGAAAACATGAAGAGATGCCTTTTTCAAAGTAAAGAAATTTTTTCACGGAAACTAGGGCCCAAAACAGATATTTTCGTCATAGTTCGATAATGGGCCAAAAATAACTCTTTTTTTTTTGTATTTTAATTTGGAATGCCCTATATATATAAATTTTATACTGTCTACAGATACATGTTGCGTGTATTATTGAGGGCACATTAAGGTCTTGATCGCTCTCTCGGTCTCTTCTTTTTCTTCTTTTTGGCTCGAAACGCGACCCGGACACTCGGGCGGGCCGGTTTTTTTATTTTAAATAAAAGAACGCGCCCAAGAGATGCGTGACGGGAGAAAGGAAGACTTTAACCGTCACTAAAGTTACGAACTGCGAGACGTTGCACAGATACAAACACAAGGATATGTCCTATTGTCTGTGTGCGTTTCTTGCACAATTCGCGAACGTTTTGGCAGATGAATCTTTTCGCACGCCTTTTAACTTGGAAATGTATCCTCCGTTCACCGACACCGAGGCGTCTGTATTTATATTTCAATTCCAAAAGGCCATGTAAACCTGTTGATGTTACATCCCGCTAGGCCCTTTTTTTTACTATACCCATCCTCATTCTCGTGAGATATCCGTGATTTATGCTGTTCCGTATAGAGAAATTGACATACTCGGGCTGACATCGCTTTCAATGTCGAAAGGGTATAATTAACCTCGAGCTCTCGGCGGAGAGAATACATTTGTAAGACGAGGAAGATTCTTGAAGTTTGAGATAGTCCTTTCGGTACAGTCAAGTAAAAGCTTGGCAAGATTTCGAAAATTATTTGCAAACGTTTTGAACGAAAAATTAGCGTGATCGAAGGCAGGTCTGGATTGATATTTAAAAAAATCTTCAACAATTACTCAGCAGCCAAAAAAATGAATTTATGGCGATGGAGGATGTTTTTCTGCAATTTTTCAAGGGAGTCAAAATTTTAGTTAAAGCTTGATGGGAAGTCATGTTTGTAAATGAGGCAATCCACGCCATTTCACTCGTCCCCGACCTTGACCATTTTTAATTTTTTCCATTTTTTCTTAAAAAATAGTATACTGTGCAAGGAGTATTTTCACCAATTTTTAAATTTTTATCGCATGTATTTCAGAAGTTACAATTTTTCAAAAAATCTGGATTTCAGAAATTTCGGAAACGTTCTAACGCCCATATCTCTTAAATTAATCGATATATCGAAAAATGTTTAGAGATCGATTTTTCTTACATTACTTCACATTTTCATAAAAAAAGGGAACAATTTTTTAAATCATCGATATCAACATTTTTTCAGCGCGTAAAGTGAAAATTATTTTTTTCAGTACAATAATTATTACTTACGAGTATTATTAATAATATAAATTATTATAGTAATTCACACGAAACACTCATAAATTGAATTGATTTTTTCAATAATAGAAGGAAAAATGGGCCCACGATGGGACTAGCGTTAAAATTCATATAATTCATCATATTATTTTAGAGAATTTTTTGAAAAAAACTAAAAAATACCAATCATCTTAAAAAAAAATAATTTTCACTTTACACGCTGAAAAAATGTTGACAACGATGATTTAAATTTTTTTCCCCTTTTTTTTATGAAAGTGTGAACTAATATGAAAAAAAAATCGATCTCCACACATTTTTCGATATATCGATGAATTTAAGAGATATCGGCGTTAGAACGGTTCCGAAATTTCTGAAATCCAGATTTTTCGAAAAATTGTAACTTCTAAAATACATGCGATACAAATTTAAAAATTGGCCAAAATACTCCTTGCCCAGTGAACTATTTTATTTTAAAAAACGAAAAAAATTAAAAATGGTCAGGGTCACGGCCGAGCGAAGTGGCGTGAATTGCCTCAAATATATATTTTACGAATTTAGGGGAGTCACTTTATTGTATTAGTTTGTCAACATAAATGAAATCTTCATTGGCGTAAAATGAGTTGTTTATCCGCAAAACCAGTGTTATCCATTTTTTTTCTACATTGAGAAGGACCTGTTAGCTCCAAAACCACCTTAGTTTTAATTGTGGATATCCTGATTGACTTGGCTGTACCGCAAGGACTTGATGAAGAATCAGACAGAAAGAGAAAAAGATGGAAAGAGAAATAGTGAGAAACGATTATGATCCGCCAGCATTACAAATATTTGTAGGCTACCATAATATGATTAGACTAGTGCCATTGACATGGAAAAATTGATGAATAGACCGAAGCATAAATGATCGGTGCTTGAATGAAGGATCAGTTAAGACTGTGTAACAGTTAAGGTGATTATTAAGCAAACACTTGAGCAGGTAGTTAGAAGAATAGAGGAGAGAGGGAGAGGAAGAGATCGGTAACGAAATCCTTTTGCGCAGGACGAACAAACTCGTATTTTAACGCGAGTCTGTCGGACAGTCGACAGGCTCAATTGACAAGTGTGGCGTTTGTATGACAGCAATTTAAAGGCAGATCACTCACGTTTGAGAGTGGGTAATTAAATTTCATTAAATTATCATGCTCGAGGGTATCGAAAATATATCGTACATCAAGATTCGGTCTCCAATAATGGAGCAAATTTACGATGGACTTCAGATGGACCAACAAAAATATTGTTTAGACATTAAGTAACTTGCAAACGATTCGTTCCAATTTGAGTTTTCAAGGACCTCCCTGAACTCCGATCGAAAGAAGGCTTTGTGTCGGACGTTCCTTTACTTTTGGAAGGTGTGTGTCTCTCTTTTTTTTCGTGTACTCTCGATCCAGATACGCTTGTTTAACGAGCAACAACGGGCGGTCCATCAAGATCTTTGCGTGTCTCGACGCCTCCTCTCTCTCTCTCGCCGATTCCAAACACACACACGGACACACGTAGATCACCCTGAAAACGATAATTCCTCTTCAAGGTATTCCGCCGGATACGAGGCTTTGAGTGTCTTCATAATAATAATGCACCCAACGACTAGACGATCCCAATAAAAGTCACAATCACTTAGTCATACACTGAAAATACAATGTGCCAGGATTTGTTATCTGTTAACAAATGTAAAGTTGAATATGGCGAAATAAATCATTTGTCAACAGTATATAAGGTAAATGTCCTAATTATTGAACAGGTCCCAATTATTGAACACTATCTTGTATTTTTATTATTTCTCATTCAACTGCATGCATTTACTTATTTATAAAAATTTAATTACATATATGGAACTTTTAGCTATCGAAATGTTACCTTACTTGTGCAAAGAAAGCTTTAATTAACAGAGAAAAAAATTATTTAATCAGCAACGGTGACCCGATTTGACGTCTCGTGGTAACTGCTTGTCGTTTTTTGCTAAGACGCGCCGCTTCACACGTAAGGGCATAACAAATTCAAAAACTGTCGCACACTAAGAAAAAAAAATGGTTGAATATGCAAAATCGTTAGTTGAATACGGGCAACTAAATATTTATTTGGTCTAACTAAATAATAGTTTCTTGAATATATCCGCGCTTCGGTTGACCAAAATATTGTTCAGGCAACAAAAATTTGGATTGTACAACTAAATATTTAGTTGCACGTATTCAACTAAACGATTTTGCATATTCAACCATTTCTTTTCTCAGTGCATCACAAAAAGTAAAGGCGTTTCAGGTTCCTCAGAAAATTTCTTACAAATAACGATTGAACATTTTTTTTAAAATTAATTATTTGTTAAAAAATACGGTGTTCGATCATTGGGACATAGAAAATGCAGTGTGTCCCAATTATTGAACACTCGAATTCGCCAAGATGGCGTCATTAAACCCATCAAAACATCGAGACAGTTAACGGGTGACAGATCGTGTGAATCGGATTTATTCAAACATAAACTGTAAGTTCCTGAATAAACCTACCTTTATTATTTTACTAATAATTCTAAGATCGTCAAATCTATTTTTTATTTGTATTTTCGTGCAATAAACATAAAAAGAAAAGCAAAAAGAGAATATAACCTAAATGTAACCTAAAAATACGAATGTAATGTTCAATATTTTTTGCTCTCCGATATTTTAGTGGAAAAACAAGAGAGCTGCGACAAAAACAAACAAAAACAGAACATAAAAACGAGGAAACTGAAAATAAAAATAAAATAAAGTTCGAGTTAAAAAGAAAAAATAAACCAAATGCGAATGAACCAAAAACCTGTCAAAAGAGACTAACTATATATATTTTTGTATTTTTACATGATTAATAAAAGATTATTTAAGTGTTTGATTTTGCTTTTATTTCTTAGTATTGAACCCAAAATAATATTTTCAGAACGGATGAAGATTTCTCGAGTGTTCAATAACTGGGACATGCCTATTCAATATTAGGGACATAGGCACTTCCAGTATTCAATAATTGGGACATTTGCATGCTTCACATTGTTATTCTTTTTTTTTATTTGAAATCATTTAAAAATAATTTAAAGGGTGATTTTTCGAAAGTAAAAATATCAAAGAATCATTTGAACATGAAAGGGATGGGTTTTTTCTTGTTTTTATATTTTTTTCTCACCGAATTCAATCCCCGGATCCTTAGCTGTTCAATAATTGGGACATTTACCTTAAATTAAATAATATTTTTTTAACAATTAATAAATTATTTTGACACAAAATATTTCTTAACGACTAACAAATTTTGTAACAGTTAAGAAATATTTACGTAAGAGCGCCAACTAAATATATTTCTTTACTACAAATAAACTGTTTTTTCAGTGTAAAGTGACGCCTTCTTTATCAGAGAAAATATGGGAAAACCTCACCTCAAATACATTTAATCTTGTCTAAGGGGGTAGACATTTTTTTATTATTCATTTTTATGCTTTTTTCATTATTGAATTATGTTATCGTGGAGTCAATGATGAATTTTTGATGACACAAGATCTGTCAGTTCGACAAGTCGATAAAGAAGAATTCTGCCATATTCGAAGGATTCTTAAATCCTTAAAAAAAATCGATACTCTTATGTTTTCGATGACTTACCTGACCTTAATTTGACCGAGGTGCACACAGAAAATGTATTACTGCCCCAAAATTTCAAAGGTTTGTCTTTCAAGAGTCAAAAAAATTTGCTGAACTCATTTTTTCCATTAAATACTCAGTTAGGCTTTGTTCATGATATTACTCGAAACCTGATTTATAACAATGAAAGAAATCATATAAAAAATACCAAATTTGTGCAAATACTTGAATGTGTAATTGATGAATGTAATTTTGGATTAATTTCATACTGGAAAATGATGAACGATGAAAATCATGTTCCAGACAATAATTGAGTACATCACACACAGTTTTTCATTGCAATTCACGTACGTGCTGCATTTGACACAGGTATTTGCCTCCTTACTGACCTATTTTTTTCGAGAACCATTGATGATCGATGGATTTAGATCTACGTAGGAATGCTCGTTCTCTCGAGCATCGAATTTCGTACGAAGGAGTTATGTTTTGTTTTTTATACATCGCCTCGTTGCACAGATCCGGTTGTCTACGCTTTCTCGCCTCAACAGACGCAATAATGATTATGTACTATGCATAAAATGCTCTCGATCTCCGTCTAGAATCGACCACACATTCTGAGATCCGAACACTCCCAACGCACAGCTTTTCATGATTACATCGACTCCGATGTTCTTTTCTTAAATACGACGCCGGTAACTAATATTTTAATCTCTGAATCTATCCTCGGATTTTACGAGAGTTTTATCCTCTCTCTCTCCCTCTCTCTCTCTCTCACTCGATTCTCGTCACTCATCAAAATCTCGACATTCACACTACACAGATCTCCAATGATCTATAAATCATCCCAATAATCGATACATGAGTGATGGTCTTGGTTATACATATTTCGTAGCCACGAGCAGTCCTTGCACTAATCGCGATCGCGTTTTACTCCTGCGCTACATCATAATTCATATTTTTATATGACTGCGTGCGTATAGTTCATATTTATCCACGCTCACCTCCTTCCTCCTCGAAAATGCGCCGTATTAATGATTGTTTTATTGTCTCAGCGAAGATAATCGTCCTCGTGCTCTCAATTCTCACAGGCAGAAAGACTCAACTCGCAAAACTCAGCCGAGAAATAAATGAATCGGCAAGCCCATTCGTGAATCAACGATCGATGTACAAACAGTTCTCTTGAACCTCCCAAAGCCTCCCTCCTCGTGTCCACATCCTGCAAAAGTGAATATTCATATGAGGCATTCTCGGTCAAACCGGTTGTTGGTCAAGCCTGACCACTTTTTATTTTATCCCTGAATTTTCGCACGTTTTTTATCATCCAAAATTTTGATATGATTTTAGTAATCGAAAAGTTTTGTGGCCATTTTGAAAATCTACAAAAAATTGCAAAATACAAATGTCAAGAAAAAAATGCATCCCTCCAAAATTTACTTATTCTCTTATAGTGCAGCAAAATTCTTTTGGGATCGTTTTGAGTGGTTTCCGTTATTCCGAAGTATCTGAATTTTGAAATTATGGCAAAAATTCTTGATTGAAGGAAAATATTTGAAAAAAATGTAAAATAAATCTAAAATTCAGATTATTTTAGGGGGATAGCAGAAATATAAAAAAAATCAGTGATAAAATCGAAAAGGGTCAGAATTGAGTTTCGGGTGGTTTAGCTGGGAAAGCTTCATATTTATATATGGTCAGGCCTGAGTGGTTGCGCAATGGGGATATGCTTGTGATCATTCCATTTTTCGTTCTTTTTTTTTCTTCTCTTCATCTTACGAACGACGAGCCCGCGCTTCCTGATCCATTCGGGCACACAGACGCACACAAATGCACACACAAACATGTGATGTCATATGCGGGAACACCCACGCATTAAAGTCACTCTCGCGGCCGCAGACTCTCGATCTCTCGAATGGGACGCCCAGGTATCGAATCTCCGGGAGAGCCGTAGGTCGTGGAAGAACTTTTATATATCTTCGGTACATGCTATTGATGTAGCTATATATTAGGGTGACAGTTATTTGGGCTTTGCTGAAAAAAGTTCGATGCCACCCCAAAAACATAATCAAGGTGTATCAAAAAAAATCTGTGTAAAGTTTGGAGGCGCTGGGAAAATTGGAACACGCACCACCGAACGGTTGAAATTAAAAATGTAAAATACATGTATTTATCTCACGCATCAATGACTTTTTTCCGACTATAATATTAATGAGAAAAATTTGAAACTTGATACATTTATTGTGCATAGTATGGTGTACAAAACCAAATTTTTTCAATTTTTTTCGTTCATAATGTTGTTAATGACAAGCTCTGTAGAGATGCCCAAAAAACATTTAAAATTTCAATCGCCCGATGGCGCGTTTTCCAATTTTCCGAGCGCCTCCAAACTTTACACAGATGTTTTTTTGATACAACTTGATTATGTTTTTGGGGTGGCACCGAAGTTATTTCGCCTAAGCCTAAATAACTGTCACCCTAATATATATGCATGTGTATACAACGTATACAGATTTATATCAGCTCTTCCTGTACGATCGAGTGCGCTCACGATTGCCACGTATATCCTGCACGGGACCTCAATATACAATCCGTCCAATGTGCAAAGGATATTTTAGCTCTCTCGGTGAAAACGTCGATTCGGTATTGCACCGAGTAGAAATATATATCTGGTTTATGTTCGCAAAACACACGAAGAAAAATCTGAATGGTCTCCATCAGGCATTCATTCTCGCCTATTCCGGCTATTTTTTTTCCATCGAATGTCGCGGTCATTTTTTAGACTCGGCCAGTTCATAATAGAAGACTTTTCAGAGATTATTTTCAATTTTTTTTAATCCCAATATTTCAACCCAATTATTTTTTTGTCAAGTACATTTAGGAAATTATATGGCCCAGGAGAGATCTGAGGCTAGCAATAGGTTGTTTTTCCATCTCATCAAAGGATTTTCATTATTTTCATGATTTTTATTGATTTTTAAAGATTTTTTTTTTCATTAAAGATCCTCTGTGTGGCTTTGCCAGAATGAGATCGTTCAGAGACCATAAATAAAATAAAACTCTCTTCAGATTCCCGCTGAGATTTTTTCGCGAATTTCGATAAGAGAAACTCTGACTTGATATTATATAAGAAAATATTTCATGAAGAATGGAGAATTCTCAAATTCTTTTACATAATAAAATCTCCTTTAGGATACTTTTGATTTGACGAGGATATTTTTTTTGTAATCTTAGAAAATCTCACCGGTGGTAATTTAAAAAAAACCCTGCAAATTTGACATTTGCTCATTGCTCCCTCATCTGTATATATGGTTCACACAGCTTCTTTTATCACAAAGTATGGCGATCAAATATGTAGCTTCCTCATAAAGGAAGCTTTGTTAGCTATCGAAAAACATGAGTAATCAATGTACAAATTTGCCAAATTCTTTTAAATTTACCTCTTGCCAAATTTGATTTTTGCCAAATTCAATAATCGATATCTCGGTGTCTTGGGACATTTTGAACACATTGGCATAAAAATCTCGAAACAAAATTTTTTTTTTACGAAAACAAAGCTTTCTTCATGAGGAATCAAAAATGTAGCTTTTCACATTCCCAAAGATCTCCAGCAAAAAATTGAGTTGACAGAGATGACAAAATCGTTTTTCATCTAAATAATAATGAAAAATTAAGTTTCACATTATTTATTTTAATAAAAAACGCTCTACTGTCAAAACATTTGGATTACAAAATCTGAAATAATTCAGAGAGGCTCTTCTCAATGACAGCTGGAAACTGATCAAGTTTTTTAAATTATTCCAACGGAGATCATGATGAAAAAGTTAATGAAATACTATGGAGAGTGCTTCGTAGACCGCTATAGATATAAATGATGTGGAGAAGTCACACACACACACACACACACACACACACACAAAGACGACCATAGGAAAGGTGTTTTATATACACGATACAGAATGTGCATGTTACGGACGGATGGCCGAGAGCCAGGGCGTGGTCGGGTTTATGTAAGTCAGTGTACACGTTTTTTCGTCACTGCTGAAACGGCAATCCAGCGGCAGAACCAGCAGCCGTTAGCTCGCAAGGCTCGATCCTCCAATACAATACATCGTCCATTCGTATATCCCCAATATATTATGGCCTATATGTATTATATTGCCATCGTCGCTTCGGCCCAGTATCATATATATATATATGTACACATCGATTGCAAGTCCGCGACTCCCGCGCTTCGATTATCTCGCTAAGCCCGAGGCTGATCAACCGGGCGATCCCTTGACATTTGCCTACTCGTTACTCTTACTTCAATACATATATCTATATAGCATAGACTAGTATCCATCTTCGACCGCATAACGCCCATTTATCACATAATCATAGTTTTTATTATTTCGTTGACGTATTGTTGAATAGATCTCCAGAAAATCCATTAAATTTGGTGACTTAACTATCTTTTTAGTTAACTCCAACATCTGTCCAGCATCTCAATTCTTTTGGGGTTGAGCAATAAGTTCCAGAGTTGAGTTCATTCATAGGGATGAAGATGCATGAAAGGTACCTTCTCCAGCACAGTTTTGCTCACTGACCATTTTTAGTAACTAATACAACATGGTTTAGATCTTGGTTAGTTTTGAGGTAGTCCTTGCTGTACAAGTCCACGACTAATATTTCAAAAATGATTTTCACACGTTTTAAACGGATAAGCAAGGCTAACTAACGTGGATCTGGATCAGACGATTCTGACTCAATGGATGAAAAAATATTTAATAATGATTATAGAGAAAAATATCTTAGTTTGTATCAAATTTGTGATTTCTCGCCTGATCTGAAGACACTCTATTTTTCAATAGATACTCCATGAATTTCTTGAAAGATATCCATTAGAATATTTATCTTTTACAAATTAACGCCATTTGTCCATGAAAACAATAACAGAGCCACGATAATATTATTGTTAAGCAGCGATCGGCAGTATCGATTTTTTCGTCAACGATATTGATTTTATTAATAATTTTTTCGAAAAATTTATGATTAGTAAAAAAATTACACTAATTTTTTATGAAAATTCGTAATTAGCAAGAAAATATTATTAATTTTCCTAAAAAATTAGTAATTAGTAAGAAAATATTTACAATTTTTCAAAAAAAATTAGAAACATTTTGTCACTAATAACTGATTTTTTTTTGGTTAGGAAGATGTTGCTAATTAATTTTTAAAAAACAGTAATTTGTAGAAAAGTATTGTGTATATTTACGTACTTGTGTGTACGAATTGAGTCATGGTTATAAGCTCAAACAACTCTATTAAAAAAGTTGTCTTATTTTTTATAATAACTAGATCTTTTGAATATGTATTTCACACATTAGTATTTATTGTATCGAATGTCATACGATGTCACATAAGTTATTATAATGCAAATATTTAACCAGTACCTATTAAAAAATGCATTAAAATGCATTAGTAATTTTCTTTTTATTTATTACTTTTTCCAAAATTAATACAACATTTTTCAACAAATTATTAATTTTTTTGGTTATTTAGTAGTATCTTTCTCGCTATAATTACTAATTCTTGGAAAAAGTTAGAAATATTTTGTCGTTACTTACACATTTTTTGGAAAAATTAAAAATATTTTATCACTAATTACTAATTTTTAGAAAAATTCGTAATATTTTTTTGCTAATTATCAATTTTCCGAAAAAATTGGATAATAAAAATAGATAGATTTTTGTTTGCCGATCACTGTTGTTAAGTCATTGCTATACATTTTTTCATTAAGACTCCATGAAATTGAGTGGATGAAATATCTTTGATTAGTCAACTCGCGCTCCAGAACTTAATCCTTTGGGGTTGAGTAATAAATCCTGGAATTGAGATTTTTTGAGAAATCTTACCTCCAAAATAAAAAACCTTCAGGGAAGTTTCAATGGATGAACTTATGGAGTCATAAATTCGACACCGATTAATTTCTCTTTGTCCTACGGAATTCTAAAATAAAATGGAATTCCAGAATTTCGCTGTACCAAGTCAATGTCTTCAGATCGGTATTCCTCTTGCTTCCATCCCCAAAATCTGTATTGACCACAAATTTTGCTACCTTGAATTTTCATTGCATCCCAAAAATGCCAATCCAGCTTTCGATGCGCAGCTTTCCAGTAACGACCCTCTCGAGACATCTGTTTGGTGCTCGTTTGTCAGAATGAATCTTCCTCGAATGTGAGAAGGAATTTACGACAGGGAGCGGCATCCGTGGAATATGTTAATTACGACTTGTCGTCGCCGTTGTCCCTCGCACCGTTCCTGTAAACCTGCTTATATAAATATATTTATATATATTATGGAGAATCGAGAGCCATTGTAATATGGGGCTTTAGTTGATTTAATCGTGCGATATATCGAGGCGTTTCTTCACGACTGCTTGGATCATTGATGGATGAAGAAAAATCGTGGGAATTTTCCAACGTCGACGGAAGCTCTCGATACTTTTGTGCTCGAAGCATATTGCGCCGAAGAAATCGACGATGGTTGACGCCGTAACGATTTTGCCATTGTGTCTGGCATAATGTGATGCGATCTGAAAACGTAATGGCGAATGCCTTTGTAAATATATATTTATAAATATAAATCTTCTATAAGGTCCAGTAGTCTTCGTATTTTCTTGATTACAAATATTTAAAAAAGCGTTATTTTGCATAAATCGTTTCTTCCTCTGCATACAATTATCATTATCTCTCGCTTGGATGCTCGATCATGCGTGACGGAGTGTGCGTTCGATAATACTCATTACGGAACGTCAAGTAGTCCGCGCGAACGTTTTTCTTTACCTATGACGAGACACCGATCATAGCTCTTTTTTTTCTGAACTATCGACGTTGAATTACGAAACGATCGTCGAAGAAATCCCGCGCGCGAATCGAGATTGCGTGCATGTAAAATTTTCATATCAGATGTTTTGCTCTCTCGTAGCTATCAATATAGGCTCGAGGAATAGCTCGAATTTTTTGTTGCCTCGCTAAACTAAAATCGCAATGGGATATTGAGAAACTGTCATTGTGACGTGTATCGTTGTAAAATTTCAAATCGGCTCCTTTCGTCGTTGTAACGTAGTTTTTATTCGAACACGTGGTCCGATTCGTTGTGAATTCAAGCGTGTTACCAAACGTGTGTCGGCGTTGATACTATATCCTCTGACAATCGAGACTACTTTTTACGAACGTGGGCCATGTGTTATTTCAACGGGGAATTTACTTGTAAAAACTTTGGTCGAGTGCGTAAAAAGTGTCTGCGCCGCGAAGGATTTACGCATATTCGATTTGTGGTATTTGACGCGGTATTCTAGTCTATAGAGATATATATTTTGAGCGTTTTGTCGAGCTCGAAAATATTTGTTCACCATTCCATTTTTTACAGCATATTTATTAATGGTTTTGTAATAAACAAAAAAAATTGGAGAAGGAAAATGAAAATTTAATAAATTATAGGCTGATAAAGTTGGGGCTACAAAAAAGGCTTGTGCTAGCTGACACGATTGCAACCCTTCTGGTCATCCGATAAAAATGTAAAAAAAGATTCTTTATTAGAAAGAATGTCGTGCCCTAACTCAGAGAAAACGAGAAAAAAAAAATTCCCAAAATGGCGGCTGTCTGAACAAAAAAAGGCGTGTTTCGACTTTTTTCATGATTTTTAATTTGTTTACAATAGAAAAAAAAATTTAAACAAAGGTGGTAGGGGTGATAGGGAGTCAGATCTTGAAGATTGGTGAAAAATTTGATAAAAGTAGTTTCGAGAAAAACGTCTTAGTCCTATTTGCTTCGACGTGACGGGCGTAGTTGCTGCGTCACTAAAATAGCTATAACTCCATAAATCATTAGAATTACAAAAATTCCTTTCGAAGATATATTCTTAAAGGTCTAGACTTCATGAATATGCAAAATTTTTTTGAGTTTTCCAAAATTCTAGACCAGAATACTCTCTTAAAGTGATGCTCCGACGTGACGGGCATAGTTGCTGCGTCACTAAAATAGCTGTCTAACTCCATAAAATAATGAAATTGAAAAATTATCTTTCAAGAATATATTCTTAAAGGTGTAAACTTTGAGATTATACAAAAAAATGATTTTTCAAAATACTAGACCAGAATACTCCCTTAAAGTTACGCTCCAAAGTGACGGGCATATAGTTGCTACGTCACTCAAATTGCTATAACTCCATAAAATATTGGAATAAAAAAATTTCCTTCCGAAGATATATTCTTAAAGGTCTAAACTTGATTTTTTCAAAATTCTAGACCAGAATACTGCCTCAAAGTTACGCTCCGATGTAACGGGCATAGTTGCTGCGTCACTAAAATAGCTATAACTCCCCAAATTATTGGAATTAAAAAATTTCTTTTCGAGGATGTATTTTTAAAGGTCTAAATTCCAAGAATAGGGGAAAAAAATTAATTTTTTCAAAATTTTAAACCAGTATACTGGCTTAAAATGCATATTGGATGCTGTCCCGAGTGAAAGATACCGCAAAGCACGATTGAACGGTTACATCGTATCGGACCGTCTTGGGCCGTAAAAAATGAACATAATTATGTGTTTATTCCGCAAACATCGATGGAATTTCTTTTCCGCTTATTTACAAGACTCCGTGATGCAGCGAAGCCTCGCGGATAGCACTTGCGCGTGTTCGCTCGCTAACGCGTCCATTACATCGATCCGAAGTTGCTTTATACACTCTTTTTTTTTATTCCACGTCTCTCGCTCCTCAATCGACTTCATCGATACCCCTTTCTACTTCTGTCTCCTTTGCGGTATCTACCGGCGAATATTATAGCATCGGTCGCTATCAGACTCGAAACTCCGGCGCGCGGATATCTCTCGCACACGGCAAAACACACGCTGACGCGCGTGTTCCAATGAAAGACAAGGTGTATCGGTGCAGCACATATGCTGAATTTGTGTGTGCGCAAAACGAGCGCAAAAATACCGACGGATTAGAGAGATTAGTGGGTGTGCTACACCAGAGTTTAACTCTCTTTTTCCCTCCCTCCCTCTCTCTCTCAATATATATCTCTGTCTTTGGCAGTAGATATATACGGGTGTGTTCGGCCATGCGTTGGAAATGAAAGGAGACGAGACTTTGTGAAAAAATTTAAATGCGACGCGAGAGCGAGAGGAACGAGACGAGCGCGCCGGGGCAAAACGACACAGCTTACGGGTTTCGCCTCGGTCCACGAACATTTTATCCCAAAAGGAGAGTTCTCGCTAACACATAGATACATAAATAGTCGCACGTGTATACAGAATCTTTACTAGAGCAGATATAGACCGATGGGACGGACTTTGATCGCTAGATTCAAAGTGGACTCGCCTCACTGGATCGACTCTCTTTGGTCGTTGTCGTCGGCTGGTAATTCCGGTCCGATCATCTGATTTCCTGGTTTATATACCGCAGATTAAAGCAAGGAGGGGAGAACCACTTTGGGAATCGCCGAATTAGCGCTTTTCCTCGATGAAAGCGATGCGCGCGTAGTCCCACTTTTAATTTCATTCGAGGCATTTATTGTAATCGATCGGGGACAGGGATGTTCGATTCCGATTCGATTCTTTCCTTTTCGATCTTTGGGTGAATCGACTCCCGACTTTAAAAATCGAAAATTCGTTTTTTTATTAAATTTATTATCCATTGAAGATTGACAATGAAATAAAGATTCACAAAAGTCTATGAAACATCAACGTCAAGGTTTAAAAAAAACATCAACGTCAATTTAAAAAAAAGTATGTGAAAATGTAGAAACGTCGGAAAAAGAGTAAAAAAAAATTACATGATAAAATATTGCAAACATGATTCAACGAAACAAATAATCGAAAGTAAAAATATACAAAATATCGCGAAACAATAGAAACTTATGTAATAGAAAAAAATTCTGAGTCATTAAATATATTCATAATATTTTTAAGAATATATTAAAAAGTGCAAATGTGTAGAATCAAACTATGTTTAGCCAGAATGAAAATTGCTTTATATTTGTTTTTTTGTATTCATAATTTTGTGTTAAAACTAAATTAATCCAATTTAATCATTTTCCATAGCAAAAACTTAATAAACACTTACGATAGCTTTAATTAGCAATTATTTTTTTTTACGATTTTTCAAAATCGATTCTTACGAAATACTATTCAGAATCGAATTACTATTCAGAATCGATTAGAGAATCGCTTCATTCCAAAGAATCAAACATCCCTAATTGGGGATGTTTTCAATAAGAATTGAGATGATTTTTCGTTTCAAGATCATGAACTGGGAATAATTTAGCAAAAAAGAGCCCTAATCAGTGGGAACGGTATTTCTGCCTTCTGGTAGGAAATTAATGATTCCTACTACAAGAGAAATTTCTTGCTCAATGATAATTTAGAAATTCCAAACCTTTGTTTATTATAGTCGAGATGATGTACCTGGAATTAAAACATTCATTGTAATCAATCCAGAAAGTATTCAAAACAAACTGCAATGCTTTTTGAATCGATGTCAACATTTTCTGAAAATAATTTACCAAAAAGAAGCCAAAATTTCTATCAACAAGAATAATTTTTCCTTCAGGGTGATACAATTCCCATCAGGGGAGTAGAATTTTTTTTTACAAAACGGTTCGAGATATCCCAAATATTTTATCCAATATCTTGCATAATTCGAATAATTTTTTTTTTACAGTGAATTCGCTCTTATCCCAATAATTCTCAATTCGTCCCCCATTCCAATTTATGACCGTAAATATTTTTTCCACTTTCTAACTTGGCACAACGGATTCTTCGTAATCCGAGGTGATACCCAATTTCGTGATTGATCGCTCCGAGCAGCTTCGTATTTTATCTTCCGCACCGCATTTCGCTGTCAAAAGGACGACCGTTGAGGTTACAGATTGGTAATAATGCTCATTGGGGCATGGAGAATATTGCCTAATCGTTCGATGAGCTATCTCGATTCGGGTTCGCGCGACAAGTCTTCGAGAGCCGTAACGAGATCAAGAGTCTGTGGAGAAGCTCTCCGCCCGTTTCACTCGGGTCGATCGTGCCTCGTAGATCGTCAGAGTCACATCGACGGATCTTGGGACACCCAGTTGTAGATCAATAAAAAATATAAAATAAAAAAACGCCATAACTCTCTCGCGATTGCGACAGTCGCGTGCTCGGATCCAGAATTAACAACGGTGGCACGTTTCATTCTTCTCTTCGTTTTTTTTTGCTTCCCATTCTCTATTTCTCCGCCCGATAGTATAACGCTGAACGACCATCGATGGGCCTGACCCAATTGGTCGGAGCCCCGAGAAACATTGTAAAATTCTCGTGTACTGCGAGATTTCGGCAATAACGAGAGAGTCGTCGTTATTTCCAGTCGAGAATTGACGATCGCAGCGGACGAGACATTACGTTCTCGATGTCCCTCGCCGCAAAATTGCGCGCGGCCTGGTCAAACGTAACGGTGACTCAGTTTCGGAGAATCCATTACCAGTTGTTTAGAAAGCGGCTCGAGAATACGAGAAGAACAGGAAGGGAAAAAAAATAAGTTGTCCATTGTAACGCCGAGAACGAGACTGTACGTCCCGCAAAGCCACTGTATTGTCCGCTTAGCGCCGAGACTCTTGATTTTTAAAAAAAGGCGCGCAGATTTGCGCGACGAATTCGCGCGGATGAGAGAGCTGCGCCATCTGGCGGCTCAGGAACAAACGAAGTGGAAGGTGAACGCGTGATTATTAACAGCCGTCGGGAAAGTAGTGCTGCTTGCGGACTTACCTATAGATTTCCCTGGGTTACCTCCGGTCGGTAAGGTTACTTACCTGTGATATGATCATCATCCGGAATCTCAATCTAGACGAATTGCAATTCGTCTTGGTAAACCCGTATGATAATGTGAATTTTTTCTCAAATATTAGCACCAATGAACAATAAATTCTTGCAGTTACAGATTTTTTAAAAAATTATTACACTTGGTATAGAATATATCCTGGGGATGGCCGAAACACTAGTATTTCAAATGGGGATATCTACCCTCTTGGTGGGGAGGAGTTGGAGTCTAGATAAAAATCTGAGAAAATTATAGGGTATTGTTTTTTAATTATTTGGAGTCGATTTGGGGGGCGTCTGATGAAAAATTCGTCCGTCATATAATCAAAAAATCGAATCATTGCAAGGAGACCTTTATTCCAATGATATCTTTGATTTTTTAGGGCAGCCAACAGTTTTCAAAATTTTCGATTCACCCTAAAATATATATATATATATAATATATATATATATATATATATATATATATATATATATATATATATCAATATGAAAATGGTTTTATTTTATTGAGTATCATACACACAGGCGATATATATATATATATATGTATGTTCTGAATTATGTCAACCACAACAAAAATGATTAAACTTCTTCTATGTATCTAGGAAATATATATATATATATATTTTTAATATCGACTATTTTACGACGAATTGAGAGAATTTTTGTTAATTTTTATCGAAGAATAATCTGTAATTTCCGCCCGGTTTCAGTGAAACGTAGCGAAAAAAAATTAAAAAAATATTTTGCCCATCATCGGAGTGTCTATTTTCATACTACTTTTGTTGATCTTCAACCTCAGATGCTCGAATTTTTTTTCTCGGTTTTCTTCTGTATAATCATCTTTTGGCTCGATCCTTCAGCGCGATGATTCTCCTGCAAATTCTAAAAAAAAAACAAGCAGTCACAAAACTCGTCAGTTTGGATTTTCGAACTTACATTTATTTAAACAAATCAACATCGACCTCATATTACGGGCTGTTATATTGTATAGTTTGCACAGGCAATGCATCGCTATAAATACAGGATAAAATAATTCCTGTAAGACACGCTGTTCATTGTTCTTTAGAATCGGATCATGACAAAATCATTCGTTTTATGATGGACTGAGGGAGCAGCATAGGGCTGGACATAGAGTGGGTACGGAGGGGGTGGTTTGGGACTTGGGAGCTGGGTCTTACAGTCGTTGGAAAAATGATAACGAACTTAAGAATAGACTAGAAGGACAATCGGACTAGAAATATACATGAGCTTCGTCGTATCAATAATGTGTATATAAGAAGCAACGTAACGAATAACTCATAACGAATGAATCACGATTGAATTATTACATGGCTACGAAATCCGTGGATTTCTTCCTCCCCTTATCTTCTCTTATCCTTTCCGCATGATATTTTTTGTTTTGTTTTGTTTATCATTCTAATCACTATTATATGTAATAACGTGGAGTTCATCGTTTTTGGCCAGATCTCGATCGAAGAAAATTGCCAAATTCAACGAGAGAAGTATCTAAACAAGTCTCAGACTGCAAACGAATTACAAGATTAAAATTTTTCCGTATTATGTATATAAATATATATATATATATATATATTAGGGTGACAGTATTTAGGCTTTGGCGAAATAAGATCGGTGCCACCCCAAAAACATAATCAAGGTGCATCAAAAAAAATTTGTGTAAAGTTTGGAGGCGCTCGGAAAATTGAAAAACGCGCCACCGGGTGATTGAAATTTTAAATGTTTTTTGGGCATCTCTACAGAGCTTGTCATTAACAAAATTATGAACCAAAAAATTGAAAAAATTTGGTTTTGTACACCATACTATGCCACAATAAGTGTACCAAGTTTCAAATTTTTCTCATTAATATTATCGTCGGAAAAAAAAATCATTGATGCGTGGGATAAATATATGTATCGTACATTTAAAATTTCAATCGCTCGGTGGCGCGTGTTCCAAATTTCCATGCGCCTCCAAACTTTACACAGATTTTTTCCATACACCTTGATTATGTTTTTGGGTGGCGTTGAACTTTTTTCGCCAAAGCTCAAATAACTTTCACCCTAATATATATGTACTCATATATTTATACATTTATATACATACTCTCGAGCGAGCGAGTTTTTCTCATTAACTATTTTGGCTTCAGCTGTCTTTGTCATTATGCTAATGGCAGCACGGATACACTGTACTGTAGCATTTGTTTTTACCATTTGTTTCCTTAAATCTTCTCTTAGAAATAATCTTCGAATTTCGCATTTCGAACCTACGTATCCTCGTTATTTCTCGGAGAATCATTGAGCGCTTGCATTTTTTTGCTTCTTTGTTTTTTTTCAATTACAATTTCATCCCTTCTTCCTCCAAACCCTTTTTTCGATCTCCCTCAATGTTTACAATGTTTCAAAAGTTCTCTGAGGGAGAAACGAGAGTGAACTTGACGCATCGAAATGCGCCAAATCATTTTTTCACGTGTGTAAGATTTTTTTTCTGTTTTTTTTTTTTCAATACACAACGCGAAGACTGGGGTAATGCGAAAACATATTTTAATCAATCACAGCACGCGATTCAACGTCTGTGGGACGGGAATACGTCAACGAATCACCAATGACGATAATTATCGATAACAATGAGTATCGATCACTGGAAAATCGTGATTATTGATTTTTTTTCTCTTCTCATCGATCCCACGTCCCAAAAACGCATCGTTGATTCTCCCCTTCGTCAATCGACACCGGAAATCGGACGAAAAAGCTAATTCTCCATTATTCGATCGAAAAATATATCGATTGCAATTTATCTATCGCGTACGAATTATCGATCGCGTCAATTTCCAATCAACGATCGATTCTACACTAACGAAATAATCATCTACGATGATAATCATCGAGGAATCACGATTTCGTCCATTTTTCATGGTCAGAGTCTTACAGCACAATGTGGGACTTGAAATACAGTACAATGGTTTCAATGATCATTATATGTAACATATGAGACGTTGATGGGAATATATGAGGATGGGCGCGCGAAAGGACAACGATTTGCGAATGTTAAATTATGTTAAATGACTAATCGGATGTTATCATCATCGACGAAGTACCGAAGTACACTCTCATGATTATCATTTTTTTAAAATCATTATATCGTTATCGCTGCTTAATAATAAACAAAATCGTTATTCACTCTTATCACGAATGAATATACTTTTTGCTAAAAATTATGTATACAGATGCACATATATGTATATATATATATATACATATAAGTGCATCGAATGGCGTTAATATCAATAAACTTATGTTCGTAAGAGTGAGATTGCGATTTTTCTTCTTTTACAAAATTATTTTGCACTAACCATTCTGATTTTCATCGTCTCTCTATAAATTACGATATATAAGTGTGTATATATGCAGATGAGAGCGTAAGAAGCGTGAAAATCAGACTGATCGAGAGAATTTGTGAAAGTAAAAAATCAAAATCCCCAAAAAAGTATACATTACATCTCGCTCGTTACATCAGGAGAAGAAAAGTTTCTCGCTCGATTCGTTCGGCGCTCTATTTCCCTCTTTTGTAATCTCTCTTTTGGTTTATCTCGCGTCGTTGATTACTTCCAATTTTATGTATATGAGGATGAGGCTCCTTTATATTATCCTCGTTTGCCCGTATAAATATTCTATCGTGCAATCGTACAAAGAAGAGAGAAAAAGAACGCGTTCATCACAGACACCGTAAATCAGATATATATATATATATATATATATATATATATATATATATATATATATTATATATATGTATATATGTATAGTGCATAATGATAATTTAACAATATAGTTGAAAAATCTTGCTCCGGCAAAATGAGCCCAATGATTATCGCGATAAAATGGAAAAAAATAAATACTGCACGATGGACAATGAATAATAATAATAATAATAATAATAATAATAATAATAATAATAATAATAATTGTAATAGCTAATCGATAAGTGCAGCCGACATAAACGGAGAATATATGGCTTACCCTTTGATACCTCGCTTACACATCTAAATCGACTTTTCATTTCTTTTTTATTTTTACTTTTTTCTTTTCTTCCTTATTTTGCTTTTTTAATCAATTAGCCTATTTGAATATTGCACGCCCCGGCAAGGGTTGTTCGCCATCGCGACAGCGTGGCTCCTTCAAACCCACTGAAATTAATCGTTTATCTCCGGAAGGAAGAAGAAAAAAACGTAACAAACGAAAAATTCCATTACGACTCCCCGCGTCCGACTTTGCGCTCGATTATTAACTTATGTCCTCCATAGAATTCTACACACTTCTTGTATCTTCTCGTATTTCTCCTCTTTTTCATGGTTCTCCTGATTCCCAACTTTTTTTTGTCTATCTTTTGAAAAAGTTTAATAACACAGTTTACATCACTAATAATACGTAATATGTATATCGCGCGTACGATGAATTCAATTACACGTCGAGTGAACCCAGCGCCCTATTTAAAGGGCACTAATCTCTGCAACGAGATGAGTGCCTAATCCACAAACCACCCTCGAGATTCACCTGGATTGTTATTCTATTTGTTAAACCACTTGATCTCCCTGACTCTCGTTTCTTCGTTCCTTTTATTAATTTCTCCTTCTTTCTTCGCTCATTTATTTTTTTGTTTCTCGATATCTGAGCTGCATATATTATACCTATATTTATATATATATATATGTATTTATATGTATATACGCAATGTGTGTATATATTATATATATAGATATAAGTACAATATAAAGTACGATTCTGTCTCACCCCATTATGGCGTCACGGCTACTTATTTTCTAGACGTTTAATTATTATTGTTATTAAAATTTTTTTATTTATTTTAACTCTGAGTCATGTTATTCAATATCTCGTTAACGCCCACGAACTCTATCAGCAATTGCCACTCTTATTCATTGTTTTCAGAAATTATTCTCTTTCACTACAATTGAAACGGGGAAATCAAAGATTCGCCCCTTTTGCAAAATTTTACGAAATTCAGATTCCATCGTTTCGGCGGAAATTCGTTATTTTCCATCCCCCACAGTCTCATACGCAATTATTCATCGCTCATCATCGTTGATAATTATCGCAGTGGAATTCTTGATTTCCACTGTCCCTTCTTCGTCTCACGATTTTTCAATAGCTTCGTTTTACGCGATAACAAACTTACAAATTTATAATATCAATAATTCAACCCTTTTGCACAAAATCCGAGCGAGCTACCTTCACCGAATTTTCTTTTTGGTTTTTCTTTTTCGTCGATCGAGCCTGGAATTGAATTTTTATTAATTCATCACTCACTACGTTTTTCCTTTGTTTTTCACCCCCGGAGCTTTGTCCAAATCGTTTCTCGGCGATCTCATTCCGCGTAGGCCGGCAAACGTCAACGTCATTGTGATTTTCGTTTTTTTTTTATTAACATTCTTTTTTCATTTTTTATGTAACTAGACCGGCCTTTGTGACAAAAGGAACGAGGATTTGCGATCCAGCCAAAGACAAGATGCGTCACTTTTTTTTTGCGTTTGAGTGTTTCTTATTTTTTTTCCCTCCCTCAATGATCTCGCGTTCAAAGGGTGTCTTGTGAACATTTCTCGCGATTGAAATTCGTTAAAAAAACATTTTTAATAACAGCTGAGTAAAATTATATAGAAGTGAAAATTCATTTACAAATTCTGTCATCATTCTCGCCGATTGCCTGATATAATTTTTCTCACGCGGGCATTGTTTCAAAATAAATAAAAAAAGCGTTTATCAACAATCACAGAATATCTAATTCCAGTAAAAAAAAATAATACAGCTAAAAATGCCATTTCTCCATTGGATTCCACATCGAGATTCTTGTACCTTTTTCCTCAAAAGTAGATTTTAAATTTTCCCCTGATCTTTCGAATGGCCTGAATGGTCCTGCCAATCTTTTTTGGGAATTTCTCAGTTCAATTACTATAAAATCCTTCATTTCTCCATTTTTAATTCACGATCCTCCCTTGTTTTCCGATTCCTCTCTATTAAATAGAGAGGAATCGAACTGCAGAATCAGCATTTGAAGAACGTAAAGTTGCAAAAGTTAAGAAAATCTCCGTACGGCAAATTCAATAAAGAATAATAGAGTTCTTTCTATCAGTAGAAGAATCACAAATGTCTCGACGAAGATTCAAACGAAATTACCAGCGCGCGAAAAAAAATAGTGACATCGTTAACCGGAAGTGGCATTCGGCTCAATACCACAAACGTACGATGTCCCAAATTTCAGCTATGAAATACTTTCCCATCCGCATTCGATGGAAAATTTTTCGTCAGATCAATTCGCGGTGTCACATTATTGTCTCAGCAGAACAAGAGGAACAAAGGTCACACTCTGACGCAGAAGCTTGCACGCGCATTCGACGTTCACTCGTCCAGATGTCACCTGTCGTGTGACAAAAAATGTTCTAAGAAGCTCGATGCTAAAATTCATACAGTCGTGACGTACTGTCGGACCTCCGGTGACTCGGAGTCCATGCTCGACCACGGATCCCCGTATCTGGAGGCTTCCTCGCTCTTGGCTCTGCTCGGACCACGCCATCTCTCGGAGGCACGATAACGCGGCACTTCCTCGCTCTGCGAACGTTTCCCAATGCCGATATTGCCGCTGCTCGGTACCTCGAGAAGTGCCTTTGAACGCATCAACTGCGGTCTCATTCTCGATTGTGGCTCCTCGCTCGAAGCCCTCGACAGTGTCACGGGCAATTGAAGCTTGTCCGTTCCCGGATGATGCTTGCTCTCGGATCTGCCTCTGATACCGCGTTTGCGAGACGCCCCGTGAGTCTTGACCGTCGCTCTCTTCGGTGACGCAGGCTTTTTCCTTCTAACCGGAGAATTCGGCGCCTGTGGCGACCAAACAGGCGGCGAGAAGTCCTCCGGTGACGACACCATCTTCGGTGGTGTTTTCTCCGGTGAATCGTCCCTCCAGGCACCCTGATACAGCGGAAACGGTGATATGACATTGAGAAAACGCCAGCGTTCCTTCTCATCGTCGTCCTCGACGTGATTCGGTGTCGCTAATGGCGGAGGAAAACACGGCGTTGGATGCTCCAGTGGAGAACGATTTGGATCTTCGGGCGGCGGAAGATTGCCGTAACTCTCGTCCGATGGTGAAGCATCGTACGGCGTCCATTTAATGTCGCTCAGATGCTTAGGTTCGCGTTTCTTCATACCAATCGTTGGTAGCGGTGAGTAACCCTCGTACGGCGCCCATTTTGCGTCCGTTATCGTGATCTCCGGCGATATGAGCCTCTTGACGATACGACTGTCCAATCTCAGCAAACCACGTGGATCAGGTTCCGGCGAGATGCTCCTTCTGACACTGTACTTTGGTCGCTCTTTCAGGCTCTTACTCTTGGTGCCTTCGCCGAATAGCGAGTCTTGTCCCTTGCGCCATTTTGTGTCTCTGCGTTCGGCTGGCAAAGAAAAATGGGGCATTCCCGCCCATCTCGAACGCTGCACCTTCGTTCTCGTCTCGTTATCCGGACTCACTAGGGCACTTGGCCGTTCCTTGACGTCCCATTTCTTCGATGCACCCGTACTTATGACAATGGCCTTTTGCTGCACGAGTTTGCCTCTCTCCTTCGTTCTGACCTCGTCCTTCGGCCTCGGGTCTTCACTGGCGTGCTTCTTCAATTCGGCTCTTTCGCTCGTTCCCGCACGATTCCCTATCGAATCATCCGGGGTCAATGATTTCGCATACAGAATCCTTTTCTCGGGATCCTGAAATCTCGTTTTCTTGTCCTCAAGCGGTGACGGTGAAATCGTAGTCGCTGTCTTGGGGCACGTACAACGGGGCTTTGGATTCGGCATGACCTCGGGTACCTGCAAAGTCCAACCGCCGACGTCACCGCGCGCAGCCATTCTCGAGTCATCGCTGAGATGTTTTCGCAAGTCATGAGGCGGCGTCAACAAGTGATCGGGTCTTATCGACCATTTGTCGGTCTCGGCACTGTGATGCTTCCTGAGATCGCCACGCTCGTGGGGCTTCTTCTCCTCGGGGGTGAGATTGTGACAGCTGCACTTGACGCGACGCGTTAGATCAACGTCGGTCTTCGAAGTGTGCAACTCCCAGCGATACTCGTTCCCATCCATACCCTGTTTTTCGGCAAGTTCCGCCGCATCTTCCGGCGACAAGAAGCTCGCATTCGCCCATCTTGGCTCGACGCTGCGATACTTTCGAAGATCGGGCCTCTGATGATACTGCTGCTCGCTCGTATTACTCGGTCCAGCTGAAACGTCGCTGGTGTACAATGAACTTATGGCCTCGCAGCTGCAGGCCCGGGGTGGAAGCTTGCTCTCGAGTGGGGCCGCGTCTATCGTATCCAAATCCTCGATCGTGTAGGATATTACGATCTTACGCGCGTTACCGCAATCGTTACAACGACCCGATTCCGCCCCGATGTCCTCCTGACGACTACTAGCCTGCCCCTGCTGATCCTGCTGCTGATGTTGGTGTTCTTGTTGATGTTGTGATTGCTGATGCTGCTGGTGTTGTTTTTTCTGTTGATGAGGAAGTTCCTGATGCGTGCCCGAGGTAGACGGCGCCGTTGTGTCATGCTGCGTTTGCCGTTTTTCCTGATGGCCCGTCGATTCGTCAGAGGGTCGTAACGTCGCAGCCGTGCTTGGCGATGCGCACGAACAGATGTGTGTAGCTCCGTCAAGCCGCCTTGGTGGGAACCGCGACTCCGGAGACGACGAGGCTCCGCTCGAGACCACTTCCAGTGAGATTGCCACGTTCTACGGCCCCGCAACCCTGTACGACAATTACCGTGATAAAGGACACGTTGAAATAAACGTGTTTTGGGAACGATTTGGGAGAATTGGACAAAGGATGGGTCCGTTCACAAATGGTGAGACCCTTTGGAGTTGAGGGACGTTTTTTGCCTACCCTGGACTTCATGGGGTTGTTACCTTGAGCTCGGTGAAGATCTCCGTGAAGAATCCTGGCTCGCTGTTGATTCGCAGCATCTTGGAGCTCAGACGATTCACGATCAGCAGACAACGGTCCCAAAATTTGTCCTTGCTGTCCTCGACGAGAAACGGCTTCAGTGGGTAACTTATCTCGTTGCCCATGTAACTGTAGCTCAGATAAAGGCACGTTAGAACAGTCGCCTGAAGCTCCCGTTCCGACGCCTCCTCGCCGTCCACCAATTCTCTCACGAGCATGTAAACGAACACGACGTTCGCGGGATTTATGAACTGTACGTCCTGAAACGGAGAATACAAAATTCTTATATTGTCACGTTGTCATGATCACCATTGTTCTTTTTTGGTTGCTGTAAAGCGTTGTGAAGTGACAACGCTCGTGCTTTTTTTTAATTGAACCAAGTGTAATTGAATTGAATTGAACCAAATGTTTTAATTATGTTACATTTAATTGACTTAAATCAAACTGATGGTTTTTATTTGATTAAACATTCGATTAGGGTTGAATTCAGCATGTCCGATTTTTTAAATAATTTTTTCTCATCGAAGGCTACATAAGAGATAAAAGAGGGTGATGGAATTTTGCTTTTTCTCCATCAAAATTAAAATTCTCTATTGTTCTGGGTCTTTTGACTGATTTGAGCTTGTTCCTTATTGAATGTCGATTTGAAAAATGGCGTCGGCTTCATTTGTGAAAAAAAATCGATGGAAAAAGTATGTTTCTCCAAGAAGCATCAAAACATTTAAAAACTTCACCTTCTATCTATGCTATGCTTTATTGATTTTTCCTTAGAATATGTAACGCTTCATTCTAGCTTTTCCCTTTTACTTCATGAAGTCAAATTATTTCTTATTATTGTTGCGAAACTTTTCTGAAGTATTTTTGAATCGCCGTACGTATTTGGAAGTTCCCTATCACGGGAATGATTCACGTCACGTACGCAAATTAAATTCGGGACTATCGACAATGGGGAAGCTCACCCGCACCGACGAATCACGACTTATCGATCGTGTTGCCACGAAAATTTTCTACCGAACGATCCCCACGACATTTGAGCATTCTGTGAAAAATTTATTCATCCTGTTGGATCGATATTATGGAAATTTCGACAAATTACAGAGGCGTCGATCCTTGGACTACATCGCTGTGTTGAGAAGTCTAGTTACCTTCAATAGAAATAACATGCATTACGAGGAATCCGTAGCAGTATTTCTGTAATATCATCTGCACAATTTTATTTTGGCCACCGTTCCATAATTAAGACGTGTCCTGGTACCAGGACGCTTGGCGTAGAAATTATTCATGCCCTCATTGGCCGAATCCAAGCTTCTGGAGCAGGTATTAAGGGAGAGGTTGTCAGGGCGCTCGCCCTCTCGTTGAATGATCATCATCATCGTCATCATCATTATCGTCATCATCGGAAAAAGCTACGCGATCGGGTACGTCATGTCATTAGCGAATTGGAACGTGATTGTGGCTAACGGAGCGATTTAGTTTAAAACGTTTATAGCGCATGTACGATGATAGAAGGCATCATCAAAGTGCATTGGCTGGCTCGGGTTGGCGCACAAATTGAACATGGGATATCTTGCAACGGCGCAACGACGATGATGTGTGCACGTGCAACAACAAAACGGTGAGGCCTCGCAGTGACCCGGGAGGATCGATGCCCTCAATACAACCGTGCCCTCATCCTATATCCACATGTATATATAGAGCATTAGGGGACAATATGGACACCATAAGAATATAAAGTAGCTAAAACGCTGCGCATAGCGTAGTCATTGCTATTTATCCAAAAACACCGTTTTCAGCGAATGCAATGCGCGTCAAATAAAAAATATTCTTCAGGGACAGATAAACACCACGATAGGAATATTGGGTTTATTTAGTAGGATTGATTGGGCCACCATAATACTATCAGAGTATGTTGGGGTCTTTTTTGCAAACTTTTGGTAGGCAATTGTCATTTTCTAATTTTTTAAGTTTCCCTTTTTTCTATAATTTCCGGTGGTGTCCATTTTTCCTCCAGCGCCCATTTTGCCTCCCCATTCTCTATATATGGGTGCATACACCTACACATTCCCTACGGCAAACTGCATAAACCTGCTGTTGCCGTATCGCCGGTATAGAGTGCGCTACCGCGCTCTGCAAACGCTGTTGCTACACCACCACCCTCGTCTCGTAGAACGGAGCTTCCCTCCCGGTCATACCAGCATCGCAGAATCGTCCACGCCCCATGGCTTCCCCATGGTTTGTGCATACGCCACGTTGAGCCATTTCCAGCGGGGCGTTTCATCGTCACACACGAGGCTCTCAATTTTATTCCGCGAGAGGACGAAGCTTTTCGCGACAATATAAACGTCACTCGCATCTAAAGGGCACTTGGGCTTTTTACAAGGGAATGGCTGCGGCGAGGAACAAAGAGGACCCGTAAAGAGGAGAGCAAGAGAAGAGGGCTGAAGGTATTCACTTTGCGAGTGGTTCCGCGAGACAATGAGGATGTATTATTGAATTATCAATATCATGGACCATGGTCGAGCGAGATAAGTGCACAGTGGTCGTCAACATTTTTTGTAACTCTTTGCAACATTACGGGGAACGACACAAAATGCTCGCATTCGTTCCGGATCGTTTAATCGAGACAAGGAAATTTCTGGATGGAAAATGCACGCAACTTTGCTGCCGATGCAGATGGTCGATTAAATGGCACGTGTACAGCTCTACCATTCATTTTTCTACCAGAAATACATCCCTGCCACAATGAGACACTAACGTAATATCAGTACCTATTGAGAAGTCTCCAAGAATGGCTCTATCAAATATCAGAGCTACCAGAATAAACCTCCACCAAATAATAACTCTCTCAAATAATATCTCCACAAAACAAGTCTTCTGGTAACATCTCTATCACAAAATCTCTCTCCTACTTGACAACTCTCCCATTTTAAAAGCCTACCAGATAACCAGTCTCCGGCTTCGCACATTTTAATTCAATAATCGGCCGGTTACTTACCGACTGCAGTGCGACTGCGTTTTTTCATTGAGACGCGCTCCAACGTCGGTAAGAGACCGACGTTGGAGGCCAAATGGCTGTTTACTGAGAGACTTTCTTTTCTGGTGGAGATATTAATATAAAGAGTTACTATTTAGTGAAGATTCATTATGATAGGCTTGTTAATTGGTAGTGCTATTCCAGCAGTATTTTATTGTGGTAGAAATGTATTTCTGGTCGAGAAATAAGTGGAATTTTTGTACGAAGCATCAAAAAGTCACACAGAGATTGGAAAGTCGTCACTGTTGTGATGAATAATGGAATATTTTGAAAACAAATGCTAGGAATAACGCGAGCTGCATGTGACTTTGGAATCTACCCCAATTGCAAAGTGCTATGCATATTGCATTGAGCTGATGGCGTCTCGAGTGCCCAGGGGAATGATGGGATGTGGGAAGGCGATGGAAGAGAAAAAACAGAGGGTTTCGAAGACGCTGGGAGCGAGGGGAAGCTAGAGACAGAGATAGAATGCTGCCTGTTATAGCAACACGCGGTTGTGAAGGCGGCGGCGGCAGAATCGTCGACGGTGACGATGCGGGGTTGCTGTGGTCCGGTCGATATTCACAGGGGTGAGCGCCCTGTTCTGCCCCGGCTGTGCGCCACGACCCCACAATATATTTTCTCCGAACGATTTTTCCCGATCTCGGCTAATTTTTTTATTCAATTATCGTTTCTCGCTTCATCGAGGCGTATTCATAAACACTTACCCAGAGCTCCACACACTTACACGCAATAAATATTTTCAATCTTGTCACTGATTATTCTTTAACAATAAAAAATATTTCACCATCTTTGACATCTTCGCGATATCCTTGAAATTATGCTACAAAATTCATTCGAATTTACGATTCCCCTCCGCACAAAAAGTTTCACTGCTCTTTTAAAACTGATAATATTTCAATTCGACAAGCGGCTTTTCAAAAGGGACATATTCAGCTTCATTTTGCTTTTTACAAAAAACTTTTTCGATTTTTTTTTACCCGGTACGTCCTTTGAAGCATGATCATTTTTTGATTTTTTGTTTGCGTTGAAATTTTTGTGCACGACCCAAGCAAATTTTTCAAAACTGTTTTTCGGGTGAAAAACTTGTGGGGGGAAGTACAAGCTTCAATTTTGTCTTTTAAAAAGTTCCTTACGATTTTTTCTCGCAAAAATATTCAGATTTTTGTAAAAAACCATCATATTTATAAACTGAAGCGTAACTCTAAAACTAGTGGCTTTTGGTGAAATCACTGAGAGAGTAAAAAGTTGCATACAATTATTCTGGATTCAATGAAATTTTTTCAGAACTTTTTTTCAAAATTTTCTTGCAACATTTTTCCCGTCAAGATTATCGAAAAAAAAATTCTGAAAAAATTTTATTGGATCAGGAATAATTGTATGCAACTTTTTACCACCTTAGTGATTTCACGAAAACCCAGTAGTTTTCGAGTTACGCTACATTTTATAAATATGGTCGTTTTTGGCAAAAAATTGAATATTTCTGCGAAAAAAAATCATAGGAAACTTTTTTAAAAACGAAATTGAAACCTCTATTCTCCCGCACAAGTTTTTCATACAAAAAACAGTTTTAAAAAAAATGTATGGGTCGTGCGCCAAAATTTCTACGCCGAAAAAACGCCATGTTTCAAAAGACGTACCGGGTTTCAAAAAAATCGAAATTTTGTTTGGAAAAAGCAAAATGAAGCTGAATATGTCTCTTTTGAAACGCCGCTTGTTGAATTGAAAAATCTTCAGTTTTAAAAGAGCAGTGAATCTTTTTGTGCGGTGCGGAATCGAGGCTTCCAAACTTTTGGACAGCAGTGTCTATAGCAAATATATCTTGAAAATATTAAATATATTGAAGGTAAAATGGAAATTACTGGTTTATAAATGTTTCCAAATTTGGAAAGGACGAATATATTTATTCGCATTTATATTTCTTTCTGCATTTCAAAGGAGCAAAGTGGTGAAAGCGCTTGAAAAATGAGAATATCGATTAAATTATTGGGAAATTTCAGATAATGGTAAATTATAATTGTGCGAATACCTACCAAAGTAATATTACAGAGCATCGTCGATAATAATCGATAAATAAATGAAGCTCAATGGTAAATTATGAAAATCGTGAAATAAATGCAAGCGTCGACATTGCGGATATTCTTGGTGATTAAATTACAGAAATTCCTCTCTAAGCTCCCATTGTAATGCGTGAGAACACATTATAGACGATATACTGTGTCGCTTGGTCACATTTAGCGTGAGAGAGCGGCTTTTATATTTCACCTAAGTTATTCACGACGACCAAAGCATTTCGATAAATTTGCACATGTGAATGTGGGAAGAAGGACGCTAGTCGTTGTGAACGTTTGTGACACGTGATAGTGCCTCGATCACGTGATAAACGTCGAAGATCATGTGTATAACGTGCGGGCACCTGTAATTGGATTACAGAGGTCTCTTCGTGACGCATCGCGCAAAAGCCTCTTCAAAAGCGACACTTCTATCGCGCCCGCAACGTAAATTTACTTCTTACAAACGGTAATGGATATTACAGCGTCAAATAAAAAACATTTTCTCTTATCGCACTCCTCATCAAGATTCATGGGCCTTATCCCTAAAAAATAGATTCCTCACAAGCGGAGGTCTATTCAATTTTTTTATTGCTCAAGTCTCAACATTAAAATATGAAAATAACAACATTTTTGCAAATTCCAAAATTCATACATCAGAATATCTTTTGGTATGTTGAATTTTTGTTACTTTCAATGATAGATATTTTGTTAGGTTTTTTTTTTAATATTCTGTTTTTTTCTACTGAACGAGAACTCGTGTAAAACTTGAGGAATCCATGACGATATTTCAGACAATTTTTTTTAACGAACATTTTAGACTTTATCATTGAACATTTTGACGTTTTTTAGAAATTCCAAAATTCAAATTTAGGTACCTCTTGAATAATGCTCCCAATCAAGAAGCTACAAAAAAATGGACTCATTCGACTCTCATTGTCTGTTCTAAAAAAGCTCTCTACAAGTCTTCTTTGCAGCTCATGGAGATAGATAAAAAAAAATTCTAGCCAATGTGAAAATTAACTATCAACCTTACAAAAATCTTTTTAAAAAACTCCAATTTCAAACCCTAGATAGAGCTAAAATGATTTTCACGAGGCTCCAATTAAGCGAAGATTATGTTTGCAAAAATGTAAAACTACAGCTCAAGTTTTTCTAATCTAGCCAATTTAATTTCTATCAATTTTGGTAACATTCATTCTCTCACGGAATGATATAAATATTCTTTCCCAGTTTAAATATCGACTTTTTGTACAGGGAGAAAAGTTTTCATTGCTGAAAAACGAAAGCTACAAAAAATAGCTAAAAAAGGAAGACGACCCTGTCTCGATAACTACCGAGGCTTGTCTATCACCATGCCAATAAATTTTTATCGAAAAATCATATTTTCTATTTATAGTTTTGAACCAAACGTGTTCATTCAATCATATTGTGGCGTTAAAATTGTATTCGGAACTTCCATCAACGATAACAGGGAGAAAGGCATAATCAGTTTCCGATAAAGAGAAAATTCATCTACCTATTCATGCACTCTAAAGTATGGATATTCCATTTGCATGTCGAACGGAAAGCACGAAAATAGCAAGATATGTTTCCCAAACGATTGTCCTCGTACCTGATATAAATTTACACAAGTGGAGCAAGTTTACATCTTCAGAGGGTTGCGTAGGACCATTTTAACAGAGTTGGGACACTTTTTCACAATGTCTAAATTTATGCGATTTGAGGTACGTTGCAATGATATATTGTACATCCATGGCGTAGAATCGAGAGTTACATGTCATTCCAGAAAGTGGCTATTTTCAGGCCACGCGTTGTGTCACCCGGAACTGATTAGATTTGAACCACGTGGACCATATATATATATATATATATATATATATATATATATACTGATGCGCACATCAATGTATATATATAGGTATGCAAAATCGATAGCCGATTCCTACTCGGATTCCCAGAATGCTTCACTTCACGCAATTTGCGCGAATAAAAAAAAATCCCTATAGAAATGCATTCAAAAATTGTCCCAGTCAAGCATAAACATTTTTCTCATTATTTTTACTGAAATTAAATGCAATATTACATAGCTGTAATTTTAATATCATGTGCATATGAATGTGCACCAGGGGCAATTTTTTACCATACAAAAAAAATCCTCAAAATATTTATCGATCCAGTTAGAGAATTCCCAGTGTTGAGAAATTATTTTCCAGAATTCATTCTATTCGTAGAATAAAATCCCATTAGATAAGGCAAAAGAAACAATTCGAGGAAAATTCTCCTGCAAAGAGGGGTAGTTTTTCTTCGTACAAGCCAGAGGGTGGTTTTGCGACGTTGCCACTCTTCTCTCTGTGGCCTCGCGATATCATCCCCACTCGAGTCTACGAGATTTCACACGGGGGTGCAAGCACCCTCAAATCCTGGACGCTCCTCGCCCATCTTAAAATTGCAGTGAATTCTCTGATATACCAAAAATTCTTGCAACCCCATCCGCTAGCTAGAAATAAATCCAGGGGTTTCCAATGAGATTTTCAACTCTTTATTGCGTCGAAAGGCTCTGAGGAATGTGGATTTGCTTCTTCTATCGGGCGTCAATGTGGATTTTCCATTTTCCTGAAGGGTTGCAAACATGGGAGGGTTAAACGAGACAGAGGAGAGAAAATTCTTTGGTCAATGACCGCCCGAAGGCCCGAGGAAGCTCTTCGGCACCCCCGACGACGGTTTGGGGATTTTTGAGGGTTGGACGAGGGGTCATCATCGAACCAGACGACCCTTCTCCAAACGTCCTCGCATGCTCCTCCATCCGGCGCGACTATGTTATACAGTAATACTATACGCAATAATCGATGTATCGACACGAGCTGAACACGAAGGTGAAGACTGAATCTCCAACCCGCGAGCAAAATGAAAATTCTGCTGGATAAAATGAGAAGGCAAATGACGAGATCCTCGTTAGATAACGAGGGATGAATACAATTTTTTCTTTTACCGAATACAGCCTTGAAAAAACATGTCATTATGAGGGCAAGTCTGAGGGAAAACTTGAGGGTCTCTGCTTGACGCTTTCAATCGAGCCTGTCGTCAGATCGTAACGAGATGCGAGAGGGTGAAGATGTAAGATGATGCGTATTTTTAGCACAGTTATTGAAATGGTACGAGGGAAGACCGGAGGGTGTGGCTAAGACGAAACCAGGGCCATTCGGTGCAGGGGTTACTTTTCACGATGACGATATCTCATTTTTTAGATTGGCGATAAATTTTATAATAAATCCGAAAAATGCTTGTGAAAAAAACCATTAAAAATCCACAGAAATAATGTAATGTAAATGTTATTGTCCCAAATCCATCAATGAATAAATTAAAAATTTTAAGCAATGTCTCAAATATTGATGAATAAATATTGATCTGATGAAATAATAATAAAAATATGCTAATAAAAAAATCTGGACTAAAACGTTGGTCACTTTATTAACTGTATAAAAAATGTCAGTAGAATATTTCAAATACTGATAAAGTCAAATTTTTCAAAAAATTCAAAGTTGAAAAATTTTTACTACACGATTTTTAGACCTGGAATATTTTGAACACATTGCCAGAAAAATCTCGAGAAAAATGAATTGTCACAAAACAAAGCCTTCTTCATGAGGAATCCAAAAAAAAATGAGAAGTGCTTCAAATGGCCCCAGTCTGACCTAAATAATATAAATTCATCTCGAAGCTCCCTCAACCTTATCATCAGCAGAAGAAAAGCTCAATTGAGGGCTTCGAATCAAGATTTCAAATAAAGTGCTTTTCATCTCAGCCCCTTGCCTGGCAATCTCCGGGCAAAAGCCACTTCTTATTTACGGGGTGAGGGGGAAAAGAGAAGGACATACCGAAAGAAGATCACGGAGGTTGAAATAAAGGAGGGTTCATACATGTGTATGTAGTCTAGGGTGGATCAAATAAAATGACTAATTTTTTTTTCCTCGATATAATGAAAATGTATTGTTTGGCATCTCAAAAAAACCCTCTGCAAGTATTAGCTCTTCATATTCAAATTAAGAGGTCCCTCTCATCGCAAATTTTTATTCCCCATTTAAATAATATAGAAATTTTTTTTTAATTTAGAATTTTATTAGACTTTAACCGTTGAGGTTAGGAGAGCTTTTGAGCACATTTTTGTAGAACATTTGATATTCTACAAAAAAGCTCTCTTGTGTCTAATCAATAAAACTAACCGTTCAAACACAAGAGAGCTTTTTTGCAGAGCATCAAATGTTCTACAAAAATGTGCTAACCTCAACGGTTAAAGTCTAATAAAATTCCAAAGTTGAACAAAAACTTGCAGGGGGTTGTTTTGAGATGTCAAACAATACATTTTTCATTATATCGAGGAATAAAAATTAGTCATGTTATTTGACGCACCCTAATGTAGTCGTACATTCACAGTAATGGACAAGATGATTGCAAGGATTTTTAGTGTGTTGAAAATAAGAAGAGAAGAAAGATCTTCACATTTCGCTCGACCAATGTTCCTTTCGTATTGAATCATCCCCTCTTCTTTGGGGGGTGTATTTCCGCATCTGCGTATTCTCAAGCTCTTTGCTATTATTAACGTAATAATGATAAAAATGATTCTGTGCTTTTTAAAATAATAATTTTGTTCGTCAAACTATCATTAGGTTCCTCTCAAAGGAAATTTCATAAAAAATCCTACTTTTTTTGCCAGCAAAAAAAAATACGTCCACGGGATAAGAGACACACGCGTAACATATGCGAAGAAATCGTCGTGACGTATCTAAATGGAAAGTACCGTTTCCAGCCCGTCACGAGAGATTCCCCTTTGACTAATTCCTCATCGTGACATATTGTGACAGAAACTCTCGCCCGTGACCCCTCTGCATTATGATTCACATTGCAGTTTTTATTGGGGAATTCATAAACTCCCCCGGGGGTTGTTTTTCTCCCACTAGATCTACCAAAAGGAGTGCTCACTTTTCTAATAGCTTTTCTTGAACTTCAATGCATCGAGATTCCTAACTCCACAAATTCTTCATTTAATGAATCTCTCTTTTGTTAAATTCTTTACAGAACAAATCCTTTATGTGATGAACTAAAAGTAAGCAGAAACTGCCCGAATTTACCAAAGAATTTTCACAATTCATCCTTAAAGCGAGAATTTGGATCGAGAATTTAGAAAAAAAAAATTTTTCTTACATATTCTTAAATTTCAGACCTTGAAGAATGTATCCTCGAAAGGCAACTTTTTAATTCCAATAATTTACGGAGTTAAGGCTATTTTAGTGATGCAGCAACTATGCCCGTTGCAGCATAACTTCAAAATGAACAATTAGATTTTATCTAAATAATAATAATTTTGCCGTCAAAGCAGGAAAATCAGAAAAATTTCCTATAAATTCAACTTTAACCTTGAATAACTCTTGAAGGAGTGAGCTTATCGAAAAATCATAAGAGACCTTTTTTGTAGAGCGTTCAATTTCCTACGAAAATATGTATCTCTCATTGATATATATCTACTTGTTTCGGAGAAAACGGAAAATATGTCGTCTCTAGGGCAAGGTTTAACGTGAACAATAAGGGCTTTTTTTGGTCTGACATTTTTTGTTAGGTCATGAACTAAAAATTTAAGGGGCGCTATAAAAAAAAAGACCAACTTGGGAAATAACGGACAGCCTAGTCTCCGGACCAAAGTACCAACTTCGCTATTATGGAAACAATTATTGCATCAAAAGGACTCACCTGCCATCCCTGAAGTAGCAAACTCCTGTCGACCGTTCTCAACCACATGACCGCATCGCCGGCCTGAAAATCCCGGAGTCTCGTGCACTTTCCGTGAAGATAAACACCCAGGCACTTGAGCAATTCCGAGGTTGATGCTTGGATAACAGTTTTCTTGGGTCCCGGTGGCAGAGCCTTTTGCACGAGTTTGTCGCACGTTGGATTGTGCGTCGTGTGATTGTTGTTCGACAACGGCGGTTTGGTCTGCATCAAACATGAAACATTAGCGCTCTTATCGCGTGATTAAATCGCGAGTCGATCGAACGAATCGCGAAGCGCGCAACGATCGTCAGCATCGTGCACGTACGAAGCTCACAACGAGACTGAGGAAATGCCCGATATTGTGGATCAAACCGCGACGTTTCGTAATAATCATGATTTAAAAAAAAACTGAACGATCCGAGCCACTAACAAAACGATTCGAGCCACAAACACGCATATTAATGTGCGCCTATGTTTGCCACAATGCAATTTCTCTTAAGGCTCGAGTCACTGTTACGTTTTTTTTTCTTTTTCTTTTTTTTAATCATAATCACGCATGTTCCAGCATGTTGAAACGTGAGATTAAGCATAGCTCGGACGATATGACGTATACGATTTATATGCATATGATTTATTATATATGTATATATATTGTGTGTGTATATGTACAGTGCTGTTCAAAAGTTTTTGATTGGTTTGCATATTTTTGTCTGAAAAATAAAACTCCGATACCTCTACCAAAACGACTTTTGTGTAAAAATATCTATATTAAATTGATATGAGTAAATATTGAATATTAAACAAATATAATATCGACTAAATATATGTTTCACATTTATCGTAAGTACTCTGGAAAGATATTTCCACAGATAAAAATTCCAAAAATTTAATATGTGGAATATGTTTTTGGATATATTTTATTTCTGTAAGGGGAGAGGTTAATCAATGATCCTGATTACATTTCAGAGTCGATGCAACCGAATTCAGTATACTTTTTTAGAAATTTCTCTAACATTTCAAGGGCTCATAACTTCACTTTGGTTTGTCCGATTCCAAAATTTCTTTTTCGCACTTAAAGGCTGTCACAAAAATTAGAGAATGGCGTTTGGTTCATTCCCATAACTTAATTTTTGTAGAAATGACAGCACTTTGAAAATCGCCGAAAAAAAATGGAAAGCAAAAATTCGCAAAAATCGATGACCTGACTTTAAAAATCTGCCAAAAATAAAAAAATTCCCGAAATCAGATGCACCAGGTGGCATTTTAAAGCTTCAACGATTACGAAGAGAATGAGCTCAAGTTGAAGTCAAAATCTTCTCGAGAAAATAAGTTACAGTCATTTTACTGAAGCGATTTAATTTTGGCCAAAATACAAAAAAAACACACTTTTTTTTTCGTGCCTTAGATCGATGTATTTTTTCCCCCTGAACATGAATCTACCATTAGTTTTCAGGAATTTTCATGAATTCTCATCAAAATCATTTTTGCTCGATTTTTATTTTTAAAAATTAAATATATGGTCTCTTCTATTGTCGAATCCTGCCAGAATGATTGGTTACCTTTTTGCTTAGTCGAGATTATCCTTAGCCGAAAAATGACAGAGAAATTATTTTTTTTAAAGCATAAAGAAGTGTTTTATTATCGACTACAGCAAAAATAATTCATTAACCTTTATTATTCATCAACCATTGATTAATCATTATCCTTAACTGATTGAAAATTCGAAAAGGGGTCTCCAACTTTTGCTCAGCGCTGTATAACATCAACGTACATTTTCTTATCAATGTTTGATGTTTTTCACAAATTCTCTACCGTTATTCCATCAGAGTTATGACATCGACGTTTGATTGAATATTAAACAAATAATAAATTCTAGTCGATCCGAATTTGGAAGGGAAAGTCTACTTGAACATATTTGGGCACGATTGCAATCGTATCGATGATAAGAAACGCGTGAAAACTCATTATCCATCATGGACAATATGGGTCTATATTATAATTTGTACAGAGCGATATAAGGATCACGATAAATTTTGTCACACCTTTGAAAAGGCTCAAGCGTGGGTATGTTAATCATTTACGTGAGCATAAATGGAAATTTACAGAAATAGTGTGGTAAAATAATGAACACGAGGAAACAGGTGTATCGACAAAAAGTTCGATCGCACGTGGGGTTAAAGGCCTGACATGCACACACATAAACTAGCATATAGTCGCGGTCGCGTTGACGACGACAAACTTTAATGACGAACAGGTATAACGTCATTCATCATAGAAACAAGGTGAAAACAGAAATTGCGCAAAGAATGATTTTGCTAATCTCTCAATTTATAAATCTATTAATTTATCAATTAATCGTTTCAATTTATAATCTCTCATTTATCGATTATTTCATTTGTATTGATCACTCATCAAGGTCTGTTTATTTGGGACTTTCTCAGATTTATTAATAATTATTCTCACGGACTTGGAATTCAAAATGGGTTTGAATCTGAGAAGAATGCACTGAGGTTTGAAAACTACGAATTCAATGAGAAATCAAATACACCAACAAGTAACGACTTGTTGGGTAAATATGAGTGACAGCAGCAATTTTAATCATTCAGAATAATCGGTCAATGGTAATCTTTTGACCATCAACATGAGGAATACGTCTCTAAAGTAATATTGATCACGATTGGTTTCCCAGCTGTGAGCTCTGTTTGTAGACTTGGATATCGACATTCGCTACAATCAATTAAATTAATAATACAATGGCGTAATAATCTTCTGTTTAACCAAGACGAAAACCATTTTATTATTATTTTTTATTTTATACTTGATTCTTAATTCACAGTTCTTAATTTAGTTGTATTTTTTAGCTAAAAAATTTCATTACATTGATAAATCTGAATCTGGCACACTTGTTGCGAAGAAAGTATTTTAATAGCTGAGAAAGTTAGGACTTGAAACTGGAAGCATCTATAATTCGTTAAACTCTCGAGTGATTCTTGCAAAATTTAGGAATAAAAAAATGTAAATGTATAAAAAATTGATCTCAACATCTGCAAACTACGACAAAAGTGCTTTGAAATAATTCTTCCTTAAAAAAAAATTCGTACAAACAAAATGTTCACAAAAGCCAAAAGTAAGACAACAAGAAAAACACTAACCTGCGGCGTTTGTATATTCTTGTTCTTGTCGACATTTGGAATATTGTCGAGTGGCTGACGGAATGTGATGTTTTTGTTCTTGTTCTCGAGTTTCTTTTTGTTATTGTTGGCGGTGCTAAATCGCTTCCACGACAGTGCATTGATGAAGAGCGAGTGTTTCTTGAGATTCTTCTCGAGGGCATTTTTCTCCGATATAATACGAGCATTGTCGTTGTTATTGAGATTGATATTGTTGTTCTGCAACGAATTGTTGTTCGTTGGTGGATGATTGTTGGTGGTGGGCGGTGCCGGTGCGACCGCGGCAACGCTCTTGTTCTCGCGATTCTTCGCGTTGTTGAGCTGCTCGTAATTGAAGTTGTTTAGAGTAAAGTCCGTGGCGTGGGGATGATGACCAGTGGGTGGATAAACCGAGCTACGACGATCACGGGGACTCGATGAGAGAACGGTCCCCATGTTTACGGACTGATTGTTACCGGGCTCGCTGACCTGATGATGCAATTGATGCTGACTCTGGCTGGTGTGCAGCGAGTGTATCTGACTCTGACTGTGACTCTTTGTCAGCTGTGGCTGTTGGTCACGCTGTCCAGGAGGTTGCAAATGATGTGATTGTTGTTGTTTCTGCTGCTGGGACTGATTCTGTTGTTGTTGTTGTTGTTTTTGGGGATTTTGAGGTGGTGGAGGCGGAGGTGGAGGCCGCGGCGGACTCGGGGTTGTGATCCGCGGCGGTGGCGGAGGTACCCAGGGTAACGAGACCTCCCTCGAGGGTCCCGTCAGCGGGGTTGCATCCCCTGGCTCTATGGCCTCCTCCACGACGGGACCCACAACTTCGCTCAGCCGACCTCCCAGCCTGCTGCCTTATTCCCTCAGGGCAATTGGATACCGCTCACTCGAACTCCCACACAGGCACGCACACACGCACACACACACTCACGCACACTCACCCAAACACCTCACCCAACCTGCGTCTCACACCTGAAACTCTGGTGGAGTTCCCTTCAATTATCACCAAACTCCCCCTTAAACTCACTCGATGTTTATCAGAACGCGCACTCCAGCGTCTTATTCCTCTTCTTCGCTACTTCTTACTGGCTTGCAAAATATTATGCCTCTCGCGACACGGCACTCACGCACCCTCTGACGGTCGTTTGAGCAAGAGCTATGGCGCTCGATCAATAAACACATACACACGCCAGTTAACTTTCGACGCGCCAATTCAAAAATCGTCGATTCCTCTTCTACACTCTTTTTGATACACTCTACACTCTTTGCGTCTCAAACTCCAAACGTGGGTGTTTGAAGAACCTAAGCTAAGGGTGGTTTTTAAGGGATGAAGTCTCGAAGAGGTTGTCGAGGATTTCAATTTGTCTTTCTGTCTTTGGTTCTTCTTCTTTCAACTCGTGGATAGCACGAGATTCTGTGGGGTGTCCACCACCACCCTTAACCGACAACCCTGCGCGCCCTCTTCGCGAGGAAGATGGACGTCGAGGCGCGTGATGCCGCGCGCGCGGGATGTCGGCCAACAGGCAAAATGGCGAACGCGATCGATCCTTCACTCTCTCACTCTCTTCACCCTCTCTCACTCTTTTCTGCACTTTTACGATTCTCTTCTCGCAAAAATAATAATTTAGCTTGTTTTTGCCCACTGTGACACAAATTTTCCAATTCAAGTGATACTCTTCACTGTCCCAAGTTATTGAGGGAGGACAATCAACAATGACGTGTTTTAACGTTGTTCCTCAGTCGCAGCTGATCAAATCGCCCTGAAAATAAGCGCAATGCGACTCCAAAACGTACTTGCAATTAGAACGTTTTCCTCCCCTTCAAACTTTCGTTGACACTATTCAAAGGTTTTATCAATTTCTAGCTCGATGAACAAGATTGTCCACTGATGATGAGTGTCTCCCCTAAAATTTGCGAACTGGATGTTTTTCTTTAAAGATACAAGAAGTTCACTCTTATGTATTTTCTTCGTAATTCAGAGAGGGAATTTTACCGAAGGTGCCTCGAAAGAGGGTCCAATGGACTTTCTGATGGCAAAACGAGACACCCGGATTGCTTCGACGAACTTTGCGTCAAAGACACTTCGACCAGATGCAAAATCGCAATTTTTTGCACTAACACATTTACACACGCACTTTCTCTCTCTGTCACTCTCGTTGCACACTCGTTGCGTCCTGAGGTCGCACAGGACCTCACGTAATTGATGTAATCCGTAATTTTGTCGAGCCAGGACGCGCGAGCAGGAGAGAGCTGCCAACTCTCGTCGCAACCTCGCTGCCAGTGTGGTCGTCCTCACGAAAAACCAACCAAGAAGATTTCCATGTCTCCGTGTGTGTCTCTGTGTGAATACATACACGTAATACCAAAGCTTTGCACGCCCCATGCGATTGCCTGCGCGCGCAATCGTTCGATAAACGCAAACGGCGAACGTCGATTGTCGGGGGTGGTTGTACATGTGCGACGGAGATTATGTTGGTGGTGTTGGCGCAACGTATACCGCCCGCGAGAGGGGTTCCGACCGAGCAACAAGGGTTGCCCGAGGGTCCACGCAAGAGGTATCGACACATCGGATGAGATAGCGAAGGGAGAGAATAGTAATACGTATGAGGTGTCGATGAGGAATCGATATAAGGGATGAAAAGAGTATAAGAGTTTCAGAAGGGCTTTTTATTTTCGATTTTGCAACCCAAAGGGTGTGAAAACTGAAAAAATATAATGGCTGATCAAGAAGAGGTGGAATAAGAGCGAGAATGAAGGGAAGAAACAGGACGAAGATCATGAAGATGCGCCAAAAGATGGTCGTGGAACCGCAATAGGGGGTTGTAAATCGTGATCGGAAACTATAGATTGATCGATAAATATTTTAAAAAATAAATTGCAGCATTTATCACTGATTTTACTCGTGTGGAGCTTTTTAGCCTTCTTATTAGGAAACAAAAGGGAGAATGAGCAGATGCGCTTGGGAAATTTAGGGGTTGAAAACCTGGAGATTGATGGAGAAGGATCGGAAAGTCCAACGAAAGGAAATCATTTCTTCAGGGAATCGCAAGGGTTGGGGGTGCGAGTGAGATATACGAAAAAAAAACAGTTGAGGAATGGAAAAGGGCAAAGTTCTCGGCGAGGGGGTTGAAAATAGAAACGCAGCAGAGGGAGGATGACGGAATATGAAATTTGTAGGGATTGGCATGCAAAAAAATGCATATTTATGTATATCTGTGTGTGCGTCCCTTCGTCTCCCTTTTTTGCTTTTCTCCTTGCACCAACCCCTTTTTTTCAACCCTCAGCTGACACAGCATTTCGACTGATGCAAATCCTCGACGAAAATTCTTCCCTCGGTGTGCAAAGGGAATCGAGACTCCTCGTCAAAGTATTGCTTCTCGTTTTCCATCCAAAACCCACCTAATCCTTCCTCTCTCTCTCTCTCTCGCCCTTTTTCTCTCTCTATTTTATCATGAACATGGGATAAGAGGGATGAACGTGTACGAAAACCTCGAGGGTTTAGCAAACAAAAAAACAAGCTCCACTGTATCGCTGAAATCATGAATTCTTTACAAAAGTAGAACGAGAACAATTCGTACACGAGATGTATTACGATTTGGCTCGTACATCTACAAAAGGTCGAGAAATATGACCCAGGCGAATTAATCCACCTGAAAAACGTTCTGACGTACAAAAAAGCAACGATTAGGGACAAGAGATGAAATAAGACAACTATTTTGTGGCTGAAAAAATTGAGTACCTAGTCTGGAAATTGGCATTGACGATCCCATTGCGAATTGTTTTTTAGATAATCTAGCTAACATAAATCTTGACTTTTTTATATTTTATTTATTTTATTTATAATATTTAAATTCAAGATTCATGTTGAGTAAAATGTGATAAATATTATAAATATATATTTTTATTTTTTATTTTATATTCTTTTTGAGTCTCTTGGCTCGAATTATGATGACAGCGCTTTTTGTCCACCAATTTACTATATTTCAAAAATTAATTAATTATTATTCATTTATAAACGTTTAGATATTAGAAATGCGGAATTTTTGCATATATTTTATTCCAATGTCGATTATTTTCAATAGTGAACCTGGCTTCGACGGGAAAAGAGTTTTTTTCTCCATTTCCCTCATCTATCAGGCAAATCCTACGTGAGCAGAACGTGAAACGTCGGTAATTGAAACGAACAATGCGAAATGAAAGCTGTTCGGACGAGAGGAAAGCGCTTACCTCTCATTTCCAAAGAAATGAGGGAAAAAAAGAGTGAGGCGACGCTGGGGTTTTTTTTCCACTCACCAAGGATTATAGAGGAAAAGCGAGCGAACAAGAGAAGCGATTTATCGTGAAACTAGAGAGAGGCCGGTCGAGAGAGGCTCGACGACTTTTTCCAAGCTTCTTTCGCGGTGGTAGGCTTTCCTGAATCGCGTAACCCAGATATATAATTCTTCGATGATTTTTTCATTATTTTTCTTTATGCCGCATGCGTCATCCTGCGACAGGCCAAATGAAATGAAATTTTCAAATGATGTCACAAAAATGGGAAATTCGCCCGTTACATTTAAAAAACAAAATGGAAACCCACCGACTGAATTTTCCAAATTTTTCAATTACATTCTTCTAAAATATTATTTAAATGCCCTTTTACTGAAAATTATAAGTAATATAATTTATTTATTATATACAATAAAAAATAGAGAAAATGATTTTTTTAATCCTTGAAGCATTACAAGCGAAACTAAAATTGGCATCGTTTTTGAAAAAAAAATTAATGTTACACAATATGTAATAATAATATGTAACATTTAATAAATGAGCGACAGAGCGAATCATATCACAAAAGGAAACGGTTTGGTGGGATCGGCATAAAGATGACATGCACTGATAACATGGAGAAGAGGGTGGGAGGTTCCGATAAAGATTTATACATAGATCGTGTGAAACGTCAACGGAACGTTTTCGCGTTGTTTTTTTAACATCTTTGAACTTTCTTTTTCTCGACTATTATTATCGAATCGCGTGATCGGTGGTTCAATGAATGACCCGAGAATAGCGATTCGTCATCAAAAAGATCGGCAAAACTTCCCAATGTAAACAATAGGAAAATGTCGCGTGTGCCAACGAATGAGAGAAAGAGGAAAAAAATAGGAGAACAAAAATACGTATGACGAGAATTGCATCGATTTTGCACTGATCGATTATTCTAGCTTCGCGATGAAAAAAACCGAAACCAAATAACGATTTTTTGCCTGCTGTTATTGCCAGAGTCATAAAACACTGACAATAATAATAATAATAATAATAATAATAATAATAATAATAATATATCTACATATTGGGTGACAATAATAGATCCTGCAAAACATTCAAGTTAGAATTAAAAACTAACTATAATTAATTTCAGTTATTATAAAATGAAAAAATGCAATGCTAATTAATACAATAAATTCGGATTTCTCATTAAAAAAAGCTTCGTCAACTGTGTAAAAAGATGAGAAAACAATGTCCAAATCGCCAATTTTCAGGGTTCCGGACTTCAAGCTGCAATTTCATGAACAATCTTATTCAAATATTTTTCGTCATTCCAATAAAACAGACACACCAAATTTATTATTTTGTCATCTTACCTGGATTTCTTTGTATGCAGATATTATGGAATAATAAATATTATATGATAAAAAAAATAAGTGGCCACACGATGTGTCAAATATCAGCCTGCCAGTTCAAAAACTCCCCAAAAAAATATGAGGGATTCATATCAGATAATAATGTAACACTCACCATTATTTATTGCGAAATTTTTTCTGAATATTATTTTAATAATATTTAATATTTTGATAATATTTCTCCGTTTTGCGAAATATTTTGAGCTCATTAACATGCTAATATAAACAAAAAAATCCACCCAAGCGAAGCTTTCTTCTAGAGGGTGCAAATAACTGCTACTTCAAGCAAACGAATTATCCAGAGGCAATTTTGCAATTAATTGTTGCGTTATTCTGATTTTCTATTACCGGTACTAGAACTTTTTTTTTTGCAATCTATTTCAAGTTTACTAACTTTTCCTACAATCCCGATATATTATATCCCACGACATGAAAGTCCTGATCCTGACTACGTTATTTATAGTCCCATTGATTTAATACTGGATTCATCGTAAGGTCCAAGATTACACTGTGGATGTGTTTTATGTATGTGTGGGTATAGATGATTGGACCAACGACGTTGAAGAAAAAAGAACGAGCACACAAGGTGTTATCGATGCGAGGCGATGAAAAGCATTGACGCTAAAAATACAGGTGTATCTATATACGCTCTCTTTCCGTTTAACAAACGACATCCCTTTTGCCCCTTTGTCTATCCATCTCTTTCTCTTGAGTATCGATGTGACCCCGATACGATGAAGCGCCAACGAGCACACACCCTGATTGTCACACACAGATGTGACAATACATTCGATGATTTTTCTGCTGCTCTCCATCCGAATACAATCTTCGAGTGAACCTTCCAAATTGTGGACAGCTTGCTACAGATTCCACCTATTTTTAATTGCGATAAATGCAATCCACCATCAATAATTTTATTGCATTTTGCTTCTATTGTACTCTTGATTTTTTAATTATTTTTGAATTGTTAATTACACAGCCATACAAAATTTAAAAAAAAACATTCGGCCTGGGGGTCTGACTATGTATAGTGTATGTTTTTCGGGTCGCTGAATCGTAATCCGAGGTCGGTTTAACCCCAGCACGTCAGGGTTTGGCTATAACCACAAAAAATAACACTCCAAAATCAAGATTATTTTTTTAATATTTCAAAAACTATTATAGCTACGAAAAAATCTTTCTGGGTTCATCTTAAAGAGTATACTTGTGGCTACAAAAAAAAAATATTCCAAATTTTTTTTTGAGAAATCATGAATTTGAAGAATTTTTGATTTTTAGAATTCGTGCAAATCTACGATCAACATTAAATTTTTGGTTCAATTTTTTTTATATAATACCTTGTACTGATCTTGAAAGATCCTGAAATTTTCAGAAAGGTTTTTTTGTCTTTTCAAAAATATGAATTTTTGAAAATCGTGTAAATCCACGATCAACATTAAATTTTTTGTTAAATTTTTTTTATATAATGCCTTGGAGTGATCTTTAAAGATCCTGAAATCTTCAGGATCTTTTAATTTTTGAAACAAAAAAAACACCATCCTAAACATTTCAGGATCTTTTAAGATCAGTCCAAGGTATTATATAATAAAAATTTAAGCAAAAATTTAATGTTGATCGTGGATTTACATGATTTTTTAAAATTAAAAAATTAATGGTTTTGAAAAAATAAAAAACACCTTTCTGAAAACTTCAGGATCTTCTAAGATCAGTACAAGGTAATATATAAAAAAAAAAGATTTATAAAAATTCAAAATTCTCCACATGTGTCATTTTTCAAAAAAAAATTTCGAAATATTTTTTTTTAGTAGCCACGAGTATACTCATCAAGACGAATCCAGAACTATTTTTTCGTAACTATAATAGTTTTCGAGATATTTGAAAGACAACTTAATTTTGGAATGTTTTTGAGGTTATAGCTAAACCCTGACGTGCTGGGGTTAAACCAACCTCGTATTCGGATTCAGCCACCCCAAATACATACAGTGTACATTAGACTGGTCCAAAAAAAAAAAATTTTTTTTTTTCGGTCCGCCTTCCTCATTAAACTGTTGTTTATGATGAAAAACAAATCCTCTGCAAATTTTAGCTTGATCGGAGAAGATTTAGAGGTCCCGCTATCGATTTTTTCGTTTTTACATTGAAATAACACGTAAAAAAATGTTTACGTTAACTCACGGTCGATTTCGCGTGAAAAATATAGACGTGAATGAAAAATCGCGTGCCTAATGCCAAAAGGGCCTATTACAGCAAGAAGATAGGGGTCCATGCCAAAAGGGCCTACAAAAAAATTTTTTTTTGCCATTCTTCTTAAAATTGCTTGAAACGTGAAGATCTGTAAAAAAAAAAATTTTGATGTACTAAAACCAAAAGGGCCTATCTTAAGACATAGGTCCTTTTGGTTTTAGGAAATTGTCAGCCTAAAACCAAAAGGGCCTATAAAAAAAATCAAAATTTTTCAAAGTTTTGAATAGAAATTGCATACCAGAGCATTTTTTTTTGGAAAAAAAATTTTTTTTTTTGGAAAAATTTTTTTTTTTTTTTTTGGAAAAAATTTTTTTTTTTTTTCGAAAAAAAAAGTTTAAATAATTTGTTATTGTTTATTTGTTTCAACATTTTGTTATTTTTTATTTGTTTAAGCAATTTGTTTAAACGTTTGTTTAAATTATTTGACTTGTTTTCATTTTTTTTTTTTTGCAAAAAAAAAGTTGAAGTAATTTGTTATTGTTTATTTGTTTCAACAATTTGTTATTTTTTATTTGTTTAAAGAATTTGTTATTGTTTATTTGTTCAAACAATTTGTTCTTATTTATTTAAACAATTTGTTATTTTTTATATGCTTAAAGAATTTGTTATTGTTTATTTGTTCAAACAATTTGTTCTTTTTTTAAACAATTTTTTATAGTTTATTTGTTTAAATAATTTGTTATTGTTTATTTGTTTGAACAAATAAACAATAACAAATTCTTTAAACAAATAAACAATAACAAATTGTTGAAACAAATAAATAATAACAAATGATTTAAACTTTTGTTTCCATATAAAAAAAAAAAAATTTCAAAAAAAAAAAAATTTCAAAAAAGAAAGATTTTTTTCCAAAAAAAAAAAAAAAAATTTTCCAAAAAAAATTTTCAATTTTCTTAGCGGAAAGTAAAAAAAAAAATTATAGGCCCTTTTGGCTTTAGATCACTAAATTTTCAATGTCCCAAAGCCAAAATTTGAGACATAGGTCCTTTTGGCTTTGGAAAATTTTTTTTTGTCTTTAGGCTTAGAAAATGTTGGCAAAACGATTGGCGCAAAAAAAAAATTATAGGCCGTTTTGGTTTTGCAAAGCCAAAAGGGCCTATAACTTTTATAGGCCCTTTTGGCATTAGGCACGCGACATATCTAGAGACCTTTTTTGTACCAAATATTATCACCTACAAAAAAGTTCTCTTGATATTTTTCATTCACGTCTATATTTTCACGCGAAATCGACCGTGAGTTAACGTAAACATTTTTTTACGTGTTATTTCAATGTAAAAACGAAAAAATCGATAGCGGGACCTCTAAATCTTCTCCGATCAAGCTAAAATTTGCAGAGGATTTGTTTGTCATCATAAACAACAGTTTAATGAGGAAGGCGGACCGAAAAAAAAAAAAAAATTTTTTTTGGACCAGTCTAGTGTACATAGTCAGACCGCCAGGCCGGAATTTTTTTTTCTTTTTGTGTGGCTGTGTTATTAAATTATTTTTTAATTCTTTTTTTTAAATTATTCCGCGAAGGTTCTCTCGAGCCCACAGCAAGGTTTGAAAATTTCCCACTGTCCCATCTAAAAATCAAAATTCGTCAAAGCAATAGAATTATAATTGATTCAAATAGTAAAGAAGAATTTTCTTGCCAAATTTAAGCGTCGAAACGCAATCGCAGGAAAACGTGCTTTTTAAAACCACCCCAATGTGTATTCCCTCTCTCTCTCGAGAGAGAGAGAGATTAAACGATTTATCGTTTCGACGAATGACGTTCTTGATTCCTTCGCCTGAGATTGACGGAAAGAACATTTTTATCTCATTCCTCTCGCATCCCAATTCACAAGGGGTTTTCACCCCTCGGATGGATCCGAGATTGAATCTTACAGTCTGAAGAGCGAATATAGCACTCACGATAGAAAGATCGTTTTTTTTCTTCATTTTTCAACCCCCTAAAAAAACTGTAACATCCATTCGCTGAATTCCGAGCAAACCCCAGAAATATTGTATTTTCTTTTAAATATGCTGTGGTTAAAAATGTGTAAACAGACTTTTAGGATGCTTTATTCTAATAGCACAATAGTTTTTTAATTTTTTAGAAATTTACATTTGCAACTGTTGACTTGGGAAAATTTTTAAAAAATTTTGAAATTAAAGCGTTATGGTTGGTTGATTTTTTGGTAAGGGATGATGGGGGGAGGAAACAGAAGCTGAAAAAGTGAGGACTGTTTTAGAGTCTCAGTACAAATGTGAAAAATTGGTAAAACAAATCGGTATGCGAGGGTTGGTTGTACTGACATGGAATGAGCACGGGGAGGGCATCATCCCCCTTTGGAAAGACTCCAGACGGGACGAGCCCTCGTACGGGAATTGCGTACAACCCCGTAGTCGACTGTGCGCGATATCGCCATAGCAACCCCTTTTGGAAAGAGAGAGAGGGCTCGGAGTCGAAATCCAACAGCGGCAAAATCAGCCTACCCCACCGAGAAAAAGAAATCCCGCAAACTCCTTCCCTCGCTATGGACTAAACCACCCCGTATCGGTTGTATAAAAAATATACATAATATTAGGAGGTCATAAGGTACTCAAAACCAAGTATTGTCGAAAAAAAATTAGCTCGATCGGACCAAGCGTTTTCCCACTATGGCCGAAATACCGTTCCACCCTTACGGACCCACCCCTCAGCAGGAGGGCTGCGCATTTCATTTTAATGCGACTTTTTTTTATCTCTCGCTGATACCCTTTCATTCGGTATTGCACAGAATCCCCAACGCACTCGCAACCCCAAAATCCTGGTCCTCGTTGGGGGGACCGATTTTCAACCCCCTCACAGTTTTCACTTCCATGCGCGCAATTGACAACCGATCGCAACGAACTTGATTGCATTGGAAAGATAAGAAAATTTCTGATGGACTAGGATGAACATTTTTTTCAAATTTTGAGTTTTCCATCGACAATTTGGACTTTCTAAAAAATCCCACTACTCAGTTCTGTATGTAATTGCTAATTTGCATATAATTTTTTCCCATTCAAAAAATATTCTACAATCCTATATACCGCTGATTGATTTCTCGATGGACGTACGATAGAATCGTGCTTATGCTAAATTTATATCCCACCGATTAGGGATAATGGAAGAATTTATCTTCATGGCCACGTCACACGACAATCACGGAGAGCAACGTTCGATAATCGCGCGACGAATTGTGAAAAATGATGCATATTTCAATATATAATGAATGTGTGCATAATTTCGCCTAGTTATCATTCAAATTGAAGATAAAAAATATTTTCATAATGATAAAAAGAGGATCTTTGAAAATACTCAACTCTCTCTCCTGATCTTGGTCTCTCTTGGTTTTCAGCAAAATGTCAACAAAATTTTGAGAAGTTTGGATCATCTCGGCTTGGATCCTTAAAAAATAAATGAAATTAAAGTAAATTAAAAATTATTAAAATAATAATTATTATTATTAAATAAAAAATAAAATGAGCCGAGAATCACTGAATTTAGATAAAGAATGGACTTACCTTCGAAAAAGCAATTGATATAAAATGCGAAAGAATTGATCTACTTTTTTGGACGGCGTCGAGCTCTTGAAGATTCATTTACCCCTTAAAGATTCCCATGCACGTTTGTCGACAAACGAGGGAAAACAAAATAATGAGAAGACAAAATTAGAAAATAAAACAAATTAATTCGTCTCGAACGGTTTTGAGTCAGAAGAAAATGGATCTCGACATTTCTCCTCAGCGAACCGAAAGATTGTCCTTTCCGGATATTATGTCCTATAAACGATTGGGGAAAAATTGCACGTGAATGCCACGAGGCGCATCGTATTCTCTGTAGAAATAATTATGTCCACACATGCATGTTCGAATAATATCAACATGAAGAACATCCGAGGAGACTTAAGATCTCGGGTCTGTGACTCTCAGAGTCTCAGTCGTCGCTCGAATTCCTTCGGGCCAACTTTCAAGCGAAGACAAAAAATTAAGTCCCAAATTTCAAAGTCATGTCATTCGTGTTGTTAACTAATTTGGCGCTGATCGTTGTGTGTCAAGATTTTATTTCATCCATTTGTCAAGCTCAGGAAATCGGTACAACGACTTTTCCATCGGTTCAAGAAAATCGTACCGTTCGAAATGAGCAGCAGCCACTTTCCGTGATGAACAAGAAAAATGATTGGTGGCCACCGAATATTCCTGCGCCCTTGGAACCGGAAGTTGCTCAGAGCTATCAATACTCACCTTGGATACAACCGCCGATATCGGCTAATTACTATTTACCGGGTAATTTAAAAAAAAAAAAAACGAAGAAAATTGCACAATCCTTCCTCACTATTTTTCAAATGATCCAGAAATGATTTGATCCTTGAATGAAGGATTTTTCATGATTTTTCAAAATATTGATTCGGGACAGAAATTAGTGAAGAGTGAGAGAAAAACTTGATCAGGTTGAGAAAATTTTTTAAATTTTCATGATTGATTACTTTCCAGGAGGACCATTTTCGCCAACAATGGGACAGGTTCGTAGTGAACATTATGTGTATCCTTCGGAATATCCTGAATACAGTCATGCCGCTCCGCTGGTTGCCCAATCATCGGGAAATTCCCTCGGCATTGGCCCGAAGCATCTCGCGATCGTTAGTTTCATCGGTCTGCTATTGCTTTTCGCTATAATACAGAATTCTCTCATGTCTGCGAAGCGCAAGGATGCACTTGTTGACGCTCTCACTGGTCGTAAAAAGCGAGATCTACTTGTTGGACATGGACTTCGTGCAATGGTAATTCAATCAGTCTCATTCTCTATCAATTAATTGAAGAATTGATCATTAAATATAAATCAGCGATATCAATAAATAATTGATATCGATTGAGTGATAACAATCGTCAATAATCAATTACTTATCCTTACAACTTTAAAATTCAATTTACCAATAAATAATTGAAATCAATTGAGTGATTATCATCGTCAATAATCAATTACTTATCCTTACAACTTTAGAATTCAATTTATCAATAAAAAATTGAAACCAATTGAGTGATTATAATCGTCAATAATCAATTACTTATCCTTACAACCTTAACTCAATTTACCAATAAATAATTGAAATCAATTGAGCATGACTATTTATGGGACGAGTTCCGATTGCATTTTCATTCTGTATTATTTGCCTTGAGCGATTGAATCTATGCATGTATAAAATGTATGAATCATTCTGAAGGTTTCCAGGATTGAAATAATACTGTCAAATATTGGATCGCCCAATTTATTATTCAATGAGAATTTTTTATAATTAATGTAAACGACTCTCTCAAGAAATCAATACAGAATTTGCTCTCGTTCCTCAGCATTTCTAAGCAAATGGCATTTCTACAGGCAGATTAAAATAAATGAAATATGAGTCCGAGTTAATGAATAGCTAACTTATTATGAAATATTTGACTATGGAAATAAATTTGCCGTGTTGAAAGACGGTTTTATAGATTTCCTTTACAAGTGAAATTTTTTCAGCTTAACATTCAGCTTAGCATTTAGCTTAATCATTGGATCTGGCAAAAAAAATGATTTTCCGGAAAAATTGATTAAATTTCTTTTTGTAATGTATTATTTTCAATCAGTCGGAGGAGCAGGAAGAAATTTTGAACGACGACGCGAGATTGCGATGCATACAGAGAACAATTTGTCTGGAAAATCGCAGATTGATGGAAAATTTTGGTTTCAGTGGACGGAAGCTAGCTAAATATTTGACGTAAGTCGAAATAATGATTTTTTAATTTTCCATGATTGAAAAGAATCGATTTGGAATTTTGGAAGTTGTTGTATTTTCAAAAATTATCTTTTCAAGAAACGGTGTAAAAAAATCGGTGGGACAATCGTCCGGTTGGGATCGTCTCGTCGAGGATGCTGCACAGGTCGGACTGAAGGGTGAAAATTGTGACGTTCTGTATCGAGATTGCACTATAACGCCCCTCGCTTCGACATTTCATCGCAACATCGATGGAGAAATGAAATTTAACGGAAAACATGGCACACAGCCTCCTGGGACGGATGAATAATAAGTAATCCGATGTTTCGAGGAGACGACGTGAGCACATATAAATATATATATATATATATATATATATGCAGGTGCATATAGCAACGATTGAACTTTTGACCCAAATCCGCGCGTGTGTGTTTGAAAATGAAACACGATAATATAGGCCAGGCCCTAAAAATTTTTAAGGCTCAAGGTGAATGCAAAATTTCATGAAAATTCGTATTCAGCGATACAAATAAAAAGAAAAACCATTTAGAATATATTTTGAACGAAATATTTATAAATAAATATTGCAAAAGGGTTGCAAGGTTTTTTTTTATTGGTGAATTTGATCCAAAACGAATGAAACTGAAAAAAACGAAATTCTTTACAAAAATAAGAAAATACTATCAAAAAATAGTTTTCTGAATTTCAATATTATACGTCAGCGTCTTTGGAATAAAGAAATTTGAGAAAATTTTACCCGAAATTGGAACGAAATTTGAGCAGCTCCAACGACTGAAAACCAAAGAAAGTTTACGTCGTCATAATTTTGTCAAATGCATCGTTTTCATGGACTAAAAAATATTACAATAAATTATGGAAATGAAATAAATGAAATTTTTTTCCTGCGAATAATTCTTGAGACCGGTGAAATTAAACAAGAACTTGTGTGAAACTCCATCAAATTTGGTAACTGTTTTTCATGATAAAAAAAAATCATGAATCGAAAAAAGAACACACTGAACGTTTTATCGCCGATAACAAAAATGAATCTGCGAAAGCTCAGTGGAAAAATAAAATAAATAAATAAAATACATAAAATACATAAAATAAAATAAAGTAGGAAGCATCGAATGAAATTCCGACGTATTAATGATTTTTTCAATTTTTAATTATAATACGCTTTGTTGCTTGATTTTTTTTCAGTTTTCAGTTTTATCCGCTACAAACATCGACATCCAGCCTGAACTATTTTCGATTTTTTTTCTTCTTCGCTCTTTTCTTTCTTTAGACAGCAATTTTTGCTCTATACATTCCCGAAGATTTCGTCGTTTCTCATGATCGCGCGTTTCTCGCGACACAAACACACGCACAAGTCCCCTCGGAATTATATATATAAAAAAATATCAAATCACGAACATAACGAAGAGATAATGGAGACAATTATAATCGTGGCGTTTCGGTATTTTTTGTTTTTTTTTCCTTCTTTCATCCTCTTCTTCCTCGCGTTTGTTTTTCTTTACCTTTCATTAACTAATATAACGCTATTATTATTATCGTTAACATTAAGGCATTACATATTTATAAATTCTTCGTCACTCGCTACTATACAGCAAATACCACGCTAACTCGTAAAACTTATCATAAATAGACGTGTGAGATCGCTCGTTTCAATAGTCCAGGCTTAACACAATTTTTTTATTTTCTCTCTTATTCGTTTTCTTAAAATCATTTTCTTCGTTATTTATTTCCGTTTTTTTTACTTCTTTCCCTCTTTTCAAACCTCTCGTCCCAGACACACACTCACGCACTCACACAAACACATCAGCTGATCGGAAAAGAGCGTCGATGTCATTTTCGAGCTTTTCTTTGTTCTCTGTAAACTTTTTTCTCGTTCGTTTGATAAAAAATCTTGCTGATTAAATCGTGTTGGAAAAAAGTGAAATTTAATGAGGAACGATTTTTCGACCAGCCAATTGCAAAAAAAAAAAGCTCAGAACATCATTCGCGACAAGTTTAGTCAGTATATATTTTATATTCTGTTTTTTCATCTCATCGTCACTTTTCGTCGATAAAATTAGACCCACTCGTCGAGGCAACGTATGTTTCAACACAGACAGGCGGGTAGGCAGTTTTTGCGGGAACATATCGATTTTTTTGGTTATTTTTTCGTTTATTTGCTGTTTACTTTTTTGTTGTTGTTCTTTCTTCGTTTGGAAAATCTCACGACAAAATTATGTGTGAGAAGCCAGAGGGAAAGGGAAGTGTAATAGAAATAGTGAATTTTTGAATGAAATTTGAATTTTTTTGGTAAAATAAAAAGAAAAAAGTCAGAATTTTAAGATCTTCCTTGCGTTAAAGTGAAGTCTCAAGAACAAAATCCAGTTTGGGCCAATAATTCCACAAACATGTTTTTACACAATTTTTCTGAAGTCAAATTTGTAATTTGAATTCTATCTTCATAAGTGAGAGCTCATTTTATCTGGTAAAATATATTTCACGAATTGATGGGAGTTTTTTTCATTGATTAGTTTCACAATCGAAAGAAAAGTACCTCAAGTTTTCCCTCGATGATAAAATCATAATATAACGAGAAATAAAATTAGAAAAAACCGTGAAAGTGAATCTCACACGAGACTTTGAAAAAAAAACTCAAAGAGAAGATCATAGCGAACTAAAAAAAAAAAAAAACTTCCTCAATCCGGAATCACGTTGAAGAAATAAACAAATAAATGAACATTTTCTTTTATTAAAAATAATCAGAATAATTCGTAGAAACAAAAATTTCCGCCTACTTTAAGTTTTTCTCCCTTCAACGCATCGTCCAATCGACAATATATCCTCGTCGGTGGTAATTCAATTACAGTTAAAAAAAAAAAAATACAATCTATGTACACGTTGGCGTAAAATTAAAAGAAATTTAAAAAATATATATATATAAGTATGGTCTCTCCTCCCGCTCTGTCTTTTTCACTGACTAGGTCGGGTGAGCCGAACCAATCTCGACTTTTTCATGCCAATTGTATGGAAAAAGTAAAATAAAACAATCAAATGATAAAACAAAAACGAAAAAAAAATATGGTAATCTTCGAATTCTTTCGAAAAAATCACTTCTCGACGAAAGCTCGTCAATTATCAGGAGGAATGAGACAAAGTCCCAAGATCAATTAATCTGTGTTGATAATGGCACAGAAATTTTCATCATTCATCAATGAAATTTCGATTTACTGAAAATCGGGCTCGATTTGAATAATCTGAGACTCGTGAGGATACTTTTCCTTTTTGCAATAATCGCAAATCGATCATACTTTCGTTTCTTTCTTTTTCGTCGAAATTGGCTGTCAAGGCTAGTTTCAAGTGAGACAACAATTTTTGGGTCTCGACGGTGAAAAATCGTGTATCAGGAAGCTCGAATTGATGAAATAGTCGAGAAAAGAGAATGTACAATGTTGTTTATGACAATATTCGCTCAGAGTGAGAATGAAGGAGAGCGAGAGAATGAGAGAGATAAAGAGAAGAATGGGGATAAAAACAAAGATTAACGAAAAAAAAGGAAGGCAGACGAATGAGCGCCGAGGTTTAGGAAAAATTCTCCAGGAGAATTTTTCGTTCCTCGATTTGCCATCGTGGAAAAAAAAAATTTCGCATCACTGTTCGATTATAATTTTTTTTTTCAATTTTCTTCTTATTTATTGGATGTAGCATCATTCATTTATTTATCGAGGCGATTTCCTTCTTTTTTCAATATTATATAGGAAGGGGGCACGCTCCAGCCGAGAACATTATTTTATTTATTTATTTTGCGGTGCCCCCTGCGCGTTATAATCGCGAATCACTTTTTATTCTATCAATTCGTCCCTCTCGATCTCTCGCTCGTATTCGTCATTCTCGAGCTGAAGAAAAAATCGCGGGGTTCGCGAAAAAAAAGAAACGAAAAAAAAAAAATATATATATATATATATATATATATATATATATATATTCTTCACAAAATTCATTCACGTCGGTATTTTCGTGCTTCGTCGATGAAACTTTTGTTGCTGCTCGTTCGGACTTTACGAGATCGGAGCGAAAAAAAAAATAGAAATCATATCAAACGTCGCTCTATCTTATAAAATGAATTCACATTATGCAGTTCTATGCGCACGACCGAAATTCACTTAATCAACATTTAAACTCTATCAATTGATGTAATAATAATTATTAATATTATTAATAATAATAATATGTACAACATTATAAGATCTAAATCATGTTCTCTGTCCTCGTGAAACGGAACCGTTGACACGCGCCCGGATGATCTTTTTTTTTTCTTCTTTATAAAATATTCGTTCGACTGTTTATTTGAAATATTGTGGTTTTGTTCTCTCCTGCTTTTCATCCCTGTCCAATTTAATAGCATGTCATCATGTGTGTGTATTTTTTTTTTCATCATTAATTTTTCGTACGTGTATCATTTGTACATGTTTGTTTTTTAATCCAGCGAGAACGATTATCGTCTCGCTATTCGTCGTCATTACAATGCGGGTGGCTGGCTTTGTGTCCAATTTTTTTTTTTTAACGCTATTCATTAAACTACGTGTGCTTGTTGCAATTTTTTTCTCGTACATAATTCTGCTTTAGGCTTGCGTCGTATCGTTCAAGTTAATCGTGTGTGGACGAGGAAGTCATTTTTATAAATTTATTTTTTAAATTTCCCGTCGTCTTTTTATCAAGCGCATCGTCATACTCGAGTTCAAGAATAAAAATCCATCTTTACCAAAAAAATTTCAATGAAAAATGCTAAACGATCCCGAAATTTGCACGTTTGAGGAAAAAATCGATGAATCACGCCCGATTGTGCGTATCAGTGAGAATCGAAAATCTCGCTGAGGATTGTTATTGCGTTCGGGAAATTTTACTTCTTCTTTCCACGAGAAATTCGGAAGACGGATGAAACTTTTTTTTCGACAACGTTTGAATGAACGTTTGGTTTGGAAAAGCAAAACCCCGAAAAGAGTAAGAGATGTGCGTTCGCGATTAAAAAAAGAAAAAATGAAAGGTAGTCCAGGTTTTGTTGTACCATCGATCGAGTACAAGTGAAAAGTGACTTGGTAATATGACTGGATTTGGTCGTTCGCGATATAGTTCGTTTTTCCTTATCTTCCTCGTTTACACATCAAGATGGATCGAGAAAAAGAAAAATGTGTTCCAAAACAGAATTGAGGCTTTGATTTGAGAAAAAAAATAATATTCACAATTAAAATCGTTTTTCTCGGATCAAGTCGATGTAAAAATCATTTCGATGATATTTTCTCAGTTCTCATTGGTTTTTCTTTCGACATTATTTTTTTTCTTCTTCCTTATCCAAATGATCGAAAAACGTAAAAGATAAATCATCAGGGACCAGTCACGAGTCTGTCATGCTTAATTGTATTAATAGTTACACGCCCAATATTCAATCATCAATCGTGCGAAAGATGAAATGTCGTAATCGAATAATTGTTTAATTACAATATTGAACGTAGATCTCTCTCTCTCTCTCTCACACACACTCTCTCCCTCTCGTTCGATCGCTTTTTTTTCTGCCTTCCCTTACGTCGAATGACAGTTTTTATTCTTGTTTTGGAATTTCTGCCAATGCCCGTGTTCAGTCACATTTTAGCCCACAATCGAGTGAGTAAAAATTATTTGATTCTTTTTTTTTCATTTTACGTCCTCATTTTCTTTCCAACTCTTACATTCGACCCTCCTTACAATTGAAACCTTGCCTAGCCAATTTTTTTCCTCTCTCTTTCTCTTTCTCTTCCTCTTTGTAATCTCACGCTGATTGATTCGCGTATCTCGCCGATTGCTCAACGAACGTCTTATCGATAATCATTTTACTCGGGGCTATTTTTGTTTTCCTTTCATTCTCTCGCTTCCACACACACAAAATTTCTCTCAACTTTTTTGTTTAACATTTAATTTTCATTGCGAATTTTTGCTCTCTAATGTATCTCGAAATTTGAGCGATCACGTTGAAAATCAACGAAGCGAGACAGACAAAGGTAAAGGATATATTTATATTTGAGTATATATAATTTATACCTCTGACGTAATCCCTCGTTCCTCTCGAGAAGACGCACGACGGTCGTCTCGAGAAAACGGAACAAATTTTCTTTTTTTTTATCTCCACACCCCTCCTCTCTCTTTTCACATCGTCGACGAAATTGTTTGCACACCACTAATTAATCGTTAGACCTAGCATGCTTAGAAAATATTTGAAAAAACGAGTCTATTGGAAGGTGGCTATTCTTTTTTCTTCTGCTTCTTCTTTCGATTTCGCTCTCTCATGTTTTCCTCTCGTCACTGTACACACACTTTTGTTAATTTTAAAAAAAAATTTCTTCAAATCTCAATTATAATCGTAATGATAATTTAAAAAAAAGAACATTGTTTTTTTTCATATTTTTTTTTCTTTCCTTGTCGTCGCTAAATCTTCGTAAACGATCTTCGTAGTCGTAGTCTTCGTCGGTGTCGCATCCACCACCCGCATTTTTCTCGACTCTTTATCGTTTAAAATCTTCGCACTGTTTTATTCGTGTTTTCCTATCAAACTCCCTCGATCCGTCGATCTTTATTATTTCTTCGAATCTCGTTTCATCTCGCCAACCTGCAGCGCCGGACTAGAGCGCGAGCTCGTCTTCCACGTTGTAAGAATTTTTTTTTTTCAATTTTATTTCATCGTTCGTTTTTTTTCTTACTCTCCTCTCGTCACGAATCCGTCGTCAAACTCTTCGTTCCATTTTCTCTTGCGAACGGAATTCAGCCGAGTAATTTTCGATGAATTACCACGCGCGCGCGGGGATGAAAAAAAAAGACAAATAAAATCTTACGATTAATTTCGGTTCTCGACTAAAAGTCTAATCTGTTTTACTGGCCAACCGTGAAATTTTCTCGAAAGACTTTTTGGCGCACGTGTGATTTCTGGGCCGCGTGTCCATTATCGTTATCTCTCACCTCTCTCTTGTTTTATCTTACACGACGACGAAATTCCATCCAATGAGAAATAAAAGAGAAAAAAAATCGTCAACGTCGCCTCTCGAATCACGTCAAATTTCACTAATAAAAAAAAAATAATAAAAAGAAACTGAAATAAAAATTCTCTCGTCATACATATCCGGAAACAGCTACCGGAAACACACACGCGAAATAAAAATAAAAAGGAAAAACGTTTAAAAAAAAAACGCATAATAGCGTCGACGAGTCCGACGATTGCAATGACGTCGCCGCTTGTCTCGGGCGTTTATTATTCTTTCTTTCTTTCTTCTTTCTTTTCTTTAATCATAACAATTAATAAAGGCTCTACGATTTTAAAATCGTATTGACAACATAAAACAACAATATTACCTATTAATTCGCTAGCGCCCGCCATTCCCTCTATCCCTTTGCCTCTGCCATTATATTCCGTTACGGTAAATCCTCGTTTTTCATCGATTTTCACTTGAATCTCAGTCACGATGTGACTTCTCCTTATTATCATTACGGTGAAACGCTAAGAAGAATTTTTCGATCTATCTTGGGCGCTATCAGCACCGAATGTTTCTTCTTTTTTTTTTTAAATTAACGGAGAGCTCCCGAGGAAGATACTTGCGATATATCGTTCAACCGAGTAATTTCCAGATTTTAAACATGAAACTCATTTCGTGTTTTTATCTTTTCCGGCGATTGTTCAACGACTTCGATTCGATGTTTGGTACATTTTTTTCGTCATTTTCTTCTCACAACTGCGGTAAATCCATCGAAAATTTCAATTTCGATATCACTCGAGTCGACTTTCGCACACGTTTCCGGGGAGATTCGAATTATCGCGGAGAGGAGCGAACACGTCCGTTGATGCGTGACACGCGGCTTTTATTCGTGGGCTGTGCTTGTTGGCGAGGTGCGAGATTTTCGTCTTTCTTCATTTTCATGTGCGTTCTCGTGGTGTTTGTAGCATTTACGATATCGCGAGTTACTACTCATCGTTGTCGCTTTCGTGATCTTCTTTGACGTTTCATTTGACACTTTGCCAAACGGTTGTTACCTCCTGTCACGATATAGGAGATAAGTCTTCATCGCCAATGGCAAATTCAGCTCCGTTATCTTCTCCTCGAGTCTGTGCTTGCCGATCCGTTGTCGTATCACTCTTCTACATAGATCCATCAGAGGCAAAGGTTCGGCTGTGACAGAGAGACGATAAAAGTTGTTATTTCAATAGTCGTTGATAAATTAAATTGAAAATATGCGCCATCGGCGTCATTGCGATTATTGATTCGATCTGAAAGAAGGTTAAATTAATTATTACCATTCTGCAATTATTTGGATATTATCATTGATACTTTAATATTGTTTCCTTATACACTACCTTCGAAAAGCTTCCGGACAAAACTTGAACAAAGATTTGGAACGTTTTTTTGTGCCATTTCGCCGGAAGTCAACGTAGACCAATTTAACGAGCGGCATTTTAAAAGAGAAGAATTCTGCTTCATTTCCTGATTTTTTAATTATTCTTACAAATTGTTTTTAGATTTGGACTCTATTTTGAAAACAGCTGTTTTTCGCCTTTTTCCCCTCTCTTCAGGTGCACTCATCTTCTGGAGGAATTTTTTTTAATACATTTTTACGATTAGATTCATGAAGAGGAAAGTTTGAGCTTCAATTTCCTATTTCAAAAACATTGAGCGATTTTTTTTCGAGAGTTATTCTTTTTTTTGTGAAAAAAGAGGAAATTTGAAAAATCCCGTATAACATGAAAACAAAGAGGATTCATGAAAAACTTCAGGAGAGCAAAAAGTTGCGTCTGTTTTTATTGAGTGCAGAGGAATTTTTTCAGTTTTTTTCCCAACATTTTTTTTCTCATTTTCTGGGTCGGAGCTCGGATCATTCAATTACCGTAACTCGAGAACTTATTAATTTCAAAAGGGGAAAATACTTTATTTTACCATTTTCAACACATTGGAATTTTTTTCCCAAATTTTTTTTCTAGCCTCAACATGAGAAAAGAAAATTTTGGAAAAAAAATCTGAAAAAATTGTTCTGAACTCAACAAAAACAGACGCAACTTTTTCCTGTCTCGAAGTTTTTCATGAATCCTCTTTGTTTCCGTGCTATACGGGATCTTTCAAATGTCCTCTTTTTTCACAAAAAACAGAATGACTTTGGAAAAAAATCGCTCAAAATTAAAAAAAAAAAGGAAATTGAAGCTGAAACTTTCCCCTTTATGAATCGAATCGTAAAAATGTATTAAAAAAACTTCCTCTGGAAAATGGGTGCACCTGAAGAGAGGGGAAAAAAGGCGAAAAACAGCTGTTTTCACAATAGAATCCAAATCTAAAAACAATTTGTAAAAATAATTCGAAATACAGGAAACGAAGCCAAATTCTTCCCCTTTAAAATGCCGCTTGTTAAATTAGTCTACGTAGACTTCCGGCGAAATGGCATAAAAAAGCGTTCCAGACCTTTTTTTGAAGTCCGGAAACTTTTCCCCGGTAATGTATTTTTTCAGTTTCGGAAATTTTACAGGTTAATGGAGTGATAACGTATATTCGCTATTGGATTTGGCAAAAATCGGATAAAGAGTTGAAATCTTATGAAATTTTGAATGTTTAAAAAAAATATGGCAAGTAACTTTGTTATTCAAGTTATTGGAGTCTAATTTTCCAAATGAATCCTTAATATCGCAGACTGAACCTCACGATGTTTCGACGTCAATTTAGTGAGGAGGAATTTTTTTGCTTACGATCAAGGCCACCGATGTACTTCATGGTTATCTCACAGTGTCCCCACACTGCCGAGACAATAGGGTGCAATTTTCTTCCTTTGAGGCCTCTAAAGGCTATACCAAGGTACTGTCCGTCGACGACGAATGCTAACGTACCTTCGTCCATGTCGAGTACGACTGAAAAAAAAACGGAATTAGAAAATCGAAAATCACAGAATGTCGATGGATCTGCCCACTATAAAATATCTTGCATACACTGAGAAAAAAGGAAGGTTTGAATGAACAAAATCTGCAGTCAAATATGCTCAAATAAATATTTATTTGGTATAATTCAACATTTTGTTGCCTGAATAATATTTTGGTCAACCGAAGCGCAGAATTATTCAAGAAACTAATTATTTAGTTAGACCAAATAAATATTTATTTGAACGTATTTGACTGCAGATTTTGTTCGTTCAAACATTTTTTTTTCTCAGTGTACGAAATTTTACATACCCAAAAATTTATCTGGAACTATGAAGGTCTCGTCGGGCTTCAGGAGAGCCGGATACGTGACGCCGTTGTTGTTCTTCGAGTCGTGATAAAGTTTATTTCTACCGAGATCCCAGCCCCAGCTGAGCTCGTTGTTACCGACTAGGCTCTGATAGCCAACGCTGTGCAACGGCGCCTCCGACGTCGCGACGCCAACTACCGCGTGTGTGCCTCGCTGTCTCGTGCTCCAATGTAATTCCCATACGTGCATACCCTTCGTGTAACCGACCTTCCCTCGTATGCAATCCGTGCTTTGGGCAACGGGGTGACGATGAAACGTTAATTTGTCGTCCTCCTTTTCAAAGAAATAAAATTATGAATTAACTCCTTTATTTACTTAAAATCAATTAGTCCAACCTATGATTAAAAATCCACCCCATGGTTAAAATCCACCCCCATGATTAATTTGACAGTTGGACCGATTTCAAAGAGACAAGGATTTATAAGGAACGTACATTTCAGTAGATTTAATGGAGTCAATTAATGGTATAAATTTCATTCAAGAGATTTGTCAGTAAAATATACTTTTAAAAACCGAAAAACTCATCGAATCAACAGAAAGTTCTCTAAAAACAATACCTTGAATAGCTAATCGAAAATATTTAGAATTTAAATATTTAGAGGCAAGACAATCATCTTTGCAAAATTTGAAAATTAACCCTGGAAGTAATGAGACATTTTTTTAATTTTCTAATGCATGATTGAGGTAAAAATCTACCCTGTGATTAATTTCTCGTTTTTTATAAATGGTTAATTAGTGAAATATACATTCAAAGATCGAAAAATCGATAAAATCAACCGATAGCTTTTCTTCAAGCAAAGATTAGAATTGCTTTTTTCTAAAAAAATTTCTAAATTTTTTTTTTTTCATTGACATCGCATTCGTAACATGACATCACAAATTAAGGATAGCTGACATCGAGTGATCTTTCAAAAAATTCATGCGAAAATTGCTAAAACGTGTAAATTGACGTTTGAAGCGATAAGGTCAAGTGAATTTTTTTTTAGAAAGTGACTATCTGTATCTCAAGTTGAAAACATCACAGACAAATTTTACCCTGAAAAAAATCGAATAAATTCACGATGGCGGGAAAAAAATCATTGAGCAACGGAGAAAAGGCCGAGAGTGATGATTCGAGAATGCCTCGTTGAGGACGTGGGCAGGAATATTGTTAACGTATTTTTTTTTTCTTTTTTTACCTTGACGAATATGTTGAGACTCCGATCATCGGCATTCCAGCTGTGATGTACCTGAGTCTCGCGTGACGCGGGTGGCATGTCGAGTAGTACATCGAGACGAGCTGGCCTCGAGAAATCCTGGGCCAGCTCTCGGGGCACTACCGGTTTGTACGCCACCGCACCTCCACCACCGACGCCAACGCCGTTGCCGGTTCCTGCACCGCTTTCGCGAGTCACGCTCTTCACGCCACCTTAAGAAAATACCACAAAAATCAAATTAAAAATTCCTCAATTATTATTAAAAACTGATTTTAAAAAACGATTGTAGACAAATCATAGAAGTACAATGAAAATTTAATTATCAGAATTTAGCACCAATTCACACTAAAAAAATTACACTATTTTTAATTACACTACTAATAATGTAATTTAAAATAGTAAAAAAATAGTATAAAAAAGAAACATTTGATTAATGCAGGATAATTCATTATTCGGTTAAGGGAGGAAAAGGGTCAGAAAATCGATTTTTTTTTTAACAAAAATTTCTCTATTTTGTTCATGTATCAAACTTTAATAGCGTTTTTCTCAAAATTTTTTTTCAAGTCGGTAGTCAAAATTTCTGGAAAACCTTTGGACCGATTTCGCCTAAGCCTTGCACACTTCTTTTACATACTAAATACTCGTTTCTGAAGGATTTTTTTTTTTCAATTACAACTTATTTGTTGATTAAACAAAAAGACCAATTTTTGGCAAATATCAGAGTTTTTTAATTGCACCTTTATTAAAAATTCAAAAATGAATATTTTGTTAATTCCTTCGTTCAAATCCAAGATAAACTTATGTACTGAAGAAATCTTTTTGGTTTTTTAATTTCAGATAAAGCAATCATGAGTTATCCTGAATACAGCATGGAAACGTTTTTTTGAGACTCGTTTTTCACCACTACCACTGACTTATTTTTCAATATTTTTTTAATGAAAATTTAGCAGAATATTCTTAGAAAAATGCTTAATAATGTGAAATTTTTTTAAAAATATGAATAAATAAAATACTCTGAAAAAAAATCCCAAAAATATGTTTTTTTAATCTCAGTCCCTTTTCCCCCTCAAGGTATTTTTTTCCATAATTTTAATAAATTGTTGCCTAGTCATGAAAGTTCTGTGTTATAATAGTGTGAATTTAGATTCACACTAATTCAAAATTATGGAAAAAAATAACTTAACCGGACAATGAATTATATTGCATGAATCATGTTTCTTTTTTTTGCACTAATTATTCCGCTGTCAAAATTTCGCTACAGTCAAATATTATTACATTCTCAGATTACTCGAATAATTGGCATAAATGATTTTTCAATAAAATGAAACAAATTTTCGTGTTCCGCAAGAGTTCCTTCTCTGTTGCCGTCTCATGAACAGTCGATTTGTGTACAGTCTCTATTTATCACTCTGGCAATCGATACATGATTGTTGTGATAATAAGCGTATTATTTTCATTATTATTATTATTATTATTTGGCAAATTAGCGAATTACAGGGACGATTTTGACGAGAGAAGCTTTGATAATTTGACCAGAGCCGTTTCTTATATCCAATAGCTAAATACACAAATCCATATATATAATGATATTTAGAGCTCAATCATCACTAAAATTATTTTGCACATTCTTCCTCATTTTTGTCATTTTTCCCCTCAAAAAAAAAATTGAAGTCAAAATTCAAAGTGAAGCAGCTATAAAATAAAATCGCTTGGAATAACACAAAACAAATTACATCCTCCTCACTGCTATTTCATTTATATATTCCTTTCTCCGAGCAATATCAACAAGGAATCACTGCGCAAGTTATCACCAACACTTCGTTATCAAAAATCTCGTTATCACTATATTTTTCGTGCTCTCACTGTTTGAATTACGTTTTCTTCGCTTAATCGACGACAATTTGCTCCTTCTTCCTTTTCGAAACATCACAATTTTCATCGGCATCTGTGGTCGATCGTCGAATCGTAACTGACTGAGAAATATTCTCGGTGACGAACGTGACCGTCTGTAAATTCGTGAGGGGACACTGCGGGGGCCCCAGTCCGGATTCAGGACGAAAATGCCAAGATTTTTGGGGGTTCTTTGAACGACGTAGATTCGTCCGCGTTCATATTGTGGAGAGAGAGAGAGAGAGAGAGAGAGAGAGAGAGAGAGAGAGAGAGAGAGAGTCGAATGCCAAGGGATGGGGATGGCAGGAAAGAAAAAAAAAAGCGACCCGCAGGAGGGGTTTCTATGTGCCTTCTCAGACGATCCTTGACCGCGTGGTTTATTTGCTCCCGCAGCTGTTTCTGAGCCTTACGAGGGTTCTGGAAAGGGTCCTGAAAACCCAGCGTCCTTTTCTCCAATATACATATATATGTATACATAAGGATATACATACAAATATATACATGTATATAGTGGCCAGAAAGCGAGGAGACCTCGCATAGAAACAGCCATATCCTATCCCCTCTCTCCTTCCCCTCCCATCGTGTTTCCTAGTCGATTTTTCTTTCAGAAACTTTTACCAAATTCTCGATTCCCCAAAATTGCTCAGAATTTCAATCCTTGTTGAAAATAAAAACGCAGAATTAATTTATACGCAAAAATACGAAACAAGAAAATCGTGCAAGGTGGAAACTTGCACATAACTTTCTCATTTTTTTTCATCGTTCACCGAGTAAAATTTGCAAATTTTATCAACTGAAACCTTCAAGCATTCTTTCGAAAATTTTATTCATCATTCTTGTAACTTAATGCATTTGCGCGAAAAAAATTGCCATTGATAGTTGCAAAATTACCGAAATGAGAGTTTTCGAGGACTTATCGTCAATTCCGAAATTTTCTAAAAACCAAACCACTGGAGCGATTGTTTTCAAATTCAATTCCATCTGTCTTTATGATCAAGTGTATGTGCAAAAAAATTTGAGTTCGATAACTGCAAAATTACGGAAGTGAGAGCATCCAAAACAATTTTGGGAGAAGTCATACGTTCAGGAAAATTGAAAATTGTTTTTCAATTTCAACATAATTTTCACTGACTTGGTAGAATTAACATAATTTTTTAATGTGATTTGTATATGTTTCGGAATATTTTGACTGGCATAAAAATCTTGCAAAAAATGTTCATGAAGACAAAGCTTTCTGACAAAACAAATATGAAAAGTGACTTGCGGGACATTTTCAATTATGGCAAATCCACTGTCGGAGCTTGCAATTTATGACGAGCTTCGAGCTCACTTATTTTCTTCGAAAATCTGAATTATCGCGGCTCCAAAGATGTTTTCGTTGAAAAATGGCCCAAGTGGGCGTGGAATGGCCCATACGTGTCCATTGTAAATATACGAGAGCCCCTGTACGGTGTATTCTAACGCTTTTCTGCACGAAACGAGGGATAATGCGCGATCGATCGTAAATTCGGACGGATATTGCGGTTGTGCTCGACGTGGACTCGGCGCACGAGACAGATTTAATGAAATGTCGTAAATCGATTTTTATTGCCAACGGTAAAGACGAGACAGATGCGGTCATATACGTGCATGAATTTATCGCTCATGCGGTCATTGAACGAACGAAAAAAAACTTGTGGACCACGACGAATTTTCCGGGTAGAGGCACATTTTTTCCTTCTTATACATCCGGTATAGTGCGGTGAAGAATTTGAAAAAATAAAAAATTTCATATTCGATTCGTTTTGTCAGCCGATAAATCGGATTGAACGCTGATTCAAATGAGTGGATTTAATTTAAAAATTTTTTTTGAATCACCATGAATTTTTCATCGAATTCTGTTTCTCTGAGAAAAATGAAATTTCGAAATAAGATAAATTGAGTCATATTTATCAATCCTCCAATTGCGAAAATAAAAATAATTTGGTACCATTCTATCTGCATTTCAATAAAATAAATTTTGTGCAACGTAAATTTGATTCAATGCAGTTGCACTTGAAAAAAAATAATTTCGTTGCAATAAGTAAATTAGATTTTTTTAAATTTAATTTCTAATATTATTCAGCAAAAATTAATGAATTTAATTAGAGATATATTTTTCATTCAGATCAGATATACATTATTTCCACGAGGGAGATTCAATTAAAAATTCCCTTATTTCTCTCGACAATTTTTTTTATTATTTTTGTTCATTAATTGCGTCCAATTATCGGCATTTCATTTAAAAAAATGTAAGTGGGTTCATTTTTTTTCAATAAAGTTGCACTTTTTTTTTTATTCTGTAGGAGATTCGAGCAGGGCTTGGGAAGCATATTTAGGGCCAAAGGGCAGGAATAGATCGACCAATGCAGGTCCAAAAGGTCGAAAAAGGACGAAGAGGGTCCCAAAAGAACCTGGAAGAAGCCTTGTAGGGGAAAATAAAAATCTTTAAATTCCAGAGGGTTCGCAGGTACCAAGAGGTACGAGGAGATTTCGAAAAGAGAAAGGGAAAGAAATATGAGACGAAAGAGCGAGCGAGAGAAAAAAAGAGAGGGAAATTTTCAGTCCAACGTTGGTGATGTTCTTCGTCTCGCTTGCTCTCGCCGATGGTTTTCGTTGGGAAGATTCGGGGGACCTGCGCTTACCTGCGCTCAGGTAAGTCGACCCCTCCGCCCCCACAACCCCCACCGCCCATTTACCATCGCCCACGCTATTCAATAAAACGCGCCAAGAATACGAGGGTCTCGACCGCGAGAAGAAGACACTCTCGAAGGAGGCCTTGACCCCGGGAATAATTTCCGTCACCAGACGCTCATTTACAGTCCAATGTATTTACTCCATTACGAAACATCGTACACCCCCTACATTTTATAGGTATTTCCATGGCGAAGAATTTTTTTTTTCAATTTGGAAAGTGAAATTTTCATTTTTTTTAACAACCACATTTCTTGACGTCTCGTAAATATTCCTAGAAAATTTCAAGGCGGAAATCTCTTCGTTTAATCACAGAAATCTCCGTTATTATTAAATATTAAATATTATTAAATAAATCATAATTATAATAATATTGATATGAGGCATTCCTCGACATTTCGATCAAAATCTTGCCTTAATGGTTTCGATTTACCTGTAAATTTTTTATATGAAAAAACACATTGAAAAAATATTTCCCGAATTTTTTTCGAATTTTTTAGTCACGCGTTTTTTGGATTTTTTTTTTTAATTCAAAAAAGGCAACACTTTGTAAAATCTGAACAAATTCAGAATAATTTAATAAAATATAACAAAATAGTTGGGCCTTGTTCCAAAATGGAGATGTTAATACTCTATGAGTAAAATTCAAAAAATTGCAAAAAATTTACTCATGGGGTATTAAAATCTCTATTTTGGAACAAAGCCCAAAAATTTTATTATATTTTATTAGATTATTCTGAATTTTTCAGATTTTACAAAGTGGTCCCTTTAAAATAAAAAACCCCCCAAAAACGCGTAATCAAAAAATTCTGAAATAATTTAGACATTTCTTTTCAATGTGTTTTTTCATATAAAAAATTTAGAGGAATATCGAAATTTGATCAGAATGTCGTGGAATGACACGACAAAATCTTGCCTTGATGATGTCAATTTTCCTCTCAATTTTTTATATAAAAAAACACATTGAAAAAAAATTGCTCAAATTTTCTCTGAATTTTTTGGTCTCTTTTTTAATACTCATAGAGTATTAAAATCTCCATTTTGGATCAAAGTTCAAAAATTTTGTTATATTTTATTAGATTATTCTGAATTTTTTCAGATTTTACCAAGAGGTCCCTTTTTTTTAAGAAAAAAAAATCAAAAAAAACGCGTGATAAAAAAATTCCGAAATAATTTGCACATTTTTTTCAATGTGTTTTTGTCATGTAAAAAATTTAGAGAAAAATCGGAATCATCAAGGCAAGATTTTGATCGAACTGTCGTGGAATGCCTCATATATAATGAAACATTATTGATCGAAAAAATTACTCTCAAGATGTTCTTATAAAAAAAATTATGCTTTTTGTTAAATTAAATTTATACTTCATCATCTATCTTTTCATACAGATTCATCTGCAATTCCATGAAAAATTGAGAAAGAGCAATTTTTTTTTCCCCAAGGAAGAAAAACCTTTTGCTAGAGTTGGTAACAGTAAAATTTACCTTTGTTTGAATTTTTTTCGAAAAAAAAGAGACAAAATGTTTACCTGATATCTTTTGGCCCATGTTCATGCCCCGATGATGGGAGCGATGATGTGGGTGATGCCGGTGATGATGGGGGTGACGTAATTCGGGGCACCCCCCCGGCAATTTGTGCCTGTGGTGCCTTGTGCCTGTTGTTGTGTGATGATGATGATGATGGTGATGATGATGACCGGTGTTTTGTGGGGGTGCACCACCCTCTTGCCCACCACCACCGCCGCCTCCCCCTCCTCCTCCTCCTCCGCCGCCGCCGCCGCCCCCACCCCCGCCCCCTCTTCTTGGACTACCGCCGCCCCCTCCACCACCTCCTGGACCGCCGTAACCGCCCCCGCGGCCGACGCTCACGTTGCTCTCGTTGCCCAAACCTCCGCTTCCACCGGTCGTACCGACGTTTGCACCGCTGCTACGGCTTCCACCACCGCTTACGCAACGATTCGCTTTATACCTGAAAAGAGCGAGAAAAAAACATTATTTTTCATTTCAGAGATTTATAAAATTGTCGTTAGTTACATTCGTCACATTATGGAGGATGTAATTGTGTACTTTGAGAGAATTTATCCGAAGCTTTTGCCTAGAGGCAAAAGCTTCGGAAAAAATTGAGATAATGATGAATTTACGTCTCTACCGGATGTAACTCGACCGATGGGCAACTCTACCAGTCATAACTCAACAGATGGGCAACTCTGTCAGAATACACCTATTTCTGCTGGTAATTTCATAGAATAGAGATGTGTTCACATAAAAAACCTAGAATATTGACACATTTACATCTCTACAGGTTAAAACTCTACAGACGCACATCTCTACCAGAATACAGCTCTCTCTACTCCAAATTTAATAGCAATGTGTTGTCGAAAAGAGCCTTGGTGGGGGTTGAAATGGGTCTGGAGGCGAAAACTTCGGAAAAATTGAGATAATGATGAATTGACGTCGCTACGATGGATAACTCGACCGATCATAACTCGACAGATCGGCAACTCTGTCAGAATACACTTATTTCTGTTGGAAATTTCATAGAGTAGAAATATGTTCATAAAAAAACCTAGAATATTGGCACATTTACATCTCTACAGGTTAAAACTCTACAGACACACATCTCTACCAGAATACAGTTCTCTCTAATGGAAATTTAATAAACACGTGTTGTCGAAAAGTCTTAGCGGGGATGGAAATGAGTCCAGAGGCAAAAGCTTCGGGAAAAGTTGAAATAATGATAAATTTACGTCTCCACGGATTGTAACTCGACCGATGGGCAACTCTACCGATCATAACTCAACAGATCGGCAACTCTGTCAGAATACACCTATTTCTGTTGGAAATTTCATAGAATAGAAATATGTTCACACAAAAAACCTAGAATATTCACACATTTACATCTCTACAGGTTAAAACTCTACAGACGCACATCTCTACCTGAATACAGTTCTCTCTGCTGAAAATTTAATACAAATATGTAGTCGAAAAGCGTCTTGGTGGGAGTTGAAACAAGTCTCGAGGCAAAAACTTCAGAAAAAGTTGAAATAATATTGAATTTACGTCTCTACCGGTTGTAACTCAACTGATGAACATCTCTACCGGTTAAAACTCTCTCCACTAGAAATTTAATAAAATAGAAATGTATCGTCGGGAATATTCTTATACGGGGGTTGAAATGAAACTAGGGGTGAAGGTATCCAGGGAATCTTGGCATAGGGGACACTTGCATCTCTACCGATCATAACTCGACCACTAGAAAGTATGCCAAATAATGACTCTGCCAAATATTTAAAAAAAACCAACTCTCCTAGAGAAGTCGAATAACTCTACCGAATAACAAGCCTACATTGAAACAACTCATCCTAAAAAAACTTGGCCTAATCTGGGGCCTGACAGAGGTCATCCAGGATCATTTTCAATGATCTTAGCTGGGGAGGGGGCTTCTCGAAGACGCCTCAGAATTTAATTTACACTGATTAAAACCTCAAAGTAATTTGTAAATTGCTCCAAAGACTCGTAATAATTTTATAACAATAATCCTAAAACTATCTTACGATAAATCGATGCGACTAGCATGCATTTTTTCAACTTTTATTTTTCAGTGCGGTATAAATTCCATCGGCTGATGTGAACTCTTCGGTACAGCGTTGGATCCCAGACTGGGAGGGTTCCCATGAATATGCGGCGGGGATGATGAAAAAAAAGGGCAGAGCGGGCTTTCGGAAATGTTTGCGGTTTAATGAAATCGATGGATGCCGGTTTATACGAAATTTCTCATGGTTTGTGCATGAAAACGAGGAAAAGAGAGGAAGAGGGAACAAGAGTGAAACGATTGATCAACCCATCCAGAGAGTAGAGTGGACATGGGGTCATTTTATCTCGATGGGTTTTGATACCTCGTGGCCAGAGAACTCTCGGAATAATTTCCGGTACATCCAATTTGATACTCCGGCGAGAATCGTTCGCGATTTTCGAGTCTATCGATTTCCAAAATTAATAGGAATTAAATGAACTGGCACAAAGAGGAGCTCTATCATTTTTCATGTTTTTCTAGCAGAGTCCAAAACGAAAATATCATCAAATGTAACGCGACAATGATTCTCGATAAAATGGAATAAATGTTTCTCGTACGATAAATTTCATCGATGTGGTTTATGCATCGAGGCCATCGCCGTTTCTCAAGACCTTTTCCTCTCATTAATCTCTCTCGTTCTTCCTTTTTTTTCTTTCTTTCTTTCGCGTCTGTTTCTGCTGCCGCACCACAAATCTCTTCCTCTTTCTCTCTCTCTCTCTCTCTCTCTCTCTCTCTCTCTCTCTCTCTCTCTCTCTCTCTCTCTCTCTCTCTCTCTTGATCGTATGTGCGTTATTAAATGTTATTTTACTCAGTTTTTCATTTTTATTATGCAAGAAATAATGTATTCGTCGACATCGCACTTTGCGAGCTTTTTTTCTCTCCTTTCTGTCGACATCTATCTCGTATAACTCAATTCACGCGTGACATTAAAGGTCAAGGTCTGATAAACGAGAGACCAATTAGATCGCGAAACGCTTCCTCCATAAAAGATTTAAAAAAAAGGAACGTTGTCCTTATCGCTGTTTATTAGTCTCAAATCGATGATTTCTCGTCGATGGGAATTGTCTTTTAAAAGTTAGAGTTCGATAAACGATAATCGATTTAATTTTGGTTCTCATTAGGAGAATTTGCATGAATTTTCCATTCCTAAAATAAATTATGATACCTCGAAACTTCCACATTTTATAGTAATTTAATCTGAAAGAATATGGCAAACTCTAAGTATAATTTTGACTAAAAAAGGGAGAGCTGGAAAATTAATTTGACTAGAGTCATCATTTTCATGGTTATCACTACAAAATCTAGGAATTTCTCAAGGTACTGTAAATTTAGTAAACTATTCATTTAAAACTAAAAAATGAGAATTAAATTCAGAATAATTTGAGACTAATTATCATGTAACTAAAAAAAAGTTGTGTAATAATATTGATTCAATCGATTCCATTTATTTGTCCTTTTCAATTATTTGCCCATTTTCAATTCTTCTAGGAATAGTTGTAACGATAAAATTTCTTCCAATTAGTAATGGTTTATAAAAATTTATTTAAAATTGGTTTTTGAATGAGGAGAGTTTGCCTACTTTTGATCGTGGGATGAAATCGATGCCTTGAAAATCGTGGAGAAGAGAAGAATGACAAAACCGAGGGATTTTTCGACCAGATAAAAAATTTATCATCGATAGTGGAAATCGCGAGATTCCGGGTTACGCAAAAAGCTCTTCACGTATGTGAAACCACCGAGCATATCGGTATAAACGTATATACCGGTTTTTTGGTCTCGCTCTCGCTTCCGTTTGATCCCATACTGCTGCTTCCTGTCGCGGATCATACACCGGACGGGCTGCCCAGATCCGGTAGTTTTCTTTTTTTTTTTTTTTTAAATTCGTCGAGTTCTCGTTTGAGCTGACTCGATAGATTCGAACTGCGTGACGTCTGTTTCCCATGGAAAAAAAAATCCATGGAATAAAAATAAAAATATATATAAAAATATTGAATAATCAAATTCAATAAAATCAAAAAACGCGAATGCAAATAATTCCAAGACCAACACGATTTAAAAATCGTGATTTTTCTGCATAATCATGGATGTGTTTATCGAAATGTCATTGATTTAATCGAATTCAAAATTTTCATTAATTTTCCCAGTTTTGGTCATTGATGGACCGAAGAGAATATCGGAACATTATTAGATTTATTGATTTATTATTTGAATTGCAATTGTCAAGTAGAGAAAAATAAATAGATAGGATAAATAAACAATATATTAGTAAAAAAATATTGTCATTCGTCCAGTTTTCTAATGAAAATGGTTTTTTAATTTTGTGAAAATATTAAAAACAGTAATAAAGGATGAAAATTCGAATTTCGAATGGATTAAAAAATAGGTGATATAAAAATCATGTTAAAACTTCTATAAATCTGATATAAACAAATTTGACGCCCTATCTTGAAGTTTCATAAAAATCTTTAAGTTATTGTAATTTTATTTATCGAAAAATTGATCACGACTTCTATTTCCAAATACTGAATGAAAATGATCAAAAATTAATTTGAACCTCGAGAGGAAATTGAACTGGCCAATTTTTATTTACAGTCCAGCTGCTCGAATCTGAACAAAAAATCAAAAACCAAACAAAAAATTCGACGATCAGTTTTTTTCGGCGTAGTGAGAAAAAGAATTATTCAAAACTGCCATGAAATTGAAAAAGGAAAAGGCATTTTGAAAATATAAATATAATATAAAGAAAATACACGGAAAATATTTTTGAAAAAATGAAAAAAAAAAAAAAATTATTCAGGGCAAGAGGGTAGCAAATGGTCTGTGCCAAAATGTCCCTAGATGAATAATAAAAGCACCAAGATATTTTAAAAATCCTCTAGGAAACATTTGTTCCACTATCGAAGCGTTACACTGTAAACGCTCAAACTAAAACTTTCCTACAATTATATTGAACTATATTTGAGTTTTCAAGAGTGCGACAGCGTTCAAGTGCAATATTTGCAAGGTATTTTTCCCCCAATATTATTACTTTTAAAAATTATATAACATATATATATGAACGATCGACAGTGCAGAAAAAGGCGGAAACATTGAACGGTGAACGTTAGAACGAAGGCGCGACTGCTGGCTGCGGTATTGATCCGACGGTTTCTCCCCATTTCACCCCAACGAGAAAACCACCCCCGTGTCTCTCCCTCTCTCTCTCTCTGTACTCCCTCGAGCTTCGTGTCGACGCTGCCAAGCCGAGAGAGAGAGAGAGAGAGAGAGAGAGAGCCACCCACACCCCGACCGTAAACCAACCCCCAAAACCCACCCTTGCTCGTCACTGCAGACGTAACCTAGCCACCCTCGCCCCAAAACCCATCCCATCCTCTTCTGCTCCCCTTTTGCTTCCCTCACAACGCGAGCAAGTAGACCGGCAAAAATGTCCCGGGAAAAATCTGGCTCATCTCGTATAGAGCTTCCTTTTTTTTTTGAACTCACTCAAAAGCCCTGCAACCGATAAATCGACGTCAAAAGAAGAGACAATTGTTGCGAATTCTGTAATTACTATTCTGATCCATCATTTCCAACCTGACATTTTTGCATCCAAAATTACAATTTTTTTCATTACAAAAAGTCCTTTCGACAAAGTTATTACAAAAGACTGAGGAACAATAAATTGCAGATTTAACGCTAGATGAATTCCCCAATCTTCCTTTAAATATTTCCATTCGTATTTTCCAAGGAATATAATAATAATAATAGATAAAATGAAATTTAATTGAAATTTAGATTATTGTCCTGAAATTTGTGCGAAAAATTCCAATTAGGGATTATTCAGAATCATAAATAAATTGCCAAAAATCGTTGATAAAATAATTAAGTACAAAAAAAATGTACTTTATTAATTTTACAAAATCACCAAAGAATTAATTATCGTTAAAGATTGCGATATTTGTGCAATTAGTCGCGAATGCATTTGAAACAATTGAACTTCTGTTTCGACGACAAAACTGAGCTGAAAACTTTGGCGCTGTGTTTGCGGGACTGGAGAGTTTTACAAAAGTCGCGTGTAGAGATATTCGCGAGTTTTGAGGAGGAAGTTGCACGTAGAAATTGTTACAGTTTTAGTCACTGATTCAATCGGTGATGGCGATGACACGTCGAAACATTATCGAGAGAGAAAATGGGAGAAAAAAAGGGAGAGAGGGAGAGAAGCTATTGTGTAAAACGTCGACGTACTCGTTGTCGCGACGTGTCAGAGTGGGCCGAAGAGGGGCACAGATCGATCAAACAGCGTAAACGTGAAATCGCGATTGTATAGAAGGGTTTATCACGTTCGACACGCACACATTCTCTTCGTCGATGGAGATGGACATATATATTTGTTCATATGTATACAGAGAGAAAGAGAAACACAGACTCTCCGATGTCAATAATAATTTTCACAAGAGAGCTTGCAAAAACGATACGAGCTTGCGCGGCGTTTAATCGAATATCACGCGATTCAATTCCAGAGAGAATCTAATTCAACAGACAAAACCCACTAAAAATGTTACGTCTCTAAAATTTTAATATTCAAAAATGTCAATCCATATTCCCTAAAAAAGTTTAGAAAATTTCAATATTCAAAAATGTTAATCCATCATTCTCTGAAAAAATGTTCCAAAATTTGCATATTTAAAAATGTTAATCAAGTTTTTGTTTTTTTTCTAACAATTTTTCTAAACTTTCCACATTAAGAAATGTTGATTTGTTATTGCCTAAAAAATGCTCTAAAATTTCGAAATTCATAAATGTTAATCCATGATTCTTTAAAAAGTTTTCTAACATTTGAACATTCCAAAATGTCAAACCATCATTCTCCAAAAAGTTCTCTAAAATTTTAATATCCAAAAATGTTAAGCCATAATTCTCTATAAAATTCTCTAAAATGTTAATATCCAAAAATGTTAATCCAACATTCTCCAAAAAATTTTCTAAAATTTTAATATTCAAAATTGTTATTCCGTCATTTTTCGAAAAATTTCTCCACAACCTTAATATTAAAAAATGTTAATCCATCATTCCTTCAAAAAATTCTCTAAAATTTCAATACTCAAAAATGTTAATCCAACATTCTCAAAATTCTCAAAAATTCCCAGATTCAAAAATGTCATTCCATCATGCATTCTCTAAGCAACTGCAAAACTTCAATATTCAAAAATGTTTTGGCAAATCAATCAAGTATCATTGTGCGCCAAATCTTCTCGTCCAAATGAAAAAAAAAAATGGAAAAATTTATCAGTTAAAAATACATCACGAGACGACCCAAATATCCGCTGGATGTCGGGACATTTTCACAATATCAAAGACGTAAATGGGTTATTTTCGACGCTCGTGAAAATGAAAATCGTGAAAAATGGAGCAAAACATTGTGTCGCGTCATTCGGGCTGGGCTTTATTCATCAGTCACACGGTGAAGCTCTCACGTTTGCGAAGCTCGCGGTGGTAACAATAAGCGTCAACGTTTCGGCGAGACTCGGGTGAAAAAAAAAGCGGCAGTATGAAAAAAAGGAAACAACGATGCTTCGTTGTGGTAGGCATAGGCGTACGTGTGAAAGAGAGCAGAGAGAAAGAGCGAGCTTCATATATGGTGGTAGGTTACTTATAACAGCTGACGTGACGAGCAAAAAAAGAAGAAAGGGGTAGAGAGAGGGGGGGGGAAGAGGGCGAGAAGAGATTTGGGGCTCTCTTATTCCCAACACCTGTTTGCCAGCTGCTACGACAATGGGCCATTTTACCCCGAAATTTTGGGCAAGGTAAAGGGGCACGAGGGCTTTTCTAAAGGGACAGAATTACCTTCAAAGATGGTTGTACTAAACACACAAGGACAAACGCAAAATTATATGCGCATAGCCCGACTAACAGTGCACCACATCTCTCGTCATTGTCATTTGTACCGTACAGTACCGTACGGTACATGGTTCTCAATGAACAGGACCGATTTCACTTACCCTGCCACACCCTGTTGCTCATGGATATATCCCGCTGTGTAACGAAACAAAAAAACAAAATTCGCCAAAAACAATCGGCACAATGCGATACGGAAGATTAAAGTCAAATTTCGTTCAATTAATTCCAATTCTGCTTTCTCTCCGTCATTCGACTCTCCTTTGACGTTACTTGTGAGCTGAAGTTTGCATCGCTTTGCAATGGATTTTTATTTTTATTTTTTTTTAATTCATTCCTTCCAAGAAATTATCATAGTGGATAATTATTCTATCGTGAAAAAAATATTTTTTTGGAGCTTTTGTCAAGGACTTGGGGTTTTTAATGTAGGAGCCAATATTAAATCTCACTAAAAATGAATTTATAAAAATTTTCGTTGCCTTGCAACGATGCAATCTCCAACATCGTGCTTCTTTTTTATCATGCTGTATTAAATTTTCATATCGAACGACCTGAAAATTCGATTTAATCTTCAAAATCAATTAAAATTTATGTCTATTTGGATTTATGCAATCATTTTAATACGATTTGATTCTTTTTTCATATTGTTTACACTGAGAAAACAGTTTATTTGTCGTAAAGAAATATATTTAGTTGGCACTTTTACTTAAATATTCCTTAACTGTTACAAAATTTGTTGATAGTTAAGAAATACTTTATTTGTGTCAAAATAATTTATTAACTGTTGAAAAATATTTATGTATTAACTGTTAAAAAATAATTGATTTCGCCATATTTAACTTTACATTTGTTAACAGTTAAAAAATCCTTGTACATTGTTTTCTCAGTGTGGTTTCTTATGATGTTGAAGTTTGCATCGTTTTATTTTAAATCGTTTTATTTTCATCGTTTATTTTAAATTTAAATAATATTTTTATGAAATTCATTCTATCCCAAACATTTTCATAGTCAAAATTTGTTGTGTTGGAATTACGGACTTTGGATGTTAAATGTATGAGCAAATACTAAATTTCACTAAAAATGAATTTATAAAAATTTTCGTTGCACTGCAACGATGAAAACTTCAACATAATCCTATTTTTTATCGTGTTTTATTAAATTGTCATATCAAATGATCTGAAGATTCAATAAAGTGATGAAGATTGAATTGAATTTCAAAATAAATTATAATTTGTGTTTATGTGGATTTATGCAATTATTTTAAAACGATTTGATCCATTTTTCACATTTTATAGTTTCGAAGGCTCATTAATTAATTAATTAATTAAATTACACAATGTATCATTTTAACGCAAAATATTCATGATAATATATTAATATTCTCCATTTTATTCCCGTGTATGCTAAACGAAGATTTTTCATTGTAACATTTCGCGCTAATTGAGCGACTAATTAAGGGAAAACTTTCTCACGCCATAAATACAACAAATGTCTTGTATGTTTTACATTACAAATATGTTACATACGATGCGTAACGCATGGTATAATAAAGCGAATAATATATGCGTTAATGTCCGTTACATTATCCTGTCAGTGCGCACTGACATGTTTATTACAATATCAATCGAGGCGGTTAATCGACGCCGGGCAATCATTTTAATGACGCGATGGAGAGAGAGAGACAGAGAGACTCGTGATGGGAATTAAAAGTGGTGATCTAAGGATGTAAAAGTGTCTGTACATATTTTACATAAATGTATGTGCATGGGAAATGATAAAAATCGCTGAACTTCGAGCTTTAAATCGATCGATATAGGCCCAGCCTCATTTTGATCCTCGGACATTAATCGATCGATATAAGGATCGATATGAGCAGGAGCTTTCTGTTTTCCTTTTTCTCAGTAATATTGAAACTTGGGCGTGGGAAGCCGGAAGTTATTGGTTACGAAATCACATCATTAAGCGATAATATACACCATTTCATAACCCATCCCGAGCAATCCAACATTAAATCGATGAAATTTCATAGATCATTAAACTCGCGACTTGTATCAATCTAATTCACGGAGTCGTTCAACGATTTTCCTGATCTTCAAAATGGGCCTCCGCCATTTTAGTCTTAATTTCCTTCTACATTATTTTCATCTGAATGAAGAATTCTTTTTACGATGTCCACAGAGTTGAAAATTGAAAAGAATTGCCATCATTTCACCAATTGTAGATCACCAAAAAATTGGCCACATCAGAGTGAAGGGTCAGAAGTAGAAACCCGATTCTTGGTCTCTTCTCTTATCCAATGCTTTTTTTTACCCTCGTCCGTTGGTCGATGATATTTGAATGATCTTTTAATGGATCTTTACCGCCTTTCTCGAAAGGCGAATCCGTTCTCTCGACATTTCAAGCCCCGTCTTCGGTTTATGCGCACACATTCACGAAAATTTCTATGTATAATTTTATGTTTTTTTTTTTTATAAAATCATTCTTTCCTGATTATCGCATCCAGTCACAGACTCGTTTGGATCGTCTTTCCTTCGCGCGCCTCCCACGATTTTTTTAAAAATATTTATGGGGAATTTGAGACGAGCGTCAGCTTCATAATCGATCCTCGGGACTTTGAATCTCCGGATTTTATGATTTTTGCGACGTGAACCGCGCCTTTGGAGAGCTTAAAATTCAAGAGACCATCGATGGGATTGCGAAAGGTCGTGGTCAAGCGGCAAAAGTGGACGAACGAGAGAGTGATGGTTCGAGCAAACACTCTCTAATTCATGGCTAGCAACTTTTTGTTTTCGTTCGCCAAGAGAGGGAGGAAAGTTTGGAGAACCGAGGAGGAAACGAGACAGCGAAAACCTTCTCCTTCGACAAAGTCGAGAAATGGCGATCTACGGAGCCGTTGGTCGCAGCATTTCGCTCGTGAGGGACTTTCTCCGGGATCTCGAAACTCCCGCGAGTGCATTAAGACACCGCGAGACAAATGTTGTGTGTATATGTTTATGTACCAAATCATTTCACGCGATCTGGCACGCGACAGAGACCCTTTCCATTTCTCTCGTCCTTTCACTTTTTTTACTTTACAACTTTACAACCTTTACAACTTTTACCCATCACTTTGAATCATTGATTCTCATCCAAATTTCCTCAATGATGTTAAAGTTTGCATCGTTGCAACGAAAATAATTATTTTTCAGTGAGATTTAAGTTTCGCTTATGCGTTAAAAAAAACTCAAGCTCTTAATACAGGCCTCAAAATATATTCAAACAATTTTTCCCTTCAAATTTTTTTTGAAAGTATTAATTTTATCGTAAAGTGAACTATTGTCGTTGCATTTTAACGATGCAAACTTCAGCATAATTTTCCTTACTTAATTTCTCGCGGAAACATTTTTAATCACAGTTTGGTTTTGACCATTTTCAGTTTTTTTCGAGAATGATCCCCAATTTTTGTCTCATTTCAATACAAGTTTCACGATAGACTGATTATTTGGATGATGATTGTTGAAAGATCTTTTGAAATTTTCTACGGATAATCAAAATGAACATGTGCCTGAAGTTTCGAAGGTTCAAAATAAACGAAAATTTAAGTAGAAAAAGTGTTAGAGATTAGCCAATGTTGGAAGTCATTACATTCAAAACATTACACTCAAAAAAATTAACTATTTTATTTCGACAAGTGAATATCAAAATATCAATCCAATTTTTTCCAAGTAATTTTATAAAAATACATAAATATTTTTACAATTTTTTTCGGAAACTAACTTTTCTGAAACTCTTTTCTAATAATTGAGCAAGCCCCGTCAATAATTGGTGAATAATTCTTTCAAACAGGGAAACTCATTTAAAAAATAATAATAAAGTATTAATAAAATAATAATAATAAATAATAATAATAATAATAAATAATAATAATAAAGTCTTTCTTGATTTGAATTTAAATTTGTCGATTTAGTTAAACTTTGGGAAAATCAAGTCCATGAGTCATCATCTGGAGTCAATGAGTGTTTCTCCAAGTGCGAGTTTCCTGCACTTTGATGATAAGGATTGCCAGAGGGAAAAGGAAAGACGGGGAGAAGGGAAACAAATCATCGAGAAGATTGTGTCGAGACTTATCTCGTCGACAGTGATTCTGTGTCACGATCCCAATGATGAAATTGCGAATCGAGGTAGCGAGAAGGATTTTTCTCAAGGATCCGAATGCCTTGGATGGAAGGAAAAAAAAATAAATGAAAGGCGTGTACAGCGAGTTGCGAACGCGTACAATAACCAAACCAAACGAGACGCGCTGCAAAACGACACGTTTTTCTCGCGGGTTTCATGTAGATACGCGCATATTTACTATATATAGGATTTTATATAGACTCCGCTATATTCAACTCACGCACGTGTCTCGTGTCTATTTCTAGCAATCGTGAAAGAACGTGAATGCGCGACGAGCCACGAGCTGTGAAAATTCTCTTTCCTTTTCCACGTGAATGAATTTTCCAAATTTTTTCCATTCTTTTCAATTCATGAAACGAATTTTCACTCGATCAGATGAAATCTCCCAGAAATTGAATTTTTGTGGGGAAAATTGCCGAAAACGAGGTGAAGAAAAATGGGCCTTATTTCACAAATAACCAAGAAAGTGACTAAAATAAATTTCTATCATATATTTTTATGGGATTTTTTTTGCGTCAATATTTTATTGAAATAAAATTATCACTTGAAATAAAATTATCACTTGGCCGAATTTTTTCGGATGAAAGAAAAATTAAGTATCTGTACAGATGTAACATAAAAACGATGTAAAGGGAGAGACGGAGGGAAACGTTATGGCAAAGGTATGAGAGAGCAGAGCGATCTCGTAAAAAAAGCTCTGGCGTCAAGCGAGAAATTTTATCTTCAGAAGGGAGCGAAAGATAAAGATAAAGAGAGTGAGAGAGGGAAAAAACAGTCGAGCATCAAAAGAGGAGGAAAAAGATCTCGCTGAGCCTATGGCATCGTTATCTTGCGTTATTGCGACAACATACATCTGTATCGACATCGAACGAGAAAAAGGGAACCAAGTTCCACGATTTTGTTCACCAAAATATCGCAATTACGCCCTTTTTCGTGTCAGCAATCGATAGAGAGGGCGCCACTAGTCCTCAACGAATTTTTTCCCAACACGTGCACCTCTGTATCACTTCAGACTTTATTTATCCGGGAAGCCATATATATATATATTTATGGAGCCTAAACTTCAAATAAAAGCCAACACGGTTCAACGAACCGAATTTTTAGGGGGTTCTTTGATAGAGCCTCGCAGAGGGTAGATATTTCCTTTTGTCTCGTATATTTCACGGTCTTCGAAAACTATATCATTACTGAAAGCAGCGTTCGAATGAAAAAAAGACGTTTTTACGGATCATAGATCGATTTAATTCGAAGCTTTGAGGCCTCGCGAAAGAAAAAGCTCAAATTTTTCCTCAACATCAATTTTCAAATGTTCTGTTGAAAGAAGCTGTAAATTGACATGTCATATTTTTAATTTTTATTTTTAATTGTAATTTTTAATTGTAATTTTTTATTGTAATTTTCAATTGTAATTTTGAATTGTAATTTTTAATTGTCATTTTTAATTGTAATTTTATATTGCAATTTTGAATTGTAATTTTTAGTTGTAATTTTTAAATGAAATTTTTAATTTTAATTTAAAAATAAAAAAATTATTTTTTAGAGAAATATTACTCAGTTTAGGCCAATAAATAAACCGACATATTTTTATGCAGTTTATTTGGGAAATCAAAATTTGAATTTCCGTTTTATCTGAACAATACGATCTGAGAATGCGATGAAGAAGAGGAGAAAGAAAAAGAACAGAAGATGCGAAGAAATCAGTGGGCACGAATAGAGGAAGCAGAGGGGTGGAATGGGGGGGGGGGGGCAGGAGCAATAGCGAGAAGGATGCACACGCATTGAGAAGAGAGGGGGAGGGGACAATGAACAATCGTACATTGTTACGAGTTATGGCATTGTTACTCCACCGTTCTTCGTGTACTCGCCAAAGTCCCCCCCCCCCCCCCCCCTCCACTCTTCTTGTACTCACTTTTTGCTCCCTATAATACCTCGACCCTTAGACCGTGTTCACATAATTAGGCTGTAAACGTTTCGAGACAATCACCATTGTTTTGTCCTCGCGTGAAATCCCCACCCTTCCCTCTATTCTCTTCGTATTATAAAACCGGTCTCTATAGATCGCACGACGCGTTCTGCCTTGGATCAAGGAGGCGCCTTTCATTGCAATGCTCGATCCTGTTTTTTTTTTGCTTTTTTTCATTGCAGCTTTACAAGATGTTGAAAGAATCGTTCGTACGCACGATTCGTATGAGAAGTAATTTGTGTAAGAATATTGTAAACAATTTAATGAAGAAACAATGAATTGTCGAATACAGACCATTTTTTCAATTTGTTATTTCGCATTTTTTATTTTTAAATTATTTTCATGTTCAGAAAGGAAGATGGCGATTCAATCGAATCCAAAATTACTTTCAATCTTAATTTTAGCTTTTTATTTCTATTTTTCATTTTAATATAATAATGTTACATTTTTATTTAAATTTTTCAAGAAAAGGTCATGAAGACCTAGAACCCTGCCAAATTAAAAACTCCAAAAATATATGAGTCATTCCATGTCAATTCAACGACGTTTTTTCGGTGATCCCCTTAGATTTTTTTTATTTTTTAATATGTTATTATACATGCAAAAAAAAAGTATTCATGTAAATTTTTAGCTCTCTATCCCGAAGTTATTGATTTCTGCAAAAATATTCTTAAAATAATCATAACTTCTACAATAACAAGGATATTCTAACTTGCTGAGAGGATTTTTTTTTTAATGTACTTTTTGAAAAAAATATCGAAAATTGAGAAAAAAAAAATGCAATGCCTTTTTGGCTGTTTTAGACTAAAAAAATTGATTTTCTTTCAATGGGACCCCTTCGATTGTTTCAAAAAAAAAAATTATAATATTCCACGAAAAAAAAAACAAATTTTTGAGATTTTACTGAAGATGACATTCAAATAACTTAATTTAAAATAAAAAAATTGTACTTGAATTGTAATTCTTAATGTTAATTATTATAATTTACAGAGGAAATATGAGAGTGAAGTTAAATTATTTGTTTTAACATAATTAACATCATTGAAATCAACTATTATAGTCATAGAAAGAAAAAAAATCAAAATTACGAAAATAAAAATAAAAAAAATTTTGTTTTCTTAATTTTCGATATTTAGTTCAAGAGGTACATTGAAAAACAAACAAAATTACCTAACAAATTAGAATATCTTGGTTATTGTAGAAGTTATGATTATTTTAAGAATATTTTTTGAAAAATCAATACCTTCGGTATGGTTCAAGATAGAGAGCTAAAAACCTACATGGAACCTTCTTTTTGCATGGATAATAACATATTAAAAAAACATAAAAAAAAATCGAAGGGGTCACCGACAAAACGTCGTTGAATCGATAAGGAATGACGCATATAATTGGTATTCTATTTGTTCGTTCGTCTCTATCTGCACGTATTTTCGTAAACAATTTTTTCCAAAAATGTTAATTCAAAATTTTTGTATTTCTGTGGTATTTATCGCTGGTTCTTTATCTCGCGAAGGCCGTTTCGTCTGGCAGAAGAAAAAACGACGGATCGACGAAAAGTTCGCGCAAGGTCTGTAAGAAAAGTTGGCTGCGTTTGCCCAAAATATAGAGGCGTTTGTGCGGGGACAACATGCAAGAAAAAAAAGTGGTCCCATCACGTTTGTTTCGTCTATCTAAAGGAGAGAGGAGAGTATATTGCACTCGGCGTCGTGGCTCAAAAATCCAAGAGACGAGGACGTACTTTATCACGTCTTGCGTCGTCATGACAACCTCCAGCGGCATTTATTTCGACGATGGAAATTTGTTTCACCAATTTATACAACGATCCTCTCTGTTGGACGAAGACGAGCGAAGTGTACTATCTCGTAAAACCAGACCGAGTTATCCTTCTCATTCCCCTGATTCCTGATAAAGGATAAGCCGGAGTATGCGAGAATCCAAAAGGGAGAGAAAGATAAGAAAAAGAAGAAGAAGAAAAAGGAGACGCGTACAAAGACACGACAGAGAGCCCGAGGGAAAAAAAACTCCACGAACGCTCTTCGACGAGATATCGAGGAATTTGTATGTATTTAACAAATAATCGAACAATATTTTCAATACGATACGAACTTCACGGATTTCAGTCATGGGAAACGAAAAAGATTATCGATAAATTTTATGTGCACTCACTTCCAGCGAGACTCGAAGACGAAATCGCATTTTGCCATCGATGACGAAGCACCGGAAAAAAAAGTATTAAAAAAAAGATACAATGATTTTTTTACGGATTTTAGTAAGAATTTGTACCACGAATTTTCATTCATATTATTATTCGCACGATAAATCCAAAATTAATCGAATGACAAAATTTATTGTAGATTAAGAATTCGGTTAAAAAAAATAAACAAGACGTGCCTCTATTTAATCATGAGTATTTTAAAAACGTTCAACAACTTCCGGACGTTGAACTCGATTCAACTCTCAATTCCGCCAAAAATCCTAATAATTGTGGGAATGAAAATTCGCAGTAAAATCAGAAACTTTTTCAAAAAGCCCAAACATTGAATTTAATTTTCTAGGATAATTTAGCTCTGGGACCCAAAAATTCGCATTCTAATTAAGGACCCAGGATGCAAGACCTTGGATTCCAAAATTAAGTATCCCAAAAATGTCGAAAAGGATTAAAACCAGAAATGGTACCCAATTGAAAAACCTGGGCGGCAAAAATTTGAAATCACGAATTTTTGAGTTCTAAAATGGACCAAAAAACGTCTGAACAATTCCTGAAAGCTTATGCGTGCTGAATACATTGTTTTTCAGGGTCTCGAAGGACAGGATGACGTTTGTCGATAATCTGTGACGTGCGGTTTCGAGAGAACGTCATGTTTGCGTGTGCAATAATGCAAGATGATTGTGCATCGCGGGGATATCTCTTCGACGAGCAAAAGCGTCACGTTTGTGCACGCGTTCGAAGTGCATCATTTGTGGGAATAAATCAGAGAAATCCTGAGAATGGCACGAGAGAGAAAGAGAGAGAGAGAGAGAGAGAGAGAGAGAGAGAGAGAAATGATTTATCGTTATTGTCGTTGTACATATATATATATATGGGGCATTCCACGTCAAATCACGTGGTCATCAGCCTGATCCCCTCGGATTTTGATGTCCAATAAATTGTGGGTTTCGTTTGGCTCAAATTAAAAAAAAAATTTATTTCTTTTTTTAGGAATTGCCCGAGCTAAAAAATCAGTAATTTTTTTTTTTTTAATTATCCGTTTTATTTGCGGTCGTCGAGGTTGATAAATTTTCGAGAAATGTTGTCGTTTCACTCTTAAAAGAAAACAATCGAGTTTCACTAGAAAAATATTTTTATTTTTGTTATTCTCACTAAAAGAAACAATAAAAATAAGAAATTATTTAAAAAAATTAAGTAAAATACAAAAAAATAGTAATTATTTTTGGCCCATTATCGAATTATGACGAAAATATCTGTTTTGGGCCCTGGTTTCTGTGAAAAAAACTTCATTAATTTGAAAAAGGCCTCTCTTCATGTTCTCCTTCAATTTAATGATTTTTCAGCTCGGGCAACCCTTAAAAAATGAAATAAAAATTTGTAAATATTTGAGGTCATATTTTGGACCAAACGAAACCCACAATTCATTGGACAACAAAATCCGAGGGCGTCAGGTCGATGACCATGTGATTTGACGTGGAACGCCCCATATATATATATATGAAATGACGCTGCGGATAGTTGTTTCACAGTGGCTATAGGATACTCAAAATGGCCGACAAAGCGACGCCGAAAGCCAAGATGGTACCAGTTGGAGCGTCGGCCGAGAGAACGTCACAGCCGTGACCTTGTCTCAATCTCGACCCTCCACTGAACATTCTCTCTCGCTTTTGCTCTCCCCTTCTCCTCCGTCTTCCATTACCCTTTCCGGGCAGAATTTATGTATCATTTGAACATCCAACATCATCAGGAAAGATTGGTCACAAAATGAATGACTAATGTTTTAGAGTTGCTAAAACAATTGACTTGGTGCCAAGTTCATACCTTGATAACAATTGCCTTAAATTCAAGATTAGCAGTGACAAATCTCCAGAATTAATTTAAATTTTACCAGAATTAGGTGTTTTCTAGGTGCTATTTTCTGCCTAATTCGGAAATTTGGTTTTCGTTTTCCCAGAAATTGAATTTAAAAAGTTCTCTGCTTTATGATCATGGTTAACATTATGTCCCATTATGGTTAACATTTTTTCTGAAATGTAAAAGTGCAGGAATTAAGTGCTTTTGAAGCACATTAAATTAATCCCAAAATTAAGCAAAACTAGATTTTTTTTAAATTTTTTTGTAAAGTTAAATTCATTTTATTTCATTAATTATTATTTATTATTTATTTCATTCATTTCACTCAAGTTAAATTCATTTCCACCTATTTTGAAAAAAATTCATATTCCAAAAAATAAAATGTTTGCTCAAATGTTTGGGTTCAATTTAGATTCCATTCAAGATAAGAGTAAGATGAACGTTATGAATAATCAAAATGACAAGAAAAAAGTTGTTTAAGCACATTTTGTTGTACAGTGAAATTAACGATGAGACGGTGAAATAAACATTGAACACGTCCGTCCAGCCGTTGCCTAATTTAATGAATTTTTCGTGTCCAACTGCACAAAGCGCGTGTTGCGTTTGTGTGTGAAGCTCGTTAGTGCGTCCACGAGCGTAAAATCACAATGGAGAATCACAATGAAACAACAGAAGGCCTGCGTGTCTGTTAACGAGGGAAAGGTGGATGAGCCACTCAATGTTAACGCACATAAAATGACTGGATATTACAGTCGATTCTGGAAGGCCAGATGGAGATTCGACCCGCGAGAATTTACAGCTTAACGCGTTGAAGATCCTCTGGATAACATAAATCCAAAAGATGTAAAAAAATGACCCAAAAAATACAGGAATTTACAACAGAATCGCTTTGTAAATTGTAATTGAGTGTAAGTGCCAAAAATTTGGCACTAAAAGTGGCAAAACTTTCTCAGGCTTGCCTCCAACTTTTGCCTCGCTAAATTGTGTACATCGATGTCAAATTCATGTTTTTGACGTCGATAAAATAATGGAATGAAGTGTAAGTGTCAAAAATTTGGCACTGAAAGTGACGAAACTTCATCAAGCTTGCCTTTAACTCTTGCCTCGCTAAATTCTGTATATCGATGTCAAATTTATGTTTTTGACGTCGTCAAAAAAATGGAATGGAGTCTGTGTCAAAAATTTGGCACTAAAAGTGGCGAAAGTTTCTCAAGCTTGCCTCCAACGCTTGCCTCGCTAAATTTTGTATGTCAATGTCAAATTTATGTTTTTAACGGCGATAAAATAATAAAATAGAGTGTAAGTGTAAAAAATTTGGCACTGAAAGTGACGAAACTTTCTCAAGCTTGCCTCCAACTTTTACGTCGCTAAATTTTGTATGTCGATGTCAAATTTATGTTTTCAAAATCGATAAAGAAATGGAATGGAGTATAAGGGTCAAAAGTTTGGCACTAAAAGTGGCAAAACTTTCTCAAGCTTGCCTCCAACTATTGCCTCGCTAAATTTTGTATGTCGATGTCAAATTTATGTTTTTAACGTCGATAAAATAGTGGAATGGAGTATAAGTGTCAAAAAATTGGTACTAAAAGTGGCGAAACTTTCTCAAGCTTACCTCCAACTCTTGCGTCGCTAAATTTTGTATGTCGATGTCAGATTTATATTTTTAACGTCGATAAAAAAATAGAATGGAGTGTAAGTGTCAAAAATTTGGCACTAAAAGTGGCGAAACTTTCTCAAGCTTACCTCCAACTCTTGCATCGCTAAATTCTGTATATCGATGTCAAATTTATGTTTTTAACGTCGTCAAAATAATGGAATGGAGTGTAAGTGTCAAAAATTTGGCACTAAAAGTGGCGAAACTTTGTCAAGCTTGCCTCCAACTTTTGCCTAGCTATATGTTGTATATCGATGTGAAATTTGTATTTGTAACGTGGATAAAATAAGGCGAGAAAGAGACAAAGATGGTCGATGTAACACGAGACGGAGGTTTACGCATTGACATGGAAAGGTCTATCTCTCGTGAAGCGATGAGGACTTACTTCCGGCGGATGCCGGGACGTGCCCCGCCAAGAAGAGAGACAATCCGATATAAACATACATATATATATTTATATATATGTTTACGTGTAGGTATAGACATGTATGTGCATATGTCACATGGGGATGTGTAACGATCTTGCTATTTCCTTTCTCCTCATTCTGCCTCTTTACTTTCAGAGGACAATAAAACGCGAGAGGCTTCTTTGTCGCGATTTGAGCGTGTGTGTTCCGCTTTGGTGATATTAGAAAATTACAGAGGGGAGTGAAAGGCACACACGCGGCCTGAAAAGCCAATTAGACAGAAACATGAACTTAATGTTGGGATTGTAAATATATATATATACGTTCACGCAGGAAAAGAATTTAGACCTTCTGCCGGTGTGTGAAGTGACTTCTGTGAAGGTGGGAAGGAAAATTAGAGAAGTGAAAAAATAGGGGTCAAGATCAAATCGATAGAAAGTTCTATAGCTTCTGTATTACAACCAACGTACATGACGAATGATTGTGAAGAGACTTGGGTTCAGCTCTTAACCGGGATCATGAACCTTTTTTTCATTGGATTCGAGAAGTGAGACTCGAAACAATCGAAGGCATACATTAGGTCGACAAAAAAAAAGTTTTATTACATTGGGATCCAAAATGGCACTTTTGGGAATTTTAATTAAGATTCCCTGGGTTTTAATTTTAATTAAGTATCCCAAAATTTTTTGAAGTATGCATTGATTGTCAGAAAACGTGACTTGTAAATGTTTATTTTTTGTAAACTTCAATATCAATACCCAGTAAAAAAAAATCCAAACCTCAATTTTAAAAAAATTGCAAAAATCTCGATTAGAATCCCAAAAAAGTGTGCAAATGCCCATACATGTAAAGTACATAAATTTGTAGTTACAGCCATAATCAGTAAACAGTCGTTGAAACTTCGTTGCGCAAAAAAAAAGTCGCCATTAAAAAAAAAAAATAAATAAGGTCTTCACCTCTCTCGATGGTACAACCGTAATTTTCATGTAACGCTCGAAACTCATAAATGAATTGGCAATGAAGTGAGGGACGTGTTGCTTTTACGAAATATGTATTATTACTCCATTAGCGTCGTGTGTAACTTGTGTCGACTGGCCGTGAAACCAGTGAAAGTATTATAATCTTCGCGCATCGTTTCGCGAATATGTACAAAATGTTCATGGATAAGCGGATAAGTATACCCTCAAGTTGGTGACGGCTGAGGTGTGAATTACTTAAAAAAAAAAAAAAAAAAATACTTCCCGCTCTATTAACAGTCTAATTCAAAGCGTCTGAATACCTTTTGCTGGGAAATTCGGCGATGGAAAACAGATTTAATCGACTTGATTAAAAAAACTGCTCAGCAATAATATTTCCGAACCAATTTGACACTTAATTTGGATTATCACAAAATTGTGAAGTTTAAATTAAAGTTTTCATCCATTTCCATTTTAAGACTATTTTAATGCCAAGTTTAATGTTCGATTCAAATTTATTTAATACCAGGAATTCTTCGTGGATTGAAAAATGCTGAATGTATTTTAATTTCCCTGGAGGATTTCCTATTCCCATTTATTTTCAATAAAACGTGCCCTATGGCAGAGAGTATGGATGTTCGATTCCAATTCGATTCTTTAAAAGATCGATTCTTTCGCCCAAAAAATCGATCTTATGAATCGATTCTTTCCTTTTCGATCTTTCGCTCAAAAAATCGATCTTATGAATCGATTCTTTCCTTTTCGATCTTTGGGTGAATCGATTCTTGACCTTAAAAAAACGAAAATTCGATTTTTGTTAAATTCATTGTCTCTTAAATATTGGCAATTAAATAAAGATTGACAGAAGTCTCTGAAACATCAACGTCAAGGTTGAAAAAAAATATGTGAAAATGTGAGAAATAGAGTTTAAAAAAATTTAAATTAAAATATTGAAAGCATGATCCAACGAAAAAAATTACCGAAAGTACAAATATACAAAATATCGTAAAGCAATAGAAACTTATGCAGAAAAAAAGTCTGATTTGTTGAATGTATTCACAATATCTTTAACAATATATTAAAAAGTACAAATGGGTAAAAGAATTAAACTATGTTTAGCCAGAATGAAATTGCTCTATATTTGTGATTTTGTATTCGTCATTTTGTTTTAAAAATAAATTATTCCAATTCAATCATGTTCTATAGCAAAAAGTTAATAAAGACTTACGTAAGCCCCAATTAGCAATTCATTTTTTTAACGATTTTTAAAAATCGATTTTTACGTAATCGATTCTTTGGATGCGATCTTTCATGAAAATAATTTTTCTTGATTCGATTCAGAATCGATTTGAAAATCGATTCTTTCCAAAGAATCGAACATCCCTAGTAGAGAGCTTTGATGAAAAATTTACCCTCGATTTTCTGGGAAATTCCTAATTCATTTCTATTATAATGCTTAATTGCTTTTTGTATGATATTGAAGAAATCGTCTGATAATAATTTATAATTAACAATTGATATGATTTGTAACTGATAATTTATGGAAAACTCACCATTTCTTTTTTTTTTTTTGCTTTTTTTTGTTTCTTTTTTTTCGTTTTTTTTTTGTTTTTTTTTTTAAATCGATTATTCCTACATTCCCTTCAATTTCTGTACTAAAATATGTGTTTCTCTCCAAAAAATCTTATTATCCTCCCCTAATTCCTAATGCCTTGAAGCCACCCAAAAGAAAACTCGAAAATAGGAAATATGTGCATTACAAATTTGGACTACCCTCAAACTAAAGATCTATCAAATATTTTTTAAGAAAACAGTACAAATTAATATAAGTTATGGTACTTCGAAATCCCTAATTTTGATAGTGACCTAAATTATTAAAAAATTGAAAAAAAGTTATGAAAATATTAAAAATGGTAAATTTGTTTTTTATAGCGATAATTATTTATGGAATACCTATTGTACTATGACTATTATATTACTATTACACTACTACACTATAAATTACTATTATACTATAAAAAAAAATCATTTCTTTCAGTGCACATGAAAGGAGATAAAACCGGTCCGTGACTCGATTCTCCCAAAGCCGACATTTTTCGCACAGTGAACGATGAGAATGAGCCCTTTTGCCCGTTCACAAACACAAACCCTTCTTTGGATAGCACACAAACACACGAACACTCGTGTGTGAGGACATGTACGGAAAGACTGTAGGGGCCTTTGTCCCTTCTTTGTTGGGTCCGTTCTTGGAGCAACCAAGAGCTCGATTGTCTCTATCTTTCTGCGGGCAATACATGTGCCATCCTCGAGGGAGTCTCGACACGATTCTCCGGGTACTTCTGCCGCTGCCGCCACCATGACGAGGGCGTTCATGACTGTGTGAGCCAGAAGAGAATGTGTGCCCGGCATCCTGCCAGAAGCCTCAAACTTGATCGTGAAAGAGAACCGCGAGGTATTTGTACAAAAGACAGGATTCATAAAGAACTTAGGTTCGAGGAGGCAAAGTTGAAGGGACAATTTAGCAAAAGGACACTAGAGTCCTTTGAAATTGGAAAAATTGAAACGTTCAGCAATTTATTGCTCAAAGCTATATTATATTATACTAATTACCAAATGACACTAATTCTCAACACTAAATAAAAAAATTGCCTGGAAAGTGTTAGCAATTTAGCACTAACCCGAAAAACTTTTGAACGCTCATAATAGCGTCGAATTCATTCAACAATCTTTTTTCTCAGCGGAATGAATGACTCTCCGAGCTCTTAATCACAAATCCCCCACTCTTTGACCATTTCTTCATTCATTTCCAGCCCTCTCATTCTAGAAATCTGCGTTCTGGATTAAATTCAACTGGCACCGTGGCTATTCTTTCAGCTTCTTTTTCGACCACTTGAAAAATGAATCGCACTCTTGTATTCGCGGCAACTATGCTTTTTCCTTCGATCGAACCATCGTGGGTCATTCTCACGAGATGGCGACTGACCGCTGGTCACACGATGAGTCAGAGACGCGACAAGTGTCGAAGGAAACGCCGGCGATTGAGAAGAAGTGGTTACGTCATCGGTTCACGAAGACAACGACGATGACGACAACGACAATCGTACCAATTCAGACGAATCTCTCTTTCGCGACCGTTTCGTCATCCCTTGACCCTTTTGAAAATATGTTTTTTGATGTTTAGCTCGTCCTCGTTTCTTTCAATTTTGTCCAATCCGTCGTTCATGTAGGCTCGTCGAGTCAGCTACAGTTATTTATTTCTTTCTCGAAAGAAATTAAATAATAATTAAATAATTACCACAAAACAAGTCCCCTAGGATAAATCTACAATATCTGTCTACCATTTAACAGCTCGCCTTCTTTACAAGCCTAACAGATTACAATTATCCGGCTCGCCAACTCGGCCGGTAACTTACCGACGTTAGAGCCTGCTCCGATGCGAGAGCGCAGTCGGTAAGTAAGAGACCTCAGGATTAAAGGTCCGGAGACTTTAACGAGAAAAAAACAATCGCAAAAACCATTGGGGCATGAATAAAGATTAATAAATAAATAAAATTAAGCGCGAAATTTAAATAATTCGTTAAAAGTTATTTAAATTCATTGACACAATGTTTTTTTCATTATTTTTTTCCGAGTCTTTTTCTCTCTGTATTTGGCAAATATTGAAATAAACGTGTGGGGTAATTCTCGTGTTGACGTATTTCGCCACAAGCGAGTTCGAAAGAGAGAGAGAGAGAGAGAGAGAGATCAGAAAAAAAATGGCGCGGATTGAAAATATTGCGAAAGCGTATATTTGCACCGGGTCCACGTTCTCCCCTATTTTGGCCTCTTCTCGTGCTTACAAAGCGCACACGAACGTGCACGATATGCACCCGTGTATGCATCTTCGCGTGTGCATACACGAGATTCACCATGAAATCTCATCGTCGACGACGACGACGACGACGAGAAGCCCGAAAGAAGGAACGAGGCTGCAGACGGGCAAACAACTTTCACCGTATAATCGTCGTTGCACGAATTTTTAATTCAAAGTTGGAAAAAAAGAAATAAGTGCATAAAAAATGAGTGCTATGGATCGATGGTCAATGCATATGATTTTGGCACGATTGCGAAAAAACTAAAATCCCTTTTTTAACCCGTTTTTTTCTTTGATATAATTATTGCAGTTGAAAAATTGAATTTTCATCATTTTCGAATGATCAAAAAAAAATCATCAGCTTTATTGCAGGATAATTGAATTTATTTTAATTTTTCATTAATCTTCAAATTTGAATTTAATTTTTTAATTTTAATTGTCAATGACGCGTGAACCGCATAAAAAATAGAATTGAAAAAAAATGAAAACGAATATCAATTGTAAAACTGAATTCTTTGAATTGAAAATTAAAAAAATGAAATTTAAAAAAAATGGAGTTAAATTTTGTATTCTTTCAATGCAATGGGCGTGACTTATTCGAGAAAATTTCATTCTAAAATATTTTCAAAATGGGATATCGTTGAAATACATTTGGGGCCTTAATTGAGTCTATTGGTCAGAGACTACCTCAAATAAAGGCTTGCCAAGCGTGATGGCAAAAAAAGGCGAGAAACGTCGTCTCGGAAATTCTACATTGAAATTTCGGCTGTACATTCGCGAATGGGGATTTTCAGCGAGAGACCTACGAAGAGCTTGAACCAATGTCGTCGCGACACACTAATATGTAATGTTGATGGACATTGTCGAACAAGTTGGGACCACTGGCGAATTCTCTCTCGTTCTCTCTTTGCATACCAATTCGAATCTCTCGCGAGTGAATTTTACGACGTCATTGCCAAGATTGTGCTTTATTTTTCTGGTCGTCCCGATCCGTACCGTTTCGACTCAACGAGAAATACAAAAGAGAGCTCGTTCTTCGGCGGATCGTTTCACGAGGAAATGAAAAAAACAAAAACTCGTTCGAGCGCAGCGTTCTTGCATGAAAAATGCACGCTGAATCGTCCGGAGGTGTGCATTGATTCACGGTCAGACCGAAAAAGAAAAATTGTAAAAATAAATTTAAAAAAACGAAGGAGAAGAAGCAAAGAGGCAGAGGACTGCGGGGCCCGCATCTTTCGTGCGGGCCCATTGTAAACTTTTTTTTTTTTTTTAAATATATGTACAAAGCAGTTTGGTGATGTAAAAATATGCGCTGTATAGAAAACGAAAATATTTATGCGCTATTAAAAACATGTTGATATGCAGAACGATGTTGAATAAGGAAACGAAATATACGTCATGTGTTTGCGATTTTGTGAAAGTGGAATTTTTTGAAAATACTTTTTTTTTCTTCCTCCAGACGGAGAAAAAACTGACTCCCAATCGAACAACGAGAAAATGAAATAATTATTCGAAACAACATTGAAAAGGAGATTATGATTGAGTTATAGAAGAAGGAAGGATCCCTTAAGGATGCTCAAAATTTGATCTGAAAAGGATTTCGAGAGGCCGAAGGAACTTTATCATTATAGGACAATTTCGACCTTCTCCTGGTGTATTTTTGCCGTTAAAAAAAAATTAATACGTCGCAATTAAACTCCGTGGAATTGTGGGTCACAAATGTCCAATTTTTTGACCAGCATGTGCAACCTTGAAATAAATTTTTTGAGAAACATCTGCAACAAATATTCTACCCCAATAAATGGTAAATCGAGTAATGACCAAAGGTAAAATTTCTACGGTCATCCTCGCGATATTATCGATGTACATCAGTCTGGGACGACCTTAGCGTTGCTTCAAGTGCCCTCAAAGAAGCCAACAGTATCCAATATTCCCTCAACACAAACACACGTGTCCGACAGAAAGAACGAGAGAGAGAGAGAGAGAGAGAGAAGAAGGGGAGAGGGAGGACGATGAAACATCAACGCAGAAGCACACATCATCATCAGCCTCACCCTACTTTTTTTTCTCCTCACGGTAGAGGAACGTGTTTGCTGCTTCGACCACAATGAAAGACGCACTCACACAGGCGGAAGTGCTCTTTTTCCAGATGGCCAACATGCTCAGATCCAGGGACCAAGCCCCGGAGACCGAGAAGAGGGAAAAAAAGTTTTCTCGTCGAGAGAGGTAAAAAAAAAAGGCGAACCTTTTTGAACCTTTTTCGACCTTTCTGGAATGGTTTCGTTCATCAGACTCACCACATCCTCTTGCACGCAAAATGGCGGCTGGCAAACAAAATGGCGCCGCCGATTCAACGAGCCAAGTTAAAGGCACTGACGCCATTTTGTTTATCGTTGTCGACGACGAATATATATTCGCAGAAAATTAAAGAGTCGATCAACGAGGACCGTCTGATACTTTGAAATTCCCCGATATGTGAAACAGAAGCTTACGAAGAGAAAAAAGAAAGAGAAACAGAGCATCTGCGACGAGCTGCTGCTCTCGACACGTCTCGTATTCTCTCCCTCGTCACTCTCAGTCCTGATTTTTTTTCTCCGTTTTTTGGCAATCTCTCACACAAATTCATGGTTATTGTATGCATGACTCCGCGGAGGAAGAGCGCCTTTTTTTGAGGGTTCATTGCGCGCCGAGATTTCACAAAAGTGCGAGGGTGAAGCACCCGAGGAGATTGCACAGCTGTGGCACAAATGTGATTACGCACAACGTCCGAGAAGGAAATCGTCATTGAGAAAATATTATTTCACAGAAACTGCGTTTGAAAAAAAAAAAGATTCAAAATATTACTCGAAAATTTTTAATTTCGAAGGCACTGGAAAATGATTCCTGTGATCTTTAGTTTTATTTTAGCTTTCTTTTTTCACAATTTTGTAAGTTGTAGACGTCAAAGTTTTTTTAATAGTTAAAAAAAAACAGTGAAAATTCAGGAAATTTTAAAAATTCTTTTTTTGCGTTAAAAATTAATTTTAAAAATCTGACTAGGTTACAAATTATGTTTTCTCTTCAATAATTATGTGGGTCAGTATTTTTCAATTAGTGAGAAATTTTAAGGTTCGGATTTGTGAGTTTATTTTTGTTTCTTGAGGTTTATTTTTTTTCTTATGTTTTATTATGCAGATTGGGAAAAATCGAAAAACTCGCTTTCTGTATTAAAAATTAATTTAAAAAATCAGGTTCGTTTGTCGATGACTTTTTATCTTCAATAATTATGTCAGTATTTTTCTATTAGACAGAAATTTTGATCTTCGAGTGTGTGAGTTTATTTTCGTTTATGGGGTTCTTTATGTTTTTTTTCTTATTTTTTATTATGGAAATTTGAGGAAGAAGTTCTTTGAGGAAAGAAGTCGCTTTTTTGTATTAAAAATTAATTTAAAAAATCAGGTTCGTTTGTCAGTGACTTTTTCTCTTCAATAATTATTTAAGTTAGTTTTTTTCTGTTAGAGTGAAATTTTAATCTTTGAATGTGTGAGCCTATTTTCATTTCTCAGGGTTTTTACGTTTTTTCCCTTATTTTTTATTATGCAAATCAGGGGAAAATAAAAAACGCGCTTTTTGTATCAAAAATTAATTTAAAAAATCGGGTTCATTTGTCAATGACTTTTTCTCTCCAATAATTATGTAAGTCAGAATTTTTCTGTTAAAGATAAATTTTTTTTTCGAATGTCTAAGTTTATTTTCGTTTCACGGGGTTTTTTTTATGTTTTTTCAATTATTTTTTATTATGAAAATTCGAGGAAAATAAAAAAGAAGCTTTTTTGTATTAAAAATTAATTAAAAAAATCAGGTCCGTTTGCCAATGACTTTTTCTCTTTAATAATTACGTAAGTCAGTATTTTTCTGTTGAAGATAAATTTTTATCTTCGAATGTGTGAGTTTATTTTCGTTTCACGGGGTTTTTTATGTTTTTTTTCTTATGTTTGCTTCTTCATCGTCGTTCGTTGCTCGCTCTTTCATACCTTTTTCCTTGGGCCATAGAAACCCGTAGGCGAGAGTGCTTTACCGACGATCCTCAAAAATATCTTATACGAGCTCGTGAGGATGATGCAAAGACCGGCTCGCGGTATAACAGCCCATCGGGACCAGACAAAGGGTCCCTCGGTGGATTCCATCGCTGCGAGAGCACAAAGGAAGAGCCGAGGGGATCTCCCTTATGGTCTCTCGTTCGAAAGATCACGGAGGCGAGAAATGAGTTTTTCACGGGCCTGAAAATGACGCTTGGACAACAGCGATACCGTGCGCGCAGCCCTCGACACTTTTTTTTTCTCTACCTCGTCGTTTTTTCTCCCGTTCCCGCTCTTTACCCAGAGTCCTTTTTTTCCCCAAAGCACGGAAACGCCAGTGGAACAAACACCGAGACAGAAAAAAAACCCGAAAGCAAGAGAAGATGAAGAAGACGAAGAAAAAGCGAAAGGGAGAAAAATTGTGGAGGGAAAAAATCACCCTTGGAGGGTGAAAAAAACTATTCCCTCGCCAAGCAACACCCTGTTACTTCTTTTTCACTCTGTATTCCTTTTATTCATCACAATTCCAGGCTATTGTGCCCTCGAATAAAATTGAAATAAATTTTTTTGATGGATCGCTTTCTGTGTTTACAAAAAAAAATATATACATAGGATATACATTGAAGATTTATTGGGTAATTAATCTTTGGGAATATAGTCTATTTTTATTCTAAAATTCCGATTTTGAAACGCCGACATTTTGCGAATTTTTGAAATTTGCAAGCACGTTAAATTGAGTGAAAATACTTTTGATGAAAATTCATAAAAATTTTAATTTTTTTGAAAACTAATGGTTGATTCGTGTTTAATTAATTTTGTTTTTTTTTGCATTTTGGCCAAAATTCAATTGATTCACTAAAATTGCTGTAATTTATTTTCCAGATAAGATTTCGACTTCAACTTGCGCCCATTCCCTTCGTAATCAAGCTTCAATTTGCCGCCTGGTTCATTCGATTCCGATAGTTTGTCGATTTTTAGCAGATTTTTAAATTTCGACCATCGATTTTTGCAGATTTTTTAAGGCCCCTTTCCATTTTTTCAGCAATTTTCAAAGAGCTCTCATTTCTATAAAAATTAAGTTATCGGAATGAACCAAACGGCATTCTCTAAGTGTAGTGACAGCCTCAGAGTACGAAAAAGAAATTTTGAATCGGTTAAACCGAAGTAAAGTTATGAGCACTTAAATTTCGCTATTTACAGGTCTTCGAAAAGTTGCCTAAAATAGAGCCCATTTTTTTTTTTAAATAACGTTTTAAAAGCATATTTCGATGGGAAATTCACCGGCGATTTCAAATCAAGCGAAGATTTTGTCGAAAAAAATTAATTCATGCAAAAAAACACGGAAAAACTAGAGAGAAAAAATGAATGAAATTTTCGATGAAAATTCATAAAAATTTCGAGTTTATCGGGAAAAATCTTCATGGGGAAGGAAAATACTGGAAATATCATTGGTGTGATTGTAAAGGAAAAAAAATAACGTCGAAGAAGTCGTCAGTTCCGAGAGACGTAAATTAACGGGTTTACAAGCCAGACAAGCCACACACTTATGTATATTCTTCGTTATCGTTCTCATATCGTGTATCCGATAAAAGCACGCACATTGCCTCATATATATATATAACCCGTGTATAAACAGTCAAGTGTGAGCTGCGTTGTCATGAAAGTCAGTGTTGAACGCGGGGGCTCTGACCGATACCGGCTCTACGCTTCGAGACGACGAGAAGGCATTACGAGCTTCCTCCCCTCGACTATATATATTTATCATTTTTTTTTCACGCGATTACTACATCACAAGGAACAGCCACCGACACGACGTTTCATCGGCATGAAAAACCGCTCTGTTTGTTTTTTTTTTCGCCAAAAAGTAACGTGCAAATGTGCAAGAAAAATAAACAATAAAAATGTGTTCAAAAAAAAAGACAAAACCCAAAAATTTTGCAATAATTTTTTTGGTGAATTTATCATCGTCCTAATGATATTATTATCAATTATATTGTTTCAATAATCTCAATAATCATTTCAAAAAATCTTCAATATCGAGCAATTTTTTTCCCTTTTAATTTGCTTCTCGAGGAGTTTTTGTCATTGGAATTCTGAAAGACTGAAATATATAGTCGAAGGCTTAAGGGGGGGAAACCCATATAAATGGTCGAAGATGACGAGGAATTTCGGGCTTTTTTTCCAACGCAACTACTGGACCAATCCTTTTCAACTTTGGAGGCTATTTTATTGTACATTCGAAGACTTAAAACATTTTTTTAAATCGAAAATAAGTATTCATCAGCAGCCTGCATCCAATCTCGTTGCTGAACGAATTTTTCCCACAATGTCGAATTGCGGCAGCTATAGTTTTTTTGTTTTTCATCCGAAACAAAAGAATCAGAAACCATTAAATTCCATATGAAAGTACGCTGTCGGTAAACCAAGAAAAAGTTTCAAAAGTTGAATATTGTAATAAGGGCGGCACTCAGAGAAAAGATATCGAATTTTTACCGAACATTTTTATGCGAAAAATGATTGTTAAATTAATTTTTTTTTAATGGAGATTTATCGACGAGTGTTTGCATTTATGTATCTAAAAATATTTGGTTGAAATGAATCGGATGAATAGATTTTTTTTATCGCTGCCGCAAATTGCAAAAATGTCGTTTCGAGTAAATCGCGTTTAATGTTTCGGGCAAAGAAAAATCAAAATAAAAAAAATGTTTTTCAAGTCTTCGAATGTACAATAAAATAGCCTCCAAAGTTGAAAACGATTGGTCCAGTAGTTGCGTTGGGAAAAAATCCCGAAATTCCTCGTCATCTTCGACCATTTATATGGGTTTCCCCCCTTAAGGTACTCGAGGTAGGGCCCAGAAGAGCTTTTTGCGAGAGGATTCGCTTTTTTTCCTCGAATCGATGCTAAACTTTGCAAAAGATCAGCCAAGCACACGAGCTTCTTCATCGCCAGGAAACTTTTGTCGGTTTAGTCCCTCCTAAAGCTTCAAGAGAGAGAAAGGCATGAGGGGGGGGGGGGGGGGGGGGGGGGTGTTACGCAAAATTTACGATTGTTGGAGTATGAAAGAGGATCCAAAGAATGAGAGAATGAAGGAGCGAGTGAATCGTCTTTGCTCCCTCTTTTTCCGCCGCCACGTGCACGACGATATACGTCTCCTTTATACATTTAAATGTAAGCGCATGTATGGGCCATTCCATGTCAGGTGAAACAATTTTGTCCCCAAAGCAAATTCTTCAAACTTATAAATATCATATAAAAAACAAAGCGGAAATCCGTTTAAAAACACTGAAAAATAGTCTGAAAGAAAAAATTCTCACTTGACGTTGAAAGCCCCATATCCCCTTAGTTATACGCATATATATATGGTTTGGGAGTCGAGAGGGCGTTTCCCTCTTCTCTCCCATGAGCCTCGGAGAAAAGACCGAGACGATGAAGCCTCCCTGGTTAAAATTCCGCTATTTGCCCACAGACTACCCTATACATGAATTATATATATATATATATTAGACTGGTCCAAAAAAAATTTTTTTTTTTTTTTCGGTCCGCCTTCCTCATTAAACTGTTGTTTATGATGACAAACAAATCCTCTGCAAATTTTAGCTTGATCGGAGAAGATTTAGAGGTCCCGCTATCGATTTTTTCGTTTTTACATTGAAATAACACGTAAAAAAATGTTTACGTTAACTCACGGTCGATTTCGCGTGAAAATATAGACGTGAATGAAAAATATCAAGAGAACTTTTTTGTAGGTGATAATATTTGGTACAAAAAAGGTCTCTAGATATGTCGCGTGCCTAATGTCAAAAGGGCCTATAAAAGTTATAGGCCCTTTAGGCTTCGCAAAACCAAAAGGGCCTATAATTTTTTTTTTGCGCCAATCGTTTTGCCAACATTTTCTAAGCCTAAAGACAAAAAAAAATTTTCCAAAGCCAAAAGGACCTATGTCTCAAATTTTGGCTTTGGGACATTGAAAATTTAGTGATCTAAAGCCAAAAGGGCCTATAATTTTTTTTTTTTACTTTCCGCTAAGAAAATTGAAAATTTTTTTTGGAAATTTTTTTTTTTTATTTTTTTTTGGAAAAAAATTTTTTTTTTGGAAATTTTTTTTTTTTTTTTTGGAAAAAAATCTTTCTTTTTTGAAATTTTTATTTTTTTGAAATTATTTTTTTTTCATATGGAAAAAAAAGTTTAAATCATTTGTTATTATTTATTTGTTTCAACAATTTGTTATTGTTTATTTGTTTCAACAATTTGTTCTTTTTTATTTGTTTAAAGAATTTGTTATTGTTTATTTGTTCAAACAAATAAACAATAACAAATTATTTAAACAAATAAACTATAACAAATTGTTTAAAAAAAGAACAAATTGTTTGAACAAATAAACAATAACAAATTCTTTAAGCATATAAATAAGAACAAATTGTTTGAACAAATAAACAATAACAAAGTCTTTAAACAAATGAAAAATAACAAATTGTTGAAACAAATAAACAATAACAAATTACTTCAACTTTTTTTTTGCAAAAAAAAAAAAATGAAAACAAGTCAAATAATTTAAACAAACGTTTAAACAAATTGCTTAAACAAATAAAAAATAACAAAATGTTGAAACAAATAAACAATAACAAATTATTTAAACTTTTTTTTTCAAAAAAAAAAAAAAAAAAAAATTTCAAAAAAAAAAAATTTTTTTTTCAATAAAAAAAAAAAAAAATTTCAAAAAAAAAATGCTCTGGTATGCAATTTCTATTCAAAACTTTGAAAAATTTTGATTTTTTTTATAGGCCCTTTTGGTTTTAGTACATCAAAATTTTTTTTTTTTACAGATCTTCACGTTTCAAGCAATTTTAAGAAGAATGGCAAAAAAAAAATTTTTTATAGGCCCTTTTGGCATGGACCCCTATCTTCTTGCTGTAATAGGCCCTTTTGGCATTAGGCACGCGATTTTTCATTCACGTCTATATTTTTCACGCGAAATCGACCGTGAGTTAACGTAAACATTTTTTTACGTATTATTTCAATGTAAAAACGAAAAAATCGATAGCGGGACCTCTAAATCTTCTCCGATCAAGCTAAAATTTGCAGAGGATTTGTTTTTCATCATAAACAACAGTTTAATGAGGAAGGCGGACCGAAAAAAAAAAAAATTTTTTTTTTGGACCAGTCTAATATATATATTGGACGAACATCGTCGAGATCAACCGCGGGATACGAGAGCTTTTCAAAGGCTCATCCTCCAATTTTGTCGGTTGCGCCTTATCCAAGAACGCCACCACGGTGGCAAATGGAGTTTCTGATCGTTAAACCCGGCAGCCCTATAGTACACATTACAACCGGGACGGTGAAGGAACGACGTAACGACTGTTTTACAACGTTACATCGCCATGCTCGTACAGACAACGCTGTGAGATATACACGAGCATATTGTTCGCTCCCATGACAATTTCCTACATTCAAAAGGGCGTATCTGGCATAAATTTACAACTAAAATGATGCAGAAAGTGGCTTTGTAATTTTGGTAATTGTTACAAGGATATGTATCCTGCTTTCGCCGCAAAGAGTGAGAAATGTGTGATAAATCAGTGCAGAGAATTTGTTTAGTTATTTTTGAAAATTGCGCAATTTCGATTTTACGTGAAATCGCCCATAGATGGCGTATAATAATTAATTTATTTATCAAGTTGCAGCTCCTGAGTAGTTTTATCGCAGAACCAGGCGAGTTTTCCCGCTCTCGCGCGTTTTCCTTTCTCAGAACTGACTCTCCTCTGTTCCTCCTGCGAGATCCCGTTGTTTTCCCTGCTCTCGTCAGAGCGTTTATATATTTATATATCTTTCTCCGACGAATATCTGTGAGACAAAGAAAGTTTGTCCGCCGAAGCCAACGAAGCGATGTCTCGCCTCTCACCCGTTTATTTGTACAGACACAAACGCAAGTAAAACAAAACAGCGATCGAAAGTGGTTTTGTCTTTCCTTGCAAAAGTGAACAGAGGAGCATTTCGCTACCGGTCGACGCAATGTTAAGCTCGTTTACGGAGCAAAGATGTGAAAGTGAGGGGAACTCGAATATAGAGTCTCAGCACTGCCGGAAATCCGTTGAATGGAGTCAAAAGTTTTTGGTATGAAAGAATCCCGCACAAAGAAGAAAGAAGAATGAAAATATTGTACCGCTAAAGCGCGATTTATGCAGTCCGGAACTTGGAGTGATCGCAGCTGTTTTGTGCGAACGATACTGGGACATCTTTTGTCACTGGTTTCTCTTTCGGTAAAAAAATCCTTGACTCTGTAATATTCGCACTTTTGTCAGCCATTTTATTCTTCTTCTTTCATTCACAAAAACGAAGCGAATCAAGAATAAATATAGTCACACTTGTAACGTTTTTTTTCCCGACGAACCCCTTAACGAATACTATTTTTTTCAGGATTCCCGACATTACGACATTGTACTTGAAAGTTTGGACCGTTGTTTGCCTCATTCTCCTCATTTTTTCGGGTCATTTCCTACGCCCCCATCTCTCGACGCGTTTCCGTCACTTTCAGGCGTTTCTCGATTAACAAAGTCTCTCAAGGACCCCTTAATCGATAAAACAAACTCCGTGCGCCATATTTAATCGTCGTTTCACGTACGAGGTATGCTTCAAGTATTTCGTACATGTTTCAACGAGTACGTGACGAGATAAGAAGACTGCTGACAACGTTTACTGCGCGTGGCAAGTTTTGGAACCAGTCAATCGTGGAGTGAGATTCACATAGCAATGACATTTAGTGACCATTTTTCTCATTACCGCATCCTCCGCATTCATATTACCACAGACATAATCATCACGATCCGTTTGAGAATCTCCGATTTGAAAATTATTACCACCCAACAAGTATGACGGAGAAAATAATCCTTTTTAACCGCGTCTGTCCGATTGCGGAATCATCCGGAGTAAAATCGCGTTTTAAGATGACAAAAAGAAAAAAAAAGAGTCGACGACACCAGCCTCGTGTGCAACTCAATTCGCTCTTGCATCGAGTGCGAGCCAAGGACAGATTGCAGAGAGGTGGGGACGAAAAAAAAGGATTAAAGAGGTCACCGTGCGCGATGCGTCGAGAGATTGCGGCAAGTCTGTATAAGCGATCTCATTCAACAATTGACGATGCAATTTCATCAATGTAATTTTTTTTCTATTTCCTCGTGACAACGAAATTCGGGGGGGATTATTTCTTCCCTCCCCCTTAACCTCAAGTATTAAAGGAGAAAAACCACAAAGAGAAACGACGCGGTTCTTCGAGTTGTAGCCCTGTAATTCGTACAAAGTGTTGTAATTGTGGCTCTGCCGCTACTTCTTGCACAGAAGGTTTCGCGTGTGGCAATGAGAGTCACAAAGTTTCACAAATGGGTCAGCCCAGCTGTGCGTTGTTTATATAAATATAAATATATAAACGGTGGTAGCAAACTGGCCGCAAGGCTTTTAAACGGAGACAGCAAGATGCGCGGTAAGTCTGTAAGCGCATGTAAACACACCTATGGGCCATTCCATGTCGACTCGATCGACCCTCGAAATCTCAAATTAGGTTCATGGTTTTTTTCCCTCTACACCGAGTCTAATTAATACTGCCAATTTTATTAAATTTTTTTCTATCGATTGTTATTTTATGAATCTTTCGACGAACAAAAAAAAACGAAAAGAAAATTAAACAATAAAAATAAAATCTATAATTAATGAATGAAGTTATAGTGGAAAATGCTATTTTCTCTATTATTGCATTGCTTTTTGATGCAATCTCATTTGAAAACATAAGGAAACATTGAGAAATAATTACGATATGATTAGTTATAAGTATAACTAATTAATATTAAACATTTATGTAAAAATGCCACTAAAAAGAATTTTCAAACTTCTCAATCTACATTTTAATCCGTTAAATAATAATAATAATAATAATAATAATAATAATAATAATAATAATAATAACAACAATTTGACAAAAATTGTTTTGACAAATTGAGAGTGCTTAAAATTCCGAAATTCACATTTGGTTGGATTTAACTTGAAATACCTTTTGTACAAAAAGTAATGTTTGGTAATGTATTTATGGTCGACAATGACGACTTACGAAAAAGTAAATTTTTTTTTGTTCCACACGCTCGATGTACGTGCTGTATTACACATATTCATGTTTACGGGGCATCAAGTTCCATTCGTTGGTTTCTGCACGGTTTACGATTTGAATGCACATAAGAAAATGCGTGAGCGTTTAAAAAAAAGTTTATTAAGCGTCCAGACTGTCGTTTTCTCTTAACGGCGACAGAGTCTCGCCACTAATTTATTTCTCCCTCTTTTTTTCTCTTTAGCCTAATAACGAGGACAAAGTTTTAAATATATGAGAAAAAAATGGGTCACTACGGGATTTCTCGTAGAACCACAAACGACTCCTCACGAAGGAGAGATCAAGGAATTTATGGGACGTTGCAGAATTAAATTGCGTATTTATCGAGAGAACTTTTAATGAAATTGGAGGTATCTTCCAAGCCCTCGGTACGATTTTACGGACAATTATTTTTCCATTTAACGTCCTTGAGGTAGTTTATAATACATTGTGGGATAATTAATTTTTTATGTCGAGTCTCGAACGTATTTAATAGTGTGGAATAATTATTTCCTCATTGAACGTCCTTGAAGTATTCAATTTAATGGATAATTATTTATATAGATTTGTTGGTTTAAAAACGATTTTTGCTCGAAGGTACAATTTTCAAGAATAAAGAAGAGAAATCTACGATGGAAATTGGGATGAAAAAAAGCAGTCTGATGAGTGAAAACAAGGAAAAAATTAATATGGAGTCGTTGGCAATTTTTGATGAAGCTAAGTTTAATAAAATTGATTCTTTCTGAGAAATTTTTAGAAAATCGTTAAAATGTATTTTGAGGACCGTATTCAGGTCTCCAGATTTTTGACGAACAAGCAAAACGTAGGTATTATTAAAAAAAGAAATAAAATTATTTTCCTTGCATTGCAACGATGCAAATTTCAACATCCATAATTTTTTATAAGATTTCTGAAGAAATACAAGTGAGCAAAAAATCAAATTTATTTCCTAAGGAATGATTGATTCCCGCCAATAATTGTTGAATAATTCTTTTAAACAATGGAAAATCGTTCAAGAAATAATTATCAATCATCAGCGAGATCTTTCGAATATTTATTGAAAAGATATTTTCAATTTTCCTTTCAGCAGAACGTTCAGAAAATCAATTCCAAAATTTTTAAGACCCAGTGAATGACTGTATATTTCGTTACGACTATTTGAGGATACTTTGGGATTTTATCGTTCGAGGCGACATTATGCGCTGCGCTGACCGAGAATTCAATTAGCGCTCGTTAGCGCACTCATCACGGCGACTCACGTTCGACGCTGAGATACAAAATGGCCCGAGTCCCAAAAAATTCGACATTGAAAGATCCGAGTCAAGAATCGAGACTCGGCGTGTACTTATATATTCAACACGACGATGACATCATGATCCTCTTGGACATTGATGTCTGTTCCGTCGTAAAATATCGTGTCAAGTGAGTTCAAGTATCGAATTCGGCAGATGCCGACGAAGAAAATGAAGGAATTTAAAGGGTAAATCAATTTTCTATCGCTCAAAATATGCCCCAGATTGATGGAATTGAGGTTTAATAAAAAATAAAAAATAAGGAATAATGAGAAAATTGTAGAACAATTGAAAAACGAATCAAATAAAATAAATAATAAATAATAGAAGACACATGTTTTTTTTAGAAATTGTAGACGAGAGACCGGTTTTAATAAAAATTGAGAAAAAAAATTAAAGTGCATAAATTGTGTTGAAAATTTTGATTTTTCCTTGGAGGGATCATTTCATACCCGCTTGCCTTATTATTAACCCTTCGCGGTCGCACTGGGTCTTCTGTATCCGTATACAATTTTCAACGATCGAGTTACTTCAAAAAAATATAAAAAAATTCCTGACTACTCCTTAATGTTTGTAGAATGTGAATTAATTTTTATTAAAACCGAAAAGTTATTGTTTTTTACGCTGTAAATAGCTATCTGAGTGAAAAAATCCGCGATTGAAATTTCGCTCGGGTCTTCAATGACCCAGTGCGACCGCTGAGGGTTAAAATTTTCCAAATATATTTTGTGTTTTGTTTGATAAAAAAATAAGAAAATGAGGGACTCTTGCTTTAACCTTCAATTTTATACCACGTAGAAATATATTTAAAAAAAAAAGTTTATTAAGAAAGTAAAAGTCACATTGCCCATGTAATGCCCAATGAGTTATGTGTACACTCGTGTTGAGCGATAAAAGTTACTGAGGAAGCGAAGAAACACGACAGTTAATCGTATATGAAGAACGCGACGAGGTCAAGTCGATTCAAGGCTCGTGTTGAATGAAAGAAGCGAGATAACGTGCTACATATGCGTAAAATATGCGGGTTTGTGTCTGCCTGATCGTGGGAATTACAAACGCAAACGATGTTTGAGTAGAGCGAACCAAAAAAGACCGTCAAACGCGCCCATTTTGGTAACGAGAAAAATTCACTTTTACCGCACGTCGAGAAACAATTTTTGAATATTTTTCCAACCACGAATTTATCAAATAAAAAATAGTCAAAATCAAAATTTTAAATAAAAAATAAATAATGAATACAGAAAAAATTAATACAGAATACAGAAAAATACAGAAAAAAATTAACTCTTTTCCCATTTAGGATTTTCAATGTAATTTTTTGTGCTTCCATAACTTATTTTATTTTTTAAAAACGTGAAAATTTTTTTTAATCAATTATCGATGAATTAAAAATTAATTTGAAATTAAAGACGAAAAATGCCTCATATTTTCTTCCGTCTCACGCACCAAATTCTCGGATTCATTGCGCACTCGAGCGAAAGAATGATGGCAGAGAGAAAGAGAGAGAGAAGCATTCATACGAGCAATTAAGCGTTGCCGGCCGGCAAAAGGAAGTCACCGTTAACTAATAAGAAGAGGGCGCCTGGCGCGGGCGCGCGAACGTTGAATGAAAACAGCTGCTCTCGAGAAAGGCGGGGACGGCGGAGAGGCGGGGGTGGGGGGAAGGAGATTTTACATGAGTATATATCCGCGGATATGTGCGCGGGTGATGCCTCGTTTCTATATATTGTCGAGGATGACGACACGAGAAAGCAGAGTCAGTTGAAGAAGCGCCTGCGTCCCAGAGAGCCATCCACGTATCCTCGCGAGTGTGTCTCTCAAACTGGTCGAAGTGCCGGAGGGAAGCGCCGCGGTGGGGGGGGGGGGGGGCGGCGCGGGACTGGGGTGGGGGAAGGGTCGAAGAGCGGTGGGGGCAGTGGGGCGCTCGACGTCGCCAAGCCTTCCCCCTCCACGCTCCAATAAACGTATGTATACGCGCATAAACGTCGAGCTATTTTCATTTGCGAATAAACCGTGGCCCACCCACGCCTCGATATTATAATTTTCCATTCACACAGGCGACACTCTGGCCCAACATTCAAACATGAATTTTTTTTTTTAAGAAGATCGTTTGTTTTGTTTCATTATAGAGAAATTGAGGGAAAATAATGCTTCGGTTTGTGTTTTTAAGGAAAAATCCACAATTATTAATTTTTGCATAATAATTTTTTAATGATTACGGTCGAATTTAACGTTGCAATAATTTTGTGTAGTTAATTTAATGAATGAATGTTTAAATTTTGTCTAATTGGTTTTTGATATTTTCCCGATGTCAATTTTTATTTTTATGAAAGAAAATTCGTTATTGTTTGTTGGAAAAAATTAAGATGTTTTTTTTTCTCCGACCAAAACTTACAATTTTGTACATGATGTGAAAAAATAGGCTCTGGAGGTCGAATTTAATGATAGGGAAGACTTTGAAGATTTTTTCAGCACTTCTTGTTTGGAAAATTGGGTTTTTTTTTCCACTCCACACATTTTTTTTTCGAAAGCCTTCGAATCCATATGTCTGTGTACATCTCTACTTATCAGCTGAGCATATCTCTCGATGCGTGATAAGAAGATTTTTTATCATGCGCGTAATGTGAGTTTGTGTGTTACAAAGAAAAAGGGAGAGAGAGAGAGAGAGGAGAGAGAGAGAGAGAATGTGATAGACGACGCAATCTATATACCTCGTGTCTTCATTTTTGCTCGGTACGAAACGGCCCAGTCTGAAAGAAGAAAAAATAGTACAGGAGTCAGTACTCGAAAAAAAGTCTCGAAACTCCGAAGATTTTACTAATTAAAGAAAAACGCGATTCACAATAGAATGTTGATAATCTATTTTTTCTACTATAAAATCATTGTTTTCAGTCGTACAATTTATTCTCTCAGATTTGCTAAAATTCATAGACACGACGTATACATATCATTAATTAATCCAAATCTCAAATCTCCCATTCACAAATAATTCAAATGTCCTCGGACTAAATAATAATTGTTTTAAATATTCACGCTGAATTATTTCAATCATTTTTGGCCAGAGAAATTTTTCCATATCATGTAATTGGGCTGAATTTTTTATTGGTAACAAATAAACATTTCTAATATTAACAAAAAATCACGCCATCGTTTAAGAAACAATTCTTCAAACTTCGAAAAATTATTTTTCCCACGATATTGAATTTTGCATTCTTCCAATGGAACAAAAATAATTTATTTTTCATAACCTAATTCGTTCTTCCCAAAATGTTTTCCAAATAAAAATCGTTAAAATATATTTTGCGGTCATTATTAAGAACTTGGGATGCCAATTCTCACTGAAAATGAATTTTAAAAAAATATATTTTCGTTGTAACGATGCAAACTTCAACATCGATTTATCCTATTATCTAAATGTTCATAAAAAAATACATTTATCAATTTTCCATTCAGCCAAACGTTCCTAACTTTGAATTCGTAAAAAAACATTGTTTCCTCATCATTTTTCAGTGTCAAAAAAATTTCCCAAGTCGAAAATCCTGTTCTTTTCACGCATTATTTCCATGCGGATCATTTTAAGAATTTACATGCAGATTTCAAATGAAAGTTCACACAAATGGGCCCGTTAACGACGTCGTTAAGGGGCCTCGTGCAGAATCTTAGGGCCCAAAAACATGAATTATCAAAGATGGGGCCCGAAAATTGCAAGGAAATAATCGAGACTCGTTACCGATCGTCCAACGAGCAGCTTGAAACTTTATCATTTATTTTCCTAGCATTTTTCAAATCTTTCCCTAACTTTTGCTCATTTCAATGAGGAAACGATTTCGCCTCATGATCGGTCCCAACGGGAATCATCGTTAAAGGTCTCGTCGATCAGTCGCGCAACAGTCAAATTGAGGAGTATCTCGACGATTGCACGAATCTTTGATAATCGGTAATTCGCATCGTCTTCAACGTTGTTTCTTTTTCTTCCTTTTGTTTTAACGCGCTTGAGTGAAAGTTTTGTAAATTATCGATCTCGCACACGTTTAATCCACGTGGAATTTCATCGATTGATGAATTTTATCGATTATCTCGACAGTCCCGAATTACGCTCGATCGAGACTAACCTTTCGCAAGATTAAGGGGGGAAAAGGGGGGCTCGAAAAATATGGGGTTTCGTAAATTTTTTTCCCACCCTTTAGCCTTTCCTCGTGCGAAATGTGAGAGTATTATCGAATATGGCGGTGTCAAATTACTATTAAAAAAAAAAGGGAGAATCGGTGCTGTTACACGTGTCGCTTTCTCTCTCTCCCGGTCTCTTTTTATTTCTTTTCTCTCTCTCTCTCTCTCTCTCTCTCTCTGTTTCTTTCTTCGGATCTTTCTACTGTATGGTTTAAAAAAAAAAGCATGTCGCTGCATGTTGCAGCTCTCGGTGTGTATTTCGAGACGTCGCGACGTCCACGACGAGGAAAAACATGTGCCTTCGCGGTCTTCGCGAGGAAGAAAAGCACATTTTGCCTCGTTACACGTGTCACGCATGCAAGAAAAAAACTTGCCTTTTTATGTGCATATTACACAGACACACGTGAATATATCTATGAAAACTTGGGCCTAGAAATATTCCAGGAAAAATGGACCGCCTCGGGGATAAAAAAAATGTATCTATTTCCCTATTTTCAAGTCTTTTCATTTTTCAACGAGTATTCAACGAGATAATTTAGGAAATTTGAAAACAAGAAAATTCAAAAAATAGAAAAAAGAAATATTTCGAATAATTCTCACATTTGAAATTCGGAAAATATGAGAATTCGACAGCCAAAAAGAAATTTTGAGGCAATTGAGCCCATTCAAAAAGGAAAAAAAATGTATTGAAGCTATAAAGAATGGAAAAAAATATTTCAAAAAAGAATTCACAAATTTGGAATTCGAAAAATATGAAAAATCGAAAGCCGAAAAAAAAATTGGAAGAAAAAGAGAATTTACTCATTTTCCAATCAATCGATAAATTAATCAAATGCGAGCAAATCTGCATATGAAAATAAAATTATTGAACCAAAATAAATTAAATTTTCTTAAACCACCGATTTCCATTGTTTTTTAATTAAACATTTATTTCATAAATTCGAAAAATTTAAACAGAACAACTTGATCAACCGATAAATTCGATTTTTAAAAAATAGAATTTTTCTGGGTTCAAACGCCTCTCTCTCGAGTCGCAAAGCAAACGTTCATTGATCCTTTGAAAAAGGGGGGAATGAAAAATCGACGAAATTGGCTTCAAGAATATATATATATATAAGGAATAGAGAATTCCGGATAAAAGTCCTTGGTACAGAGTGATAAAAATCGCGTTTTGCGTCTTTCATTGAGTCGGAGAGGCCAATATAAACGAGAATGTAGGTGTAAAACACGTACACACAAGTACTAAATAGCTCTGGGTTATCGACCATGCCATTTATTTTATATATGCATATATATATTAGGGTGGGTCAAATAAAATGACTAATTTTTTTTTCCTCCATATAATGAAAAATTTATTGTTTGGCATCTCAAAAAATCTTGTTTGGTATCTCGATAAAACTAACCGTTCAAAAAATAATCGGTGATAATAAGTGATAATTATCACCGATTATTTTCTGAACGGTTAGTTTTATCGATTAGACGCAAGAGAGCTTTTTTGTAGAACATCAAATGTAGAGTATCAAATGTGCTAAAAAAACTCTCCTAACCTCAACGGTTAAAAGTCTAATAAAATTCCAAAGTAAAAAAAAAAATCCTGTTATTTAAATGGGAAATAAAAATTTGCGATGAGGGATCTCTTAATTTAAATGCGAAGGACTAATACTTGCAGAGGGTTTTTTTGAGATGCCAAACAATGCATTTTTCATTAAATCGAGGAAAAAAAAAATTAGTCATTTTATTTGACCCACCCTAATATATATGTATTTATATCTCAAGTTGTCTGCGAGTTGAATAATTATGCAAATTATGCCTCCGAACGTATTTAAAATTATGATTATTTCAATTTTTCATTCTTCTTAATCTCTCCCATGTACGTGAAATAATCGCTATTGAATGTTTTTCTGCAATATTGTCAGTGTGTGAGTGCGATTGTACGGAGTAAGCACACGTGCTGTTTGTTTTGGCGCTGTCGATATCGCTCGCTCCGCCAATCGAATCATTCTCCCTCTGTCTGTGAAAATATGAACGTTCGAATGCATGCAATCGTTAAACTGCAATCAATGACTCCATTTCCAAGCACAAACCAGGCCGATTCGTAAAGAAACACGATTTTTCCTAATTTTTTAAAATTAATCCTTAATTACCTTTACTTTAATTTAATTAAATTTTTTTTAAGGATCAATTAATTTGTTGAAAAAATAAACTATTTTTGTTGTATAAAAACGATGCAAATTTCAGCATCATGCCTTAAAATACATTTTAACGATTTTTCACTTTGGAAATTTCTCAATAATTATTTTTTATAAAAAAAAAAAAAATTATTATCGTTGCATTAAAACTATGCAAACTTCATCGATTTTTTTCGATTCCACCCTTCGTACACAAAATTTAAGGGATTTTTCCTGCTGGTCTCTTCCCATTTATTACCGCCTCTCCGGGGACAATAATATTCCCATCTCTCCATCTCAATCTGTCTCTACCTTTCCTGAGTTATGGTATTATTTTTCTGGATCTGGATTTCGCAGCGATCTTCTCTCCACTTCTCTCTTTCATCCCCTATTCGCCTCTCGCCCTTTCCGCCCTTATGGCGTTTTCTTTATTCGCGGACGCAAGCATCTTCCTACCATTCCCCTCGTTACAAAGAGTTTATTTTTTTTTTAACCCCTGTTCTCCAGATTTTTTACGTATCTCGCTGTTCCCAGGCCAAAGAGAAGAGATCGCTTTTGGAAGGTTGAAATTTATCACTTTGCGACGCCCCGTTACATCGATCTGGTTTTTTTTAAGGGATATTTTATTCTCTTTTCACCCTTCTCCAGACACGCGTTTCGAATTTCAATCGACAAAGCCCTGGGAGTAATTTTTGTGCAAAAACAAAAATTGGGTTTTGATAATAAATTTTATTTTTTTCAATCTTCATGATTATATATGTAAGCATAATTTTGGATGAGCAATCTTTGGGCTCTCTCGAGAGGACTGTCAAAAAGTTTGCCCAAAGTTTTCACAAAGTTCATTGGGTCATGTGCAATTGATTTTAGAAGTTTTTCCAAGCTCGTGAGAGTTTTCCCGAGAGACAGAGGAAGGAAGAACGGACATTGAAGAGGGAACTTCCGGTGTTGGAAACTCTCGAAAAAAGAGCTGGTGCAATGTCGAAGAAAAGTTGAATGAAATTTCATCCAAGTTTACAGAACATTGAAATTGTCAATTCGGCAAATTTTTTTGTTTGAGAGTGATCGACGAATTGAAATTTCGTCTATCCTTCAGAAAATAATGAAAATTCGTTGTAGAGGTCACGATAATAATGATGATGATAAAGGATGAATTAATCGCCTCGGATAGACGAGACGATTATATCAGATTATGAGATTGTCGTATTATTAGAACTGCAACGTCAGTTTCACCGTAACGAGGAACCGGAAACTTTTTTTTTACCCTACGATGCGACACGTTTGACGAAATAAGAGATCCCAGACCAAGATACTGACATTTTGCCTCGTGAAAAAATAAATAACACGCATTAAAAAATTACTAAAACCTCAAAAATCCCATTAAAATGAAACTTGGCGAAATCAATTGAGAGAATTTTTCATATCTCCGTCAAATGCCTCAGATAAAGTAATCAGAATCAAAGAAGACAAAAATCTGGTAATTTTTGGAAAAAATTGTCTTACAAAAAAGTTTCCATAATGGAAGAATCACGAAGAGTAGAAATGAAAAACAAATCTTTGTTTCCAAAAATTTTGTTCGTTGTGATATGAAATAATTTGAAAGACAAAATTTGATAACAATTAAATGCTATAAATGAAATCTACCATAAATTTATGATTGAGAAAACAAAAGAAAAAGCAACAAAAATTAATCATGTAGTTGATTATCATTTTCATTAGAATTATATTAGAATCTATTTTTTTCCATTCTTTTTATTTTTTCTCCAGAAAGTTTTATAATCATTTCGAATAATTATAATATTTTCAAAAAACATCACAAATGTGCAGAGCATTTTTTCTCAAGATATCAATTACTCAAAATAATTTTAACTTCATTTGTTAATTACATTTGCAATTCTAATTAATTTGTAATTTTAGTTCGTAATTTTCTATTACAATTTTGCCTGATTATGCCAAAGAAAAGGGAAATTGTCAGTCCTCAAAAAAAAACAATAATCATCAAGCCGGTAATAAAACCATCGTTAAGATTACGATAATTTATTTTTGCTGCAGAAAATAAAGAGCAAGAATTTTCAAAATTGCTTTGACAGTGCATTTCTCATTATATTGATAAATGATAAAAACGAAACGTCATACTTAAGGGGGTTCATTAAGCCCCGCTTAATAATGGCGCCGATTTACGTTGTCAATACACACAAAGATAGTGAACGAATGAAAGAGAAAAATAGTAGCATTTCCCAGGTACGAGAGTTAGTCATCGGGGGTACTCGATTCGTCAGCTGATCGTTCGTACTAGAAAATTACTATCGAGGGCGAAGAGAGGGGGAAAATGTAGGGAAAACTTTACGACAGCTGAGCGCGGAAGCAAAGTGGCGAAAAATAATGACAATAACAATTATCTCGGGGTCTCCGGTTGCAGTTTTAATGAATCATCGCACGTGCCACACATTCGGAAGTTCATGTCGCTTATTCATCGTTTCAAGAGTTGGAAATAAGAGCGACAGAGTGAGTAACGTGTCCGGAAAACTTTCGATGCCTAAAATTTTTTTTCTTCAGACGTTCAAAGTTTGAAAAAAAAAATTATGGCTGGGAAAATCGGATATTTTGAGCGCCCTGGACTTTCCCATCCTGACGGACTCATTCCGCATTTGAGTTTACGTGAGCAAAAAAGAATTTAAGAGTTCCGGGAACGAACCTTTTTTTTTTTGAGATACTTTATTGTCCATATGGATAAAAAAGTAGGAAAATTGTGGAATCTCGTTTACGAAAATTCCTTACGCGACGGGTTTTTTTTATCATCGACAAATAATCGAAGTTTATTTGAAGTTGATTTGAGGTTTTTCATCGAAAAATCGTTATCTTCACTGGATTTTCGTTTACACGTTGAATTTAGTATGGGACAAATTTTTTAAAATCGAAGAATCATCAAATTCGATTTTAATGTAATTAAGGCTTAAATATGTGTTCAACAGCGAAAAAAACCTGAGTTCTTTTAAGGTCAATCTTTTTTTCTACAGGAAAATTTGTTAAAATCGATCGTGAAAAAAATAGTAGTCTCTTTACTTCCTCCCAAATAATGATAAAATAGATTTTGCCTCGTTTTTCACTTCCAAAACTTGCCGAAATTAATTCTGCGTTGTTTTCCTTTTTAAAAATTGATTTAATCAATTCTGCCTTATGTTTCCCTTCCAAAAATTGATCAAATCAATTCTGGCTCGTTTTTCCTTTCCAAAAATGGATAAAATCAATTCTGCCTCATTTTTCCCTTCAACAAATTAATAAAATCAATTCTGCTTTATTTTTCCCTTCCAAAAATTGATAAAATCAATTCTACCTCATTTTTCTTTTTCAACAATTGATAAAATCAATTCTATCTCATTTTTCTCTTCCAAAAATTGATGAAATCAATTTTGCCTCATTTTTCCCTTCAACAAATTGATAAAATCAATTCTACCCAATTTTTCCCTTCCAGAAATGGATAAATTCAATTCTACCTCATTTTTCTCTTTCAAAAATTGTTCAAATCAATTCTGGCCAGTATTTTCTTTCTAAAAATTGATAAAATAAATTCTACCTCATTTTGCCCTTCAACAATTGATAAAATTCAATTCCACCTCATTTTTCTCTTCCATAAATTGATAAAATCAATTCTGGCTCGTTTTTCCTTTCTAAAAATGGATAAAATCATTTCTGCCTCATTTATCCCTCCAACGAATTGATAAAATCAATTCTGCCTCATTTTTCCCTTCCAAAAATTAATAAAATCAATTTTCGGCTCGATTCAGAAGTATTGGCAATCGCCGGAAGTGAATTTTTTCTTTTTCACTTCAATAGCTAGCAAGAAATTTTTCTTGGACCTATTTTCTTTCACGAGACACGAAAATTATCCCCTACCAAGCTAACGAATATCAGCGTCGGGAACAGTAAGCTCAGATTTTCAAAAACCAACCAATTCATCATTATTTGCACTCGCTTCCGGTTTGTGCGTCGCATTATGCGTGTGTACGTGTGCGTGTCTGTGTGGTTGAAAAAAATCGCTTCTAAATGAAAAAAAAAAATCAAAAATCATAAAAAAAAATTAAAACTCACGTTCGCCGCGCCTTTACCGCCCAATCCATATCTCGTGTGATACGACGTATCCAACAGTAAACGCACAAAACTCTCTCGAATAAATATATATACGGCAACAATGATCCAAGATCTCGAGATAGTTCCGTCGTCGTTGCGATAAATATCAATTGCAGCAAAAAAAAACGATTCGATAATATCGACGAAATTGCACTCACGCACAAAAATTACAAGATTTAAAGAAAAACATTAAAAAAACCTCCAACGATCATTATCATTGTCGCGTCGATGGAGAGAAAAGAGAATAAAAACGTGGGAATGAAGGAAAAAAAGAAACTACTTCACTCCGAACACTTTTCTCGTCTCCCGTTTTGGAGATCATTTGTGTAAACAAAAAAAAATTAAAATATTATCGACGAAAAAAAAACTTGAATAACGCACGAAAATAAATTTTCCCTTCAGCGACAGTTTCTTCGTTGTATTCACGAATTTGTACTTTATCCGCGAACTTTATTTTCCACGACGTTTGGAGTTCTCGTATTTGGGGATTTTTTTTCTTCCTATCGTCGCACACTCGTCGCCGACGCGTTTCTCTCTTTCGCGTGTTCCGAGAATATCGCGCATGCGCGCACGCTTGTCTCACTGTATTTTTTAATGCGTGTGTTTGTATGCGTTCACGCGTGTACGATAAGGTTCGACGGGAAGGGAGGAGGATATTACGTGGGGAGAAGGGGTACGCTCGCGTGTGTGTGTGAGGGAGAAAAAGTTTATCGGTGAGGCCACGCCAACGTTGTGAAACACGAATTTTGCGAGCCGCGAAGCTGCCTCGGCAGTGGCCCAGCGAAGACTGAACACTGAAGGCGCGACGGTAACGACGCGCATGTGGAATCGCCCGTCGCGACCTCGAAGCGGCGCGGCGAGAGACGGAAGGAGGGGGAAGGGAGAGAGAACATGAGGAGCGACGCTGCTCACGCGCGCGCGCGGCGAGAGGGGAGAATACACGATGGTACAGTCCTATAAAGATTGGATGGAAACATTTTTGACAACTTTTAGTGACGAATACTGAAATTCCAAAAATTTCTCGCTCCCTCTCCTTGTCTATCTGAAAATTCAGAAAAATTAAAAATTCCAGTATTTTAATAAAATACTCGAATTTTTAATTTTTCTTTTTTTTTCTATTTACTCCAAAAATACTATTTTTGGAGTAAATAAGAAGGTTGTCAAAATTCAAAGGAAAATTCTAGGAACGTGAAAAATAGTCTTCTGTCAATTATTATTATTATATATATTTTGTCAATTATTATATATTAATATATTATAAATTTCAACGAATATTCGAGTGAACTCACTTTTGACGCTTAAATTTTTGTACAATATTTTCATTGTTTCCGGGTATTCGCTGTCAATATTCGATAATGGTCATTTTTGATACGACTCAAAGTGCACTGAGAAAAAAAAATTTGACTGAACTAAATCGTGGGTCGCATACGCACGACTAAAATTTATTTGGTCTAACTAAATAATTACTTTCTTGAATAATTCTGCGCTTCGGCTGACCAAAGTATTATTCAGGCCTAAAAATGTTGAATTGTACAACTAAATATTTAGTCGTGCGTATGCGACTAACTATTTAGTTCATTGAAAAAAAAAAATGTTCACAGTGTGGATTTTAGAAGAAAACTTCAATGACAGCTTTTCTTGGAGAATATTGTAATATTTGTTCGTTACGTTTTGATCCGGAATATTTAAGAGATATGAAAACATTCCGAATTGACATAAATTGGCATTTTAGATTTTCATAATTTTACCCTCTCCTGTCAATATGTCAAACTTCGAAAAGATGAATTCAATACATCTGGCAATGTAGCCCAAATTTCATTGCTTTGAACGAAAATTCGTTGCCAGGAGGCATTTGACATCGGCATTTTCACGTTAGCTGTCAAAATCCTCGAATTCAGAGTAGCGTATGCAATATGACCAACCAAAGTGCCAACGGTTATCAAACGTGATGAGAAACTTATTGTTGGAAGTATTTGACGCTGCCATTGTATCTTTCGCTGCAAATAACTCTAAATTGAAAATGGCAGATTGAATGAAACTGACAAAAAGTTTGCTGTCAACTTCTCAAAATTCAACATGACCGTCTTCAGTCTGAAACTTTCACTAAAGCTGTCAACGAAAATTAATTTCCTGTAGAAGAGTCAGTAATTTTTCGTTGCTGTCAACTTCTCGGAATTCAAAATAGCGGTGTCAAAACAACTTAACTCAACGACTCCAAATAATATTTCGACAGAGATTCTCAGCTCCAAATAAATGGCTGGCTAATAAATCCGAAGAAAAACTGTCAAACTGAAAGTGTTTGACATCTTCATTTGACAATTCTGAAATGACGTGATTACAACTGTCAAAATATCCGGACGACCAAGAATTCTTGTTCAAAGTTCTCAGAGTATTCTTCGATGAATCGAACTCCGGGTTTTCTTGACAGTCGATCTGTCAATTTTTGACAGTTAACGTGGGGCGAACGAAATTTTTGGCACAGCCTGTACCCAGGGGAATAAAGAGAGAGAGCTAGACATAGAGTGGGACGGTATAAGCACCGATGGCAAGATATATATATATATACACATATAAAAGGGAGAACCCTCGTGAACTGGGGTTTCGCGGGACCCCTCTGCACCCTCCGACAGCAGTGCCGTTTGCTGCTGGCGTGGCTCGACGCTGCTCGGCACAGCCGGTCATCACGCGGACGTCGAATTAACCCTGGAAAAATGTACGTGCTTCGAGCTGAGCACAGCACGACGAACAGACGGAATTATATGTGTACCGAGGTCTATACCCATCTACATAAACGACTGTTGACAGTCGAAAGGGCCTTATTCCAGAATTGAAGAGCCCTAAAGAGCGAAACCCGCGCCTTTTTCGCTGTCAACGATCGATCTGCACGTAAATCGACCACTAACGGACAAAGGGGCGTAAATTCCGCGTTTCCAGACTCCTGGAGAGTCGTATCGCGCCCTTTTGGGCCCTATCAGCCCTTGACACGTGTTCTTTGGCTCCTTGGAGTCCAAAGGGCGAAAAAAACTTTCGATGCTTCGAAAGGGCAAATTAAGTTCTTCTGCTTGTTGACAAAAGGGCGCGATTTGCAGATTCAAAGACCCTCGGTGAATGGAGTTCGACCTTTTTTGAGCGTTAAAACGTGCGAATCACGGCCTTTTCTCATTGACAGAAGGGCACAAGTCGCAGATTTAAAGAGCCTTGGCGAGGGAGTTGGGCTTTTCGGATGTCAGCAGCCCCTGAAACTTTAAGGGTAAAAATGACCTATTGACGTCCTTTTGGCTGTCAATAGTCGATCTGTACGTGAATCAACGTCCATTTGATAAGAAGGCACGAGTCACGGATTCAGGGACCTTTGGCGAATGGAATTGGGCCCTTATAAGTGTCAGCAGCCCTCAAAACGCGATTTTAAGGGTTAAATTGACCTATTGTCGTCCTTTTGGCTGTCAATAGTCGATCTGTACCTGAATCAACGTCTGTTTGACAAAAGGGCACGAGTCACGGATTCAGAGACTCTTGGGGAATGAAATTGGGCCCTTATGAGTGTCAGCAGCCCTTAAAACACGATTTTAAGGGTAAAAATGACCTATTGACGTCCTTTTGACTGTCACTAGTCGATCTGTACGTGAATCAACGTCTGTTCGACAAAAAGGCACGAGTCACGGATTCAGAGACTCTTGGCGAATGAAATTAGGCCCTTTTAAGTCTCAGCAGCCCTTAAAACGCGTTTTCCTGGCTTCTAGCTGTCGAAAGGGCGGAATTCACGCGATTTTGAGAGTTCGAATGAGCAAATTACGCCCTTTTCGTTATTAGTAATATTTATACACGAGTACAGGGCCGAGTACACGTACTCGGCGAAGCGTTTCGTGCTCTTGTTTTCCTTGCTCTCGACCACCGACACTCTCTCGTTCGCGACTCCTCTTGTTCATTTTCTCCTTTTGTATTCTTTTTACTTTCGCTCCGAGCGCTCTATTCCTGTACGTCGACGACCCTCATCTTTCCTCCTCCTGTTGTTTTATTCTTATTTCCGCGTCTCTCGTGCGTTTCACAGTACAGGGGATGTTTTCTCGTTAGATACCGAGGCACGTGAACGAGAAAGGGCTTTTTTTAGGAGAGAGGAAAAGGAGAAAGGATTTTCGAAATTGTAACGCGGAATTTCCAATCGCGGCGTTCATTTTGATTACAAGTAGATTACAAGTAGCAAAAAATTAATCATGCAAATGTTCTATTTTTATCTTTTTTTATTAGTGAATTATTAATATTGCCGACAATTTTGAATTTTTCGAAAAAGGTAAATGGCAAATGTAAAATGTAAAATTATGTGAAGCATCTTCAGGATGAAATGGGCGAATTAAATTTTTTTTTTTTATTGCCGACAATTTTTAATTTTTTCAAAAAGTTTATTTTCTTTTTTTACACGCAATTTAATCGATAAAAACGGTATTTTTTAGACTAAAAGCAACGAGTTTACACTATGCGTAGTTGCGTTATCTTCCTATGGTGTCTATTTTGCCCCCTCCAAAAAATATATGGTATACAGATATGAGCCAGCAGGCGCGATTTGTCGGAAAGGCTTTATCCGTGTCGGGGCCGGAAGCGACGTAATAATGCGTCACTGAGGCTCTCGGTGCATTTCTCTCGTGATCTCTACCGGGTAAAACTCTACTCGAACTCGCTCTCGGTAAACGTATCCAACATCGAGCTAGCCAGTCCTTCCGACCGCCTGTTTTTCCATATCTGTGTCTATGTGTGCTTGTAAGCTAAAAAAAGAGAATTACGGACTCGATTCAGATGTTATGTCATTCATAATAAAAAGAATCCTTTTTTCAGTTTATTTTTCCTTTTTCCCACGAATCAATTTTTTTCGCCAAAAATTGTGTGTGATTTGCAATCAGCGGTCAATTTCGCATCGAAAGAACGTTTGAAAATGATTTAAAAAAAAAAAATTGTCATTTTTGAGAGACTTTTTAAAAATCTCAAAATAGCGAAATTTTAAGCGCTCATAACTTTACTTCGGTTCGACCGATTCTAAAATTTATTTTTCTTAATAACTTAATTTTTGTATAAATGGGAGCAGTTTGAAAATCGCTGAAAAAAATGGAAAGGTGTGTGGAAAAATTTGCAAAAATCCATAGGTCTAACTTTAGAAATCTGGAAAAATCAAAAAAATTATTAAAATCGAATGAACGAAGCGGCATTTTAAAGCTTGAACGATTACGAAGAGAATGAGCTCAGGTTGAATTCGAAATCTCATCTAGAAAATAAGTTACAGTCATTTTACTAAAGCAATTCAATTTTGGCCAAAATGCAAAAAAAAAAGATTTTTTTCGCGTCTTATATCGGTTTTTTTCCCTCTAAACACGAATCTACCAATAATTTTTGCAAAAACTCAAAATTTGTGTGAATTTTCTTTAAGAAACACATATTTTCATACCGAACATGCACGAAAAATCAAACATTCACTGCAAGAAATCTCAAAAAAGATATTCAGAATATTCCAACACCATCAAAAAATACAGTCGAATAAAGTTCATCCAACTGCAATAATCTGGCTCCCAATCAATGTAAACTCGACATATGGCGCAGATAAATCTTCTCGCATATATGGTCACGAAATGCGTCCCAGAGCCGAAAAAAAAATAACAAAAAATAAAAATGAAGGATCAGAAATTCGTGCCAAAAATGGCGTATCGTTCTGAAAGGGTTATAATTATATTATCAGTTGGCCTCTCTCTCTCTCTCTCTCTCTCTCTCTCTCTCTCTCTTTCTCTCTCTCTCTCTCTCTCTTCTC